>OY992536.1:191291517-191296517 GCA_963921195.1 Pegoplata infirma
TCTTCATCGGAGGAGTTTCAATTAAAAAATTAATTGACTTCGCGTTTTTGATGATTGAAATTCTTTCTGTGCACGATTTTGCCAATTTACTAATTTAAGCTGCGCTATAATTATAAGATATATTTGTGGAAAGCTTCGGGAGCCAGGCTCTTTAATTTTGGACTGCATTGTGTTATCTGCAGACAGTTGGACGAACATTCATAGATGTCTTAAAGTCGATTATGTATCAATATATATACTTTACGGAGTCCACGACCGATATTTCGATTCGTTACAAATGAAATGAAAAAGTGAGTATATCCCCATAATCAGTGGCGTATACAGGGGGGGGGGACCGGGCACCCGGCCCCCCCCCGAAATGATTTCACAAATTTCAGGATTTGGTATCAAATAACAAGTACAATATTAAAAAACTTCTTAAAAAAAATCGAAAAACATTAAGAATCTAAAATTTCTTGAAGAAAAATGTTTTGAAACTGAAAATTTTCCTGTTAAAAAAATCCAAAAATCTGAAAATTTTTTCTTAGAATTTGAAACTTTTCAACTTAAGATTCTAGTGAAAAAATAAACACAAAAAATGACATAATTGTAAGTAAAATGTAGTCAAATCTTAAAATGCGACTTTGTCGTTTAGAAAAATGTCTCAGAATCTAAAACTTTCTATAAGAAAAATGTCTAGGAATAATGTCTAAAATATTGGCCTTTTTCTCAGAATCTAAGACTTTTTCTATAGGAAAAATGTCTCAGAATCTAAGACTTTTTCTATAAAAAATTCTCAGAATCTGAGGCTTTTTTATATGAAAAATTTTTCAGAATCTGAGAACTTTCAATAGGAATAATGTCTCTGAATCTAAATCATGTCTCAAAATCTGAGATTTATTCTATAAAATAATTCTTAGAATCTGAGGCTTTTCTATATGAAAAATGTTTTAGAATCTGAAAACTTTCTATAGGAATAATTTCTCTGAATTTTTCTTACAACCTAGGAAAATGTCTCAGAATCTTATATTTTTTTACGAAAAATTTCTCAGAATCAACGAATTTTTCTTGAGGAAAATTATATCAAAGTGTCTCAGAGACACACAAGTCTCAGAGACATAAGCTAAAACTTTTTGTATAAAAAAATGCTCAAAACCTGATACTTTTTCTATTGTAAAATATCTTTTTCTATAAGAATAATGTCTCAGAATCTGAGTATTTTTTTATGAAAATATTTCAGAATCTCACAATTTCCTATAGGCAAAATGTCTCAGAATTTGAGACTTTTTCTATAGGAAAAGTGTTTAAGCATCTGAGACTTTTTCGATAGGAAAAATGTCTCAGAATCTAAGAAATTTTCTCTAGAAAAAATGTTTGAGAATCTGAGACATTTTCTATACAAAAAATGTCGAAGAATCTGAGACTTTTTTTATAGGAAACATGTCTCAGAATCTAAGAAATTTTCTGTAGAAAAAATGTTTGAGAATCTGAGAAATTTTCTATAGAAAAAATGTCGAAGAATCTGAGACTTTCTATAGGAAAAATGTCTCAGATCTAAGACTTTTTATACCCTCCACTCTAGTGATAGAGGGTATATATAAGTTTGTCATTCCGTTTGTAACACCTCGAAATATTGGTCTAGGACCCCATAAAGTATATATATTCATGATCCTCGATCGATTTTAAGACGATCTAGCGATGTCCGTCCGTCTGTCCGTCTGTCTGTCTGTCTGTCTGTCTGTCTGTCTGTCTGTCTGTCTGTCTGTCTGTCTGTCTGTCTGTCTGTCTGTCTGTCTGTCTGTCTGTCTGTCTGTCTGTCTGTCTGTCTGTCTGTCTGTCTGTCTGTCTGTCTGTCTGTCTGTCTGTCTGTCTGTCTGTCTGTCTGTCTGTCTGTCTGTATGTCTGTCTGTCTGTCTGTCTGTCTGTCTGTCTGTCTGTCTGTCTGTCTGTCTGTCTGTCTGTCTGTCTGTCTGTCTGTCTGTCTGTCTGTCTGTCTGTCTGTCTGTCTGTCTGTCTGTCTGTCTGTCTGTCTGTCTGTCTGTCTGTCTGTCTGTCTGTCTGTCTGTCTGTCTGTCTGTCTGTCTGTCTGTCTGTCTGTCTGTCTGTCTGTCTGTCTGTCTGTCTGTCTGTCTGTCTGTCTGTCTGTCTGTCTGTCTGTCTGTCTGTCTGTCTGTCTGTCTGTCTGTCTGTCTGTCTGTCTGTCTGTCTGTCTGTCTGTCTGTCTGTCTGTCTGTCTGTCTGTCTGTCTGTCTGTCTGTCTGTCTGTCTGTCTGTCTGTCTGTCTGTCTGTCTGTCTGTCTGTCTGTCTGTCTGTCTGTCTGTCTGTCTGTCTGTCTGTCTGTCTGTCTGTCTGTCTGTCTGTCTGTCTGTCTGTCTGTCTGTCTGTCTGTCTGTCTGTCTGTCTGTCTGTCTGTCTGTCTGTCTGTCTGTCTGTCTGTCTGTCTGTCTGTCTGTCTGTCTGTCTGTCTGTCTGTCTGTCTGTCTGTCTGTCTGTCTGTCTGTCTGTCTGTCTGTCTGTCTGTCTGTCTGTCTGTCTGTCTGTCTGTCTGTCTGTCTGTCTGTCTGTCTGTCTGTCTGTCTGTCTGTCTGTCTGTCTGTCTGTCTGTCTGTCTGTCTGTCTGTCTGTCTGTCTGTCTGTCTGTCTGTCTGTCTGTCTGTCTGTCTGTCTGTCTGTCTGTCTGTCTGTCTGTCTGTCTGTCTGTCTGTCTGTCTGTCTGTCTGTCTGTCTGTCTGTCTGTCTGTCTGTCTGTCTGTCTGTCTGTCTGTCTGTCTGTCTGTCTGTCTGTCTGTCTGTCTGTCTGTCTGTCTGTCTGTCTGTCTGTCTGTCTGTCTGTCTGTCTGTCTGTCTGTCTGTCTGTCTGTCTGTCTGTCTGTCTGTCTGTCTGTCTGTCTGTCTGTCTGTCTGTCTGTCTGTCTGTCTGTCTGTCTGTCTGTCTGTCTGTCTGTCTGTCTGTCTGTCTGTCTGTCTGTCTGTCTGTCTGTCTGTCTGTCTGTCTGTCTGTCTGTCTGTCTGTCTGTCTGTCTGTCTGTCTGTCTGTCTGTCTGTCTGTCTGTCTGTCTGTCTGTCTGTCTGTCTGTCTGTCTGTCTGTCTGTCTGTCTGTCTGTCTGTCTGTCTGTCTGTCTGTCTGTCTGTCTGTCTGTCTGTCTTTTTTATTTTTTTTTGGACGTAGTGATAGCGCGCTATCATCTAGTGGCCCCACGATATCTTCCCGATCCATCCCGGGACTATGTTAGCATTTCATCAGGTCGGATGGTTGTTTAACTCTCAAGTTTTCCTCCTGCTATATTTTGAGCTCCTAGTCCCCTGTCCTCTTCCGAGATTAGGGGTTCGGTCTTCTCTGACATCTTTCCTTCATTATGCGACTTATCAATGAATCACACAACTTCCATTTTGTTTCCGATTTTAACATTTCATCTATTAAGTTTTCCGGTGATAAAGTAACACCGACTTTGTTGTTTACATTTTGCCTTATATCATGCCACTTTGAACAATGAAATAAAACATGTTCAGCGTTATCTTCTTCAGCGCCACAATCTTCACATCTTGTTGTGTCTCTAATTCTGAAACGTTGTAGGTAGCTGTTAAAGCTGCCGTGGCCTGTCAGAACTTGTGTTAGGTAATAATTTATATTACCGTGTTTTCTCTCCAACCATTTGGAAATGTTTGGTATGAGTCTATATGTCCATCTTCCTTTTTCTTCGCTTTCCCAGCGTGCTTGCCATTTTAGTACTAAGTTGTTTCTCGCTTCTTTTTTAATAAGGTTCTTATTTTCTGGACCTGCTCGTTTGTTCCAGGTTTCAGCTCTTTCCATTACTAGGAGATCTATTGGTGGGATCCCTGCCAGCACAAGGGCGGCACTGGTAGATACAGTGCGGTAGGCTGATATAACTCTTAGTGCACTTATTCTTTGTGGCTTCAGTAATTTTTCCCTCGCATTCCTCCTCGCCATTGTTCCTGCAAAAGCTGGAGCAGCGTACAGTATTTGGGAATGTATAACGCTGTTTATAAGCCTTCTTGTTCCATCTTTTGGCCCTCGTGCATTTGGCATTATTCTTGTTAATGCTCCTGCAGTTTTTAAAGCTTTGTCACGAATATTCTCAACATGTTTATTGAAACTGAGTCGGTCATCTAACTGTACACCAAGGTATTGTAAACTCCGCCCAAAAGATATCGTGTTCTCGTTTATTCTTATCTCCGGCACGTTGAATCTTCTTCGATCTGTAACTAAAATTGCTTCAGTTTTGGCCGCCGCTAATTGGAGTCCATGTGCTCTAAGCCATCTGTCACATCGGCTGAGACTGTCATTTATGAGGATTTCTAGCACCTCTGGTGTAGAATTCCATACAACAAGTGCAATATCATCAGCGTACCCTATTAAGGTAGTACAATCTTGTAATTCCATATTCAAGAGTCCATCGCATGTCTGTCTGTCTGTCTGTCTGTCTGTCTGTCTGTCTGTCTGTCTGTCTGTCTGTCTGTCTGTCTGTCTGTCTGTCTGTCTGTCTGTCTGTCTGTCTGTCTGTCTGTCTGTCTGTCTGTCTGTCTGTCTGTCTGTCTGTCTGTCTGTCTGTCTGTCTGTCTGTCTGTCTGTCTGTCTGTCTGTCTGTCTGTCTGTCTGTCTGTCTGTCTGTCTGTCTGTCTGTCTGTCTGTCTGTCTGTCTGTCTGTCTGTCTGTCTGTCTGTCTGTCTGTCTGTCTGTCTGTCTGTCTGTCTGTCTGTCTGTCTGTCTGTCTGTCTGTCTGTCTGTCTGTCTGTCTGTCTGTCTGTCTGTCTGTCTGTCTGTCTGTCTGTCTGTCTGTCTGTCTGTCTGTCTGTCTGTCTGTCTGTCTGTCTGTCTGTCTGTCTGTCTGTCTGTCTGTCTGTCTGTCTGTCTGTCTGTCTGTCTGTCTGTCTGTCTGTCTGTCTGTCTGTCTGTCTGTCTGTCTGTCTGTCTGTCTGTCTGTCTGTCTGTCTGTCTGTCTGTCTGTCTGTCTGTCTGTCTGTCTGTCTGTCTGTCTGTCTGTCTGTCTGTCTGTCTGT
>OY992536.1:191301517-191659017 GCA_963921195.1 Pegoplata infirma
CTGTCTGTCTGTCTGTCTGTCTGTCTGTCTGTCTGTCTGTCTGTCTGTCTGTCTGTCTGTCTGTCTGTCTGTCTGTCTGTCTGTCTGTCTGTCTGTCTGTCTGTCTGTCTGTCTGTCTGTCTGTCTGTCTGTCTGTCTGTCTGTCTGTCTGTCTGTCTGTCTGTCTGTCTGTCTGTCTGTCTGTCTGTCTGTCTGTCTGTCTGTCTGTCTGTCTGTCTGTCTGTCTGTCTGTCTGTCTGTCTGTCTGTCTGTCTGTCTGTCTGTCTGTCTGTCTGTCTGTCTGTCTGTCTGTCTGTCTGTCTGTCTGTCTGTCTGTCTGTCTGTCTGTCTGTCTGTCTGTCTGTCTGTCTGTCTGTCTGTCTGTCTGTCTGTCTGTCTGTCTGTCTGTCTGTCTGTCTGTCTGTCTGTCTGTCTGTCTGTCTGTCTGTCTGTCTGTCTGTCTGTCTGTCTGTCTGTCTGTCTGTCTGTCTGTCTGTCTGTCTGTCTGTCTGTCTGTCTGTCTGTCTGTCTGTCTGTCTGTCTGTCTGTCTGTCTGTCTGTCTGTCTGTCTGTCTGTCTGTCTGTCTGTCTGTCTGTCTGTCTGTCTGTCTGTCTGTCTGTCTGTCTGTCTGTCTGTCTGTCTGTCTGTCTGTCTGTCTGTCTGTCTGTCTGTCTGTCTGTCTGTCTGTCTGTCTGTCTGTCTGTCTGTCTGTCTGTCTGTCTGTCTGTCTGTCTGTCTGTCTGTCTGTCTGTCTGTCTGTCTGTCTGTCTGTCTGTCTGTCTGTCTGTCTGTCTGTCTGTCTGTCTGTCTGTCTGTCTGTCTGTCTGTCTGTCTGTCTGTCTGTCTGTCTGTCTGTCTGTCTGTCTGTCTGTCTGTCTGTCTGTCTGTCTGTCTGTCTGTCTGTCTGTCTGTCTGTCTGTCTGTCTGTCTGTCTGTCTGTCTGTCTGTCTGTCTGTCTGTCTGTTGAAGACACGCTAACTTTTGAAAGACTTTACGGAGGCTCCTGAAGTTTGGCATATATGTTGGACATTTACCTGGTCAGGTTGGTATTGCAATCCAGCGAAATCGGTCCAGTGCACAGTGCCACATTTGGCCAATCTAGCACGACAAAAATCAAAAAAAAAAAGTTTCCCGATTTTCATGATATGTTTATATGTATTATAGAACATTCCTAATAGTACGGAAATAATCATATAAGATCGATAATTCTGTTTGTTACTAACATGTGGGTGCATAAAGTTGCATCTTGTAAATTCCTGAAAGTAGTGTTCATTATTTCGCATTAATTAAGTCGATTTTAAACTGTTGTAACTTTTGAACAAAAAGAGATATTTATCCACTCTTTTTTGGTAATTTTAAAGGATATTTAAATGCTTTAAGTCATATCTTTAATTTTTTTTTTAAACAAATTTTTCTATTGTTTATTAAATTTTTAACAAAATACAAATTTTTGAAAAGAAAATTATATATTTATTTTTTTTGATGGAAGAGAACTTTTGTATTTGGTCCGTATTGGTCGCCGGACTTTTTCAGATATATTGACCAATATCCATAGTACTTATTTCAACGGCTAACTTTTGCGACCGTCTGCGACGCCGACTACAGTGGGGCGATATGTAAACCTTGTTTTTACATATTTTTTAAACATATTTTAAAAAAGGGGGCGTGGAAATTGTCTGACCGCCCCCTTTTTTTGTGATATTTTTTCTACAGTCATTGAGAGTATATATACCAAATTTAAAGAAATTATAACCAAAATTACAAATTTAAAAAAAAAGTGGGCGTGGCCCTTAACCGGCCTCCCACATTTTTCATAATGTTATTTTCGAAGTCAACACGAACATTTACACCGAATTTCAAGTGAATATAATTAAAATTGGATTTTTGTCGTCCTAGATTGGCCAAATGTGGCACTGTGCAGTGGTTCAAAAGTTATAAGCAAATGAGTGAATTTCGGCAAGGGTTTTTCTGGAATTTACGAGATAAAACACACAGTAACTTTCGAACGGCAATTCTGAGGGTGCTGAAGTGTGGCATATATATTTACTGTTCCTCTGGTCCAGCTTTTTTTTTTTAAATTTCAGCCAAATCGGTCCAGTGCACTATAGGAAATTTTACCCTTTTTTTGGCCAAAATTATTTACAGCCAAACGGCTGGACCGATTTGACTGATTTTTTTTATTTGACTTTTGGAAGACTCTTTAGAGGGAGTTAGTGACTCTTAAAGGTTTTCATACACTCAAAAAAAAAATTAGTAAAGTTACCTAAAAAATTACCTAATAATTAGTTCCAAACAGGGTTCCCGGGTTATAAGTTGCCGCATCTAAGATTTTTTAGATCCTTGATAGATTATATGGTTTTCTAAACTGTTTTTACAATATTTTTTTTTTTGAGTGTACACTAACTTTCGAAGATAACAGTAGAAATTTATTTTAACAATGTTAAGAAGTGTCAAACAAATCTACTTTTTAATAAGGATTTTATTCAAAAATTTTATTTTTGAGTTCCAAGTCGTCAACTACATTTCAAAATGCCACTACGGGCAGCCGTAGATGATGCAAAAGCTAGGGGCTCAACTTCCCTATTTAGATCTTTAGAGATTTCTGCTGTAACTCGTATTTTTGTTCTCGCAGATTTTGACAAAAAAGTTAATTGCGGTCGCCCAGGTTTCGATTTAGTGGAGGCAGGCTGCGTTTCAAGTTTTTTTTAGCCAAGTATTGCCTTTAAGACAAACAGCATGCTGTCTTTCAAAAATTTTCAAACTCCTACAACTTTTAATCCTTTTCATATTTATATTTGAACAAAATATTCTTAATTCCTCCTTTATATATTGTTTAAAGTTTTCGAAACATTCACTCTCAGCAATGTATGAAAAGAAATGGTCAGAAATAGCGGCTCCTTATCCACCTCTGCTTTATTTCTCTCGCCATGTATTAAATAACTCTGAATTTGGCACTCGGTAGTCACCTGGAAAAATGGGTATAAAAAAAAAGTTTGCACATATACGACCTTGAAATTTTTTAAATTCGGAAGGTAATTGATTGTCCTAGAGAACTTTTATGGTTTTATAGCTAACATATGCTATCATTTTTTTTAAAGTCAAAATAAAATTCCAATTCATACTTCAATAAGTTCATCTTAAGGTCACTTCAATTTTTCCAATAAAATCGATCTAATAGATGAGTTCACCAACATTTCACTATTTATCATTAAAGTACTCACCTTTGACATTATTTTCCATTTTTTAGTTTTTAAAAACTATAAATTCTTAATATAAAAACTTTTGTTAGAAGCTATCACAAAATTCGCTGCTCTCAATCGTTATTTTATAACTAAGTAAGAAATTGCAACAAAAACTACTGATAAAGTGACAGTACATCAATTCTGTCGAAAAATTGAGAAAGAATTGTTTACTTTGTTAAGTTTTTTTTATATTAATGTGAAAAAAAATAATGTTTGCAAAAATTTTAATTTTGACTTTTGGCCACAAAATGGGTAAAATTTCCTATAGTGCAGTGGTTCAAAAGTTATTAGCAAAACCGTAACTTTCAGATTAGTTTCACCTTAAATTCACTTGTTGGAAACCCGTTAAATATGTTTTAAAAACATTTGTAAGTCAGAAAAATATTTTAAAAGGTATTTTGGTCACACAAAAATATTTTGACACAAAAACAAAAAAAAAATACACTCAAAAAAAATTTACACTCAAAAAAAAATTGGTAAATTATTTTTTTTTTTTTTTTTCAAAAATTAATAAAAAAAAATTTTTTTTACAGAAAATAAAATATTTCTAACCAAAAATGTTATTTTTTTCACGTTAGAAAATTTACTATCATTTAAAAAGGGCATTGTGGAGGGTATTCATAGATTCGGCCAAGTCGAATTTAACTTTTCTACTTGTTTTTTCTTCAAATGCACTAGTGGACCAAAATTATTTCATGAAAACCTTTCAAATATTTTTAACTTAATATACTAAGCATTCCGAGAATACTAAGCATTCCGATTTCGAACTTTAACTGGTTGTGAGGAGGCATCGACAGACTCCATTACCAATCAAAATTCCAAAAACAGGTAATTTTCGGGAGAGTACAACCCATCCTCAACTCAACACTATTTTATCACATTATCCCAATTTCCAGTTTGGGGATTAAGTCCGAAATGAATTCGGTCATAATCCCCATAACGTTTGTGTGAACCATGACCGAAAAAAATTTGGACATAGTCCAAATAAAAAGTGGACATATCTCCCAGAAATCACTGTGGGAATGACCGCGTAACAAATAGCCATAACCACCATTGCAGGGATCTGAGTTCAGTGGTTCCTGGTATTTATGTGTTTTTAATTTAAAGAATGTTAAACAAAAAATTTTTTCTGCGTAGTCGGCCTTCGGCCGGACTTAGGCATTAAAAACTCCATAAATTAATTTAGCGGCTTCGCTAAATAATTCCGTTTTTTTGGTAGCAGTTTTTCATTCGGTCATAAATGTATAAAGAAAACTTTAAAAAAGGTTCCGATTTTGTCTATCTCAGAACTTAAACAGCCAATGACCAGAAGCCATAGTCGTGTCAAACTTCTGGAGTTTAACTCTTTAATTTTGAAAGACGGATATCGCAAGAATGTCTTAGATCCAATCAATGCACTATAGGAAATTTTACCCTTTTTTTGGCCAAAATTATTTACACCCAAACGGCTGGACCGATTTGAATGATTTTTTGGATTTGACTTTTGGAAGACCCTTAAGAGGGAGAGAGTGACTCATAAAGTTTTTCATACACTCAAAAAAAAGCTTTAGTAAATTTACCTAAAAAATTTACTAACAATTAGTTCAAAACAGGGTTTCCGGGGTTATAAGTTTTCGCATCTAAGATTTTTTGGATCTTTTATAGATTATCTGGTTTTCTTAACTGTTTTTTACTATTTTTTTGAGTGTACACTAACTTTTGAAGATAACAGTAGAAATTTATTTTAACAATTTTAAGAAGTGTCAGGGCTACTTTTTAATAAGGATTTTATTAAAAAATTAGATTTTTGAGTTCCAAGTCGTTAACTACATTTCAAAATGCCACTACGAGCAGCTGCAGATGAAGCAAGAGCTAGGGGCTCAACTTCCCTATTTAGATCTTTAGAGATTTCTGTAATTCGTCTTTTTGTTCTCGCAGATTTTGACAAAGAAGTTAATTGCGATCGCCCAGTTTTCGATTTAGTGGGGGCAGGCTGCGTTTTACATTTTCTTATCCAAGTATTGCCTTTAAGCCAAACAGCATTCTGTTTTTCAAAAACTTCCACTCCTAAAACTTTTTCAAGCCTTTTCATATTTATATTTGAACAAAATATTCTTGATTGCTCCTTTATATATTTTTTAAAGTTTTCGAAACGATCACTTTGATCTATGTATGAAAAGAAATGTGCACAAATAGCGGCTCTTTCGTCATATTCGTTGTGTTTATGTCGCCATATATTGAATAAATCTGAATTTTGCGCGCAGTAGTCACCTGGAAAAATGCGTTTTTAAAAAAAGTTTGCAAATATCCGACCTTGAAATTTGATAAATTTGGAAGGTAATTGATTGTCCTAGAGAACTTATATGGTTTTGTAGCTAACATATGCTATCATTTTTTTGTAAGTCTAAATAATATTCCAATTCATAATTCCATAAGTTCAAGTTAAGTTCACTTAAATTTTTCCAATTTAATCGATCTACTAGATAAGTTCACTAACATTTTACTATATATCATTAAAGTACTAACCTTCGGCATTATTTTCCATTTTTTAGTTTTTAAAAATTATTAATTTTTATTATGAAAACTTTTATTAGAAACTACCACAAAATTTACTGCACTCAATCGTTATTTGACAACTAATTTAGAAATTGAAAGAAAAACAGCCGATAAAGTAACAGTAAATGAATTCTGTCCAAAAATTTAAAAAAAGATGTTTACTTTGTTGTATTTTGTTCATATTAAAGCTTAAAAAAACAAGATTTGCAAAAATTTTAATTTTGACTTTTGGCCAAAAAAATGGGTAAAATTTCCTATAGTGCAATGGTCAAAAATAAATGTACTTGTTGGGGTCCTAGACTGGTCAACAGTGTATAAAAAACTTATTTTAAGTCCATCTAGGTTAGCAACTGTGGGTGATTAAAAAAATATTTATTTTGGATGGTTTTTCAAACCATGGGTGGGGGGGAGGAGTAGTGGCAATTCTGTTTCTAGCAATTATCTAAATTTGAAACGAATTTGTGTCACTTCCTGTAATTAATTATGCTCATTCAATTTTATTCCTTCATTGATGTATGAGTAACTGTGAGAAATTAAAATATTTTTTTTTTACATTCTTAAGTACTTCATACAAAAAAAAAAAACTTTAAACACTTTTAACCTCCTATACACAGTCTTATTTGCAAAAAAGGAAACAAGGCTTTAAATAGAATTAAAAGCGGATAACAATTTAAGTTGATACCAACAAAAGTATGCATATAACACCGGTAGTTGAATTACAAATAGCATTTAAGTTTAAGATGAAAAATAGACATATTTTTGGGAGAAGTATGCCTTTAAAAGAATTTTGTGATAATTCTATAAGAATCATTAAGTTGAAGAAGTTACAACAAATTATATTAAATCTCAAAAAAAATATATATTATTCATTATAATATATATTAGTCAAATAAAAAAACAAAAAGTGAAATTTTCTGAAATTTTCTAAGGAAATTTACCAATAGATTTTGTCGAATGTCTTAATTCCTTAATTTTATTTTAATTTTCCTTATGTTAAAATTTCCTTTAAATTCAACAATATGCTTCAGTATTCATCCCTTATGTGTTGTAAAATAAATCTTCTTTCATTAAAATATTTGTAAAAAAAATTATTTAACGGAAATAAAATAATGGAATCTCTATAACTGTGATATAGACTTAAATACTTAGCAGTTTGTTTATTAAGACTGTTCAAGTAAAAGTTTTTACAATAGCCCATTAAAAATACCGAAAAAAAGACCTGTCTTAGAAAAATTGTATTGAGAACCAGTATTGCAATTTTGTATTAATTACACAGTGATACAAAATCGAACTTTCGGAATCGGAATGGGATGAAACCAAAAGCAAATGAAAGGTGACGTTTTCCATAACAAAACCCTCAAGGCCTTTTTTTTTAGGTCAGAGCTAGATTTTATTTTACACGCATTTAAAGTTGGTGATTTTAAAGCATTTAAAATTTTTGTGTACTAAACGTGTCCAACTTTAAAGACCCCTGGTGGTGCCCTTATTGGACATGTAGGGTCCAGTTTCCAAACTTGAGCTCAAAATTACTTCAGCTATGACTGGTATGAATTTTGCTGCAATCGGTCCAGTACCTATTTACTGAATAGCCAAATTATTAAAATAAACCATGTACACCGTTGCGTATGATTGTTATTTAAAGGCAATTATTAATATAAATCACTGGACATCGTTGCGTATGATTGTTATTTAAAGGAAATTACAATATTAATCATTCGCCACTAATACAGTTTTCAAGCATTTATTATTGTAATTATAATAAAAGTGCACTAACTTCAAATGCGTGTAAAACAAAATCTAGCTCTGAACTAGAAAAAAGCCATGAGGGGTTTGTTATGGAATATGTCAACTTTCATTTGCTTTTGGTTTCATCCCATTCCGATTTTGGGTGTTGCACTGTGTTATTAAAAATTTTAGGGTCGAAAAATACATGTAATGCTATAAGGCACCAAGAGAGTTTTCGGGAAGTATACTTCCCAAAACTTCCAGACTAGGGTTTGCAATACGGTTTTAATCGTAACCGTTAACGTGGTTAACCGCGCTATTTAATCATAACCGTAACCGCATAAAAAATCCTGCGGTTACGGTTAATTCTCAATTTAATAAGATATATGAATTGCAGGCAAAATGGTTTTTTTTTTTTAAATATGCCTCAGAGTCTGAGACTTTTTTTTAAATATGCCACAGAGTCTGACACATTTTCTATTGAAAAAATGTCTCAGAGTCTGAAACTTTTTCTATGGAAAAACTACTCAGAATCCGAGACAGTTTTTATAGAAAATATAAAAAAAATAGCAAAATCGGTCAAGCCGTTTCCGATATTTTATAACTCGAACAACTAGGCCTAAAAGTGGGCGTGGCCAAATTTTTTTTTTTGTAAAAACCTAAGTTGGTAAAACCTAAACTTAGCCGAAATGGTCCAGCCTTTCTTAAGCGATGCGATTACCAACTAACGGCATTTGATTTTATTTAATATGGAATAATAAATTCTTTTGATTTAGTATATTACGATGTGTTTGTTTGTCAGTGTACAAATGTGCAGCACAAAATTTGTGACCTTTCTCTTGCATGTTTTTTACTACATACTAGAGTTGTCAACCGATTAAGAATAATTCGATTAATCGATCAAACAAAACCAAACACTTGTTCGATTAATTTAAAAATGACGATTTTCGAATAACGAATAAATCGATTAATTTATGCCAAAACTACAGTATCGAAATATCGGTCTAGGTCCCCATAAAGTTAATATATTTTTTATCAGTGATCGATTATAAGACATTCTAGCGATGTTCTGTCCGTCTGTCCGTCCGTCCGTCTGTGGAGGGCACGATACAGTCCAAATAAAAGTTAGGAACGTTTATGTCTTCTGGTCATAGGCTGGTTAACTTCGGAGCCAAAATCGGACGAGAGGAAAAAATTAAAGAACTAAAACACCACCAGAAAAACAAACGTTTTTTACATGTATTTTTTTATATTTGTTCAACAAATTAAATATTTTAATGATTAGCAAATTATTAAGGACGTGGTTATAGAAAATAAGCGCGTTTTAGGCGTAAATATCGCATTAAATGAATTTGTTAACATTTATGTGAAGAGGAAGGTGTCCTAAAACGTCCCCCGCCAAATTCCCCCAACTGAGAAAACTTAAAACTTAATAAAAATATTTTTTTATATACAATTTTTTTATTTGTTATTCTAATCGATTAATCGAATAATTTTTTAAATTTAATCGTTTGATCAAACGGAGAAAAACAATTATGTATTTCAGCGGTTACTAACCTTTTTAGCTCGCGTACCCCTAATCTTAAATTTTGTCAGCCGCGTACCCCCTAACGAGTTTTTTATTTTCGTTAAAAAAACTTATCATATAAATATTAGAGTTAATTTTGAAATTTTTAATCTGCGAGTATTATAATTTTTTTGTAAGATCAAACCAATGCACTATAGGAAATTTTACCCATTTTGTGGCCAAAAGTCAAAATTAAAATTTTTGCAAACATTATTTTTTTTCACATTAATATAAAAAAAACTTAACAAAGTAAACAATTCTTTCTCAATTTTTCGACAGAATTGATGTACTGTCACTTTATCAGTAGTTTTTGTTGCAATTTCTTACTTAGTTATAAAATAACGATTGAGAGCAGCGAATTTTGTGATAGCTTCTAACAAAAGTTTTTATATTAAGAATTTATAGTTTTTAAAAACTAAAAAATGGAAAATAATGTCAAAGGTGAGTACTTTAATGATAAATAGTGAAATGTTGGTGAACTCATCTATTAGATCGATTTTATTGGAAAAATTGAAGTGACCTTAAGATGAACTTATTGAAGTATGAATTGGAATTTTATTTTGACTTTAAAAAAAATGATAGCATATGTTAGCTATAAAACCATAAAAGTTCTCTAGGACAATCAATTACCTTCCGAATTTAAAAAATTTCAAGGTCGGATATGTGCAAACTTTTTTTTTATACCCATTTTTCCAGGTGACTACCGAGTGCCAAATTCAGAGTTATTTAATACATGGCGAGAGAAATAAAGCAGAGGTGGATAAGGAGCCGCTATTTCTGACCATTTCTTTTCATACATTGCTGAGAGTGAATGTTTCGAAAACTTTAAACAATATATAAAGGAGGAATTAAGAATATTTTGTTCAAATATAAATATGAAAAGGATTAAAAGTTGTAGGAGTTTGAAAATTTTTGAAAGACAGCATGCTGTTTGTCTTAAAGGCAATACTTGGCTAAAAAAAACTTGAAACGCAGCCTGCCTCCACTAAATCGAAACCTGGGCGACCGCAATTAACTTTTTTGTCAAAATCTGCGAGAACAAAAATACGAGTTACAGCAGAAATCTCTAAAGATCTAAATAGGGAAGTTGAGCCCCTAGCTTTTGCATCATCTACGGCTGCCCGTAGTGGCATTTTGAAATGTAGTTGACGACTTGGAACTCAAAAATAAAATTTTTGAATAAAATCCTTATTAAAAAGTAGATTTGTTTGACACTTCTTAACATTGTTAAAATAAATTTCTACTGTTATCTTCGAAAGTTAGTGTACACTCAAAAAAAAAAATATTGTAAAAACAGTTTAGAAAACCATATAATCTATCAAGGATCTAAAAAATCTTAGATGCGGCAACTTATAACCCGGGAACCCTGTTTGGAACTAATTATTAGGTAATTTTTTAGGTAACTTTACTAATTTTTTTTTTGAGTGTATGAAAACCTTTAAGAGTCTCTCCCTCCCTCTAAAGAGTCTTCCAAAAGTCAAATAAAAAAAATCAGTCAAATCGGTCCAGCCGTTTGGCTGTAAATAATTTTGGCCAAAAAAAGGGTAAAATTTCCTATAGTGCAATGGTGGTATTTTTTTTTGGAAAAATTTTCGTTCCTTGGCGTGGCTCAGTGCATCTGAAAACGCGGATTTTGAGCTGATTTTTCTGCAGGGCAAAAACAGCAGAAAATATTGCAAATCTGATTTCACCAGTCGTTTCTACACCAAAAATTTTAACAACGGACGATTTTTGAACTCTAAAAAAAATTTATAGAAACTCAACACAGAGATCGGAAATATAATGTTTTTTTGTAATTTTTATTTAATACAAGGGCAGATCAACAATTCTGTGACTTTTTAAATGAAACACCCTCGTATATACAATGAAAGGGCATTTTGTGCTTAACAAATGGTACCAAAATTTCCACTCTATCACAAACCGTTTCAAAAATGCCCAAAAACACGTCTTTTGAGAACTTTGAAACACATTTTCTCAAATACCTGACATCATTGAAAAATGCGGAACCAGAACTGAAAGGTTAATCTAAAACAAATGTCCAAATTTCTAAAATTTTGCGTACCCCCGCAGACAGTTTCTCGTACCCCCTAGTGGTACGCGTACCATAGGTTGGTAACCGCTGATGTATTTGAATTATTCTAGCAAAGTTAAGAGTCGAATAATTGACAACTTTACTACATACCAGAGTTGTCAATTATTCGCCTTTTAACTTTGTTCGAATAATTCAAATAATTGTTTTTGTTCGTTCGATCATTAACTATTAAAAATTATTCGATTAATCGAGGAGAATAACGAATAAAAAAGTGGTTGTTGAAAAATATTTTTATTAACAAAAAATAAACAATTCATACAAAAAACTTCGAAATGGAAAATTTGAAGAACGTGGGTTCTATTCCAATCAGAGCTAAGTCTGTTGATGAAAAAACATATAGAAAAAACAGTCTTACAAAAATCAAACAATTTTAATTTAATGTAATTTTCTCCACTAATGAATTAGAGTTGGCTACAAAAACCATGGTCTGGAATAAATCCACATTAAAAATAATCTTTAGAAATACAATGTTTTCTTCTTCAATCACAAACCCTTAATAACAAACAGAAATGGCATGCGCCGATAAAAAACGCTTAACTACAGAATTGACATAAATATATGAAAATATATGTCGCCCTACGGGTAAGTAGTCTCAAATATATGCACTCATCTTTAACGTGTATGAACAAATAATTCAGCGCTAAAATTGTTATGTGCAAAAACGAGACAAAGAGAGATTAAGGAATGTTGTTGTTTCTAAGGATCGTATAATGTTTGTGTAAAATAAAAATCTTCTGTTGACGTCACACACTTAACATCTGTAATGAAATACGAACCACCTTCTGCTGTTAGTTTGTCAAGCAGGGCGATAGCTCAGATGGTAGAGTACTTGCTTTGCAAACTGATGGAAAATTTTAAGAACGTGGGTTCTATTCTAATCAGACTTAAGTCTGTTGATGAAAAAAAAATATAGAAAAAACAGTCTTACAAAAATCAAACAATTTAAATCTAATGTAATTTTCTCCACTGATGACGTAGAGGTGGCTACAGAAACCATGGTCTGGAATAAATCCACATTAAAAATAATCTTTGGAAATACATTGTTTTCTTCTTCAATCACAAACCCTTAATAACAAACAGAAATGGCATGCGCCGATAAAAAAAACACTTACCCAATAAGCACATTTAAAATTCAAGTGCAAATCAAGTATAAATCAAGTGTAAATCAAGCCCTTATTTCCAGTCTATGCTTGATTTATACTTGAATTACACTTGAATTCAATAGAATTCTCCAGCAAAACGGATACTTGAATTCAAGCGCTGTTTTTACGCTTGAAAACCAGGGAAAAGGCTGTAAAAACAGGGCTTGAATTCCAGTGTCCGTTTTGCTGGAGTATGCTATTGAATTCAAGTGTAATTCAAGTATAAATCAAGCAGGGGCTGGAATTTAGGGCTTGATTTACACTTGTTTTATACTTGATTTGCACTTGAATTTTAAAATTGCTTATTGGGTTAAATACAAAATAATTAATATTTTATTAACAAAAAATAAGTATAAAACTTATAAATTGAACAACTGAATTTACTTTTTTATGTAAAAAATGCATAAAAAACTTAAAATTTAAATAATTTTAATATAGTTGGTGGGACTCGGCGGGGGACGTTGGAGGACCCCTTTTCCGTCTTCATAGATGTTTAAAAATTTATTTTTACGATATCTACGGCTAATGGACCACACAATGGACCTGAGATTGTGCTGCGGTGTGCTGACGTAAAACCTCATCAGTCACTTACAATGTCTAAAAACACTTATCATTAATTTGTATTATTTTCTACAACCACGCCTGAACAATAGACCGACTCACCTTATATGGGCAAAAAAAAAGTTAAAGTTGTACCCCCCTCAAAATTAACTTTGTCATTTTTTATGAAGATTCCCAAAATATTTGGGCTCTAGCGACAATCTCCCGTGAGCTAAACCGCGTCAAAAAAGGGTCCATCAATGGTATTTTTCATGAATAAAAAATTCAGTAAATTTTTTTTTGTCCAATGAATGACCAAATATAATAGATATTTAGGAATTCTTTGATTCTGCATTGAAACATTTTTAAAATCTAACCACAGACTCGAGATAGCGAGATGTTTATGTCAGTTTTTTGATGCTTTTCAATTCGATTTTACTAAAAACTTAAATAACTTTGGTGTTTTTTGTCCGATTTTCACTTCTAATACATCGTTAGAAAGGTGTTGACCACCGCTTGGGATTTTAGTCAAAAATTAACCCTTAACTGCACTGTCTTACTTTTTTATAAAATTTACTTCGACATCATTAAAAACCCATTTTATAACCACAAAAAGCATATCTTTGTGCAGAAAACACGTTTAATTTATATTTTTGGCCACAATTAATTTAACCCATGTATGATCAAAATATTTTGGCAAACATTTTTAAAAAAGTTTTTGCGGAAATTATTGAAAGCTAGTTGTAATACTTTAAAAAAATAAAAAAAAAGGTTTTTGTTTATCTAGACATGCTTATTAATATCAAATAATTATTACCTGTAGCACTTTCCCGGTAAAATTTTTTTTTTCGGAATTTGTATTTTGAGATCTTAAAAATATTAAATGTTGCATTACGTTGCATTTCGTCGGTAACCTGGACGAATCTTATTTCCGCGGATCAAAAAGCATTTTAGTGTATTTTTTTAGAACTATCGAATACATTTTTTACAACTACATGCCAACCCCAAATATTTTAAATAAGCAAATGTGTCAAAAAAAAATATTAATTATATAATTTTTTTAAGTATTACAACTGGACTTAGATTTTTTTCTCATTTTTTTTAATTGGTCATGAATGGGTTAAATAAAAAATATTAAGATCTATTTATTAGATGCGTTTTTGCACGAATATATGTGATTAAGTGAAAATTGGTTTATATTTTATTCATAAAATTTATTTGCATATATGCAAATTCCGAAAAAAAAATTGACCGGGAAAGTGTTACACGTAATAATTATTTGATATTAATAAGCACGTCTAGATAAACAAAATCCTTTTTTATTTTATTTTTTTAAGTATTACAACTAGCTTTCAATAATTTCCGCAAAAACTTTTTTGAAAATGATTGGCAAAATATTTTGATCATGCATGGGTTAAATTAATTGTGGCCAAAAATATTAATTAAACGTGTTTCCTGCACAAAGATATGCTTTTTGTGGTTATAAAATGGGTTTTAAATAATGTCGAAGTAAATTTTATAAAAAAGTAAGACAGTGCAGTTAAGGGTTAACTTTTGACTAAAATCTCAAGCGGTGGTCAACACCTTTCTAACGATGTATTAGAAGTGAAAATCGGACAAAAAACACCAAAGTTATTTAAGTTTTCAGTAAAATCGAATTGAAAAGCATCAAAAAACTGACATAAACATCTCGCTATCTCGAGTCTGTGGTTAGATTTTTAAAATGTTTTAATGCAGAATCAAAGAATTCCAAAATATCTATTATATTTGGTCATTCATTGGACAAAAAAAAATTTACTGAATTTTTTATTCATGAAAAATACCATTTATGGACCCGTTTTTGACGCGGTTTAGCTCACGGGAGATTATCGCTAGAGCCCAAATATTTTGGGAATCTTCATAAAACATGTCAAAGTTAATTTTGAGGGGGGTACATCATCAACTTTTTTTTTTGAGTCACTCTACTGAACAATAGCATTTCTTAACAATAGCATTTCTTAATATTTCATTTGTTAAACAAATATACAAAAAAATGTGTTTTTCTGGTAGTGTTTTAGTTCTTTAAGAGGTAAAATTGTTCTCCTTGTCCGATTTTGCATCCAAACTTAACCAGCCTATGACCAAAAGACATAATCATAATTTGGACTGTATCGTGCCCTCCACAGACGGACATTGCTCGAATGTCTTAGAATCGATCACTGGTCAACAATATATCTATTTTATGGGGTCCTAGACCGATATTTCGATACTGGAGTTGGAGGGTATAAAAAAAAAATATTGTTCGATTAATTGACATAAATTTATCAATTTATTCGTTATTCGAAAATCGTCATTTTTAAATTAATCGAAAAGAGTTTGGATTTCTTTGATCGATTAATCGAATTATTCTTAATCAGTTGACAACTCTACTACATACATAGTTAAACAATATTTTGCAGTTGCAAACGCTTTTTCCAGTTCAGTCTTTATTTTATTTTATTTTCTTTAAGCTGCATTAAATAACACCCACACATAAAAGTTATTATATATGTGTAGACGCTTTTGTGCTTTCAAAAGTTGAAAATAAATTTAATTATGATAAAAAGTGAAAATTTTTACACTTGAAATAGTGTAAAGTTATAAGAAAATTATTTTCTTTTTAAATCTTAAGCAACTATAAACAAAAAACAAATACAAAACAACGAAAAAAGAGTTGAAGCAGGTATTGACCGACCAAGATATGACTTACACTTTAAGGAGTAATTGGAATAGATTGTCAAATTGTGTGAGATAACTCAAACACATTTGACAATAAAGTTTATTGATTCCATAAGCCGATTTTGCGGAAACATCACAAAGATGATATTTGTTTTAAATTTAGTACTGATATGGTATTCTTTTTACCACCCGCACTTACAAATCTCTTTTTTCAATACAGGTCCCGGAAAGCACAATCAATTTTTAAAGTGCTCAAAAGCTCTTTTTAAGTTTGTTCAATTTAAATGAAACATTTTTTTGTGTTTTCGATAAATTTTCGTTTTTTTTTACAAACTGTTTTACAAGTTACAAGATCTGAAAATTCTTAAGTTTCGGCAAATCTGATGTTGATACTTAAAATAGATCACTATATGTGATGTGCTGGACTATAATATAATGTAGGGTATTTAGTAAATACTATTTACATAAAATTCTACACAGCAAAAACTTTAAACACATACAACAAGAACTCTAATAAACGTTGTATATAAAATAATATAACTACTTAGCTCATTTAAATACAACTTCTGTGTGTCTGTCTAGGCCTAAGAAATGGTTGTTAGAACTGTGAGTGAGTGAGCTGAAAGGCCATTGCATAAGAAAAAAAAAATATATATAAACAACCAGACATTAGACGAGTGGCAGTAACTGATGCTTCACTTGACATGAATGAGAATATAAAGTATGCACCATATACTATATACCTACGTACAAAAATATTGTTGGATGTGGGTATAAATGCCTGAATCTTCAACACAATCTATGTACGTAGATATATTGTGGCTTGTGTTTCTAATGATGAAGTTTGTTTCTTAGTAACGTTGGGTAGGGGAAAATATAATTTTTAATTAGTACGAGTAAACATTTTTTTTAGGCTTAAATCAAAATGGACTCTATTGACCTAAAAAAATCTGAGTATAAAATTAATTTGAGTGTGAACATGATTTGTTAATAAAAATAAGTGAGAAAATTATAATTGATGAATATCGACCATACAATACCCTACACCAGCGACGTATTCAGGAATTTAAAAAAATCGAAAAAAAGGGTGGATTTTATATAATATCGACCTGTAGAATCCAAATCTGTCATCTTAAATGCTGTAGCCTGTTTCGTTTTCGTGTTATTCGCGTTTAAAAATGTGCCTAATTTCATACCACACAAAAAATGTACATTCAAACTTATTTTTTTTTTTTTTAATTTAATTTTTAGCGTTTCTTCCGAGGAATATTTTTGGCCATATGCGTTTTTTTTTGATTTCTCTCATAATTTTCGAGAAAATTTTAATATTGTAATTTTTTCCAAATCAACAGAGATTTTTGCAAAAAGTGCTCGATCGAATATTTTTGCTTTTGTTGCTAAAATATATATTAAAAATGCCTGCGAATTTTGAACTCTTGCCCAAAACATTAAATCATGATAATGTTTTGGGGAAGATTTGGATGTACTTGCCAAAGCAAAGTTTTTTTTAGAAAAAATAATGTTATATAATTTTGCTATTCCATGCAAAAGGAATTGAGATATCAGTTGAGGACTCCATTAAAAAACCAAAAGAGCTGTACATTTCGTAAGTGAGTGCCAAAATAAGTGAAAAAAGGGTTTTTACATTTTGGAGAGTATAAAAGATTCGGCACCAAATAATATAAGACTCTCACTTGTTTTTATGTACATTTGATAAACAAATGGAAGATTTTTATGCGAAAAGCTGAGACTTGGTGAAAAAGTAGTTTTGGTAAAAAAATGATTTTTTTTTCACGAAAAATAAAATTATGTTAAAAAAATTTTGATGAAAAAAAGTTTTTGGAGAATTTTTTTGATGAAAAGAAAAATTTTTATGATGTAAAAAAAATTTATAAAAAAAAACTTTTTTTGGGTGCGAAAAAAATTTATAATAAAAAATTTGATAAAAAAATTTAATGAAAAAATGATGAAAAAAATATGATAAAAAAAATTTATGAAAAAAAAAATTTGATGAAAAAAAAATTTGATGAAAAAAAAATTTAATGAAAAAAAAAAATTATGAGAAAAAATTTGATGAAAAAAAATTTGATAAAAAAAAAAATTTGATAAAAAAAAAATTTATGAAAAAAAAAATAATAAAAAAAAAAAATTTGATGGAAAAAAAATTGATGGAAGAAAAAAAATTTATGAAAAAAAAGTTTGATGACAAAAAAAAAAATTTGATGAAAAAAAAATTTTTTTAATTACGAGAATGTTTGCTCTTTCAAATAAAGCCATAAGGTTTTAAAACTTTTGAGTATTGTTCATTTCATTGCATGTTTTAAAAAGATACCAGTTATTGGACCACCCCTTATTTTAGCTAATAAAATTCCGCATCGATCTGTTGTGGTGGATTTTTGAAAAAAATTTCGGTTAACTTTTTATATTTTCCTAAAGTTCAGAATATTTTAATTTTTTTCAGTATTTTTGCAATAAAAAATGTATTAGGCATGGGACGAATATGCTTTATAGACTAAATTAAAGGTTTTGGAACCCCTTATCAGCGACGTGATTGGTATATCAAAATATATATTTATTTTGGTTTTTATAACCAGACAAAAATTCACGAATTTAAATTTAAAAGTGAACATTTTTAAGATTTCATATGATTATAAAAAACAAAATAATAATAAATAAACAAATTCTGTTAATGTCATTTATATGGGGTTCAAATACCTTTAATTTTATCCATGCAGCTTATTCGCCCCCTGCCAATTACATTTTTTTGAGCAAAAATTCTAAAAAAATTATTATTTTCTAAACTTTAAAAAAATATTCAAATAAAACAAAAATGATTTTTATAAATCCACCATGACAGACCGATGAGGAATTTTATTAGCTAAATTTCAAAAAAAGGTAACTAAAATTGGTTAAGAATTGCGACCTGTAGGCAAAATCGGACAAAAAAGTCCATTTTCCTCACTGTGTGGAGTCCTGCAACTTTTTTAAAATTAGACACCAGCCTAAAAACATTATCATGTTAAAAAAAATTGTTTTTCGCACTTTTAGCATAAATCTGTCTCGAAACACCGGTGAATACTTGTAGTCCCACTATATTATTGGGCATACAATTTGTGGAATCGATAGAAGTTTTCACAAGAAAATTTTAAAAATATCAAAGAGAGCAAACATTTTCAAAAATGAGATTTAAATTTTAAAAAGTAAAAATCCCACAAGTGTACATTAGGGTTATAAATTTTTTTGGGCATCATTATCCCAAGGGCCTATCTAATGGGAAATATTGTATAAATGATAAAAAATCGATTTCAGTTCAATTTGGTAAAAAAAAAACCTCACACACCGACTTCGATTTCTAAACTGCCTTTAAAAATTTTTTTTTTCATTATTTTTTAAATAATTATTTTTTTAAAATATGGTTAATATGTAAACAAGTAAGTAAACAAATAATATTAATAAATGATTAGAATTTGATATTGAAATCAGCATGCCTCAGTTATATAGAAATGATGGTCAGACCTCGAGGCACTAAAAATTGTTGTTTTTTTCTAATGTAGTGCTATTAACAACTTTAATGCGTTTAGTGCGTGAACTTTTTTAACGATCGCGAAAAACTAAAAACGCAGTTCTTAATATTTTTCCATGTCTTATACGATTTTGCCTTGGGAGAAGTAATATTTGCAAAAAATGAAAAAAGTTATAACCCTAGTGTACATTAGAACACTTTCAAGAATTTTTAAGAAAACTTTATTTTAAAGTAGGTACATAAAGAAAAAAAACTCTTTTTGAAGAAGTTACAACTAAAAGAAGTTTGCGTACGGGTCATCAAAGAAATTTTAAAGTTTACGACGAAGCGGTTTTCGTAAGGTACTTAAATCTGTAAAAAAAAATTTTGAATCTGAAAACAAAACTTTGGACACTTCGATTTGGCATGAAATGCCTGATATATAAAAAAGTTATCCAAAATCTTTAAGTCTTGATTTAAAACTGCATCGAAAATATTCTTTCCCTAATCCAAATTGCAAAAAAAAAATATAAACAAAGTTAGTTAAACCAACAATATTTACACAAATTATGTAAGAAGATATCGACTGACTGTCTTGTAGACTAACCAACTGACAGTCAGTTTAGTCATCTTCTATACATACACCTGTCACTTGATTAACATAGTATAATTAATATCGAACATAATCATTTTTGTTTATATTAAGAGCCCTTGGAAAGGTTTCCTACTCTTCTCAGTTATTATATAGAAGTCATTTTTATTAATTTTAATTATACCTTATTAATCGAGGGACATCTGTACATTGTTGATAAATAAGTATGTAAGTAAAGCCGTAAGACATAACAAATGTGTTGGTTAGTTGTTTTTGGGTTTTAGTTTGTAGTTTGACTGATGTTGATGGTAGTTGAACTAATTGTATGTATGTAAAATTGTATTATAATGTTCAGAATTTCTTTTTACTTTTTTTTTTGTTCTGGAGTGTAAATTACAAAACAAACCACAAATTCAAAACAAACAAAAAAAATATATTTATGCCACAAACGTTTATAATTGTTATTATTATTTACACGCCTACATTAAGTGTGCATTGTTAAAGTGCTACTTTTGTAAATGTAAAGAAAAGAAAAAAAGATTACAAATTATATGAATATTATATAATTTAATATATTAAAATTATAATTATAATTTGTATTTATTCTTTTTTTTTTTGGTTAATTACACAAATCGCTGGTAGAAATTTGAAAAAAAAACTTCCTTTAACGGCTTGTTTGGGTTAAATAAGATTTTTAATAAAATTTTTAGTACTATTTCATAAGCATGTTTTAAGCAAAAATTAGTAAATTACCTACAAATTCATAAGACATACAAGTTTGAAACTGATAGACACAATTTTTAAATGAAAGCATTAAAACGCGTTTAAAAATAAATACATTTTTTGAATTCTTCTTCTTCATGTTTCTGCACAACTAAAGCCGATTAATTACGCTTTGGTGTGTATAAATGGTCAATTTAGTCAAACTTTTTTAATTTTAAATATATGTAAATCGTGGCGTATAAGTATTATTTAAATAAATTGACATGCTTTGATATAAATCATACGCACCATTGTACATCTCACTAAACCATATAGAATAACTAAGAAGTTGATTAACCGATTTTTAATTTTCGAAATGTTCGTCAGAACAAAGAACATATCGTCACCTAAAATCCAAAAGACCCTAAATAACATTTAATTAATTTTACAGAAGAAGTTAAAAACCGTTATAATTAAAATTTTGGATTTGTTAATAACTTTGTTGCTTTAATTTAATTGGGCTAAAGTTTTGTGAGGACGTATGTTTTGTTAATATGTATCAAAATTTACCACAAGATTATTTAAAAATGCGCTTATAGTAACGTTTATTGGCGATTTTACAATTTACATGTTTCTAATTTTTGGCTTTGAAGTCGCTAATTTTTATTATGTAACCCTAATTTTTTGCAAGGATTTGTAGGTAAATAAAATAAACCAGAATCAATTAAAATACCAATTTTGCATTTTTTGTTAGTAACAGCATTTTGCGTTTTGGCTAACCATATACTTTGTGTATTTTTTTTAGTGCAAAAATGTTTTTGAGTGACAAAAATACGTTTTAAAATATTTTTGTGACTTACCAATGGTTTTAAAACATGTTTAACGGGTTTTAAGCACGGTAATTTAAGTTGAAACTAATCTGAAATTTACGATTTAACAAATTAAAATGTTTTTTTAGAAACAAAAAAGATAAAACAATTTTTCAGTAATGACCGAATTTTATGCAAAAAAAAGTTTGTTTTTCACTTTGTTCGTAACTTTCATATACGTTGGGCATTTACCTGGTCAGGGTGGTATTGCAATTCAGCGAAATCGGTAAAGTGGTTCAAAAGTTATGAGCAAAAGACTGAATTTCGGCAAGGGTTTTTCTTGAATTTAAGGGATCAACACCACGCTAACTTTCGAATGACAACTCTGAGGATGCTGGCCTGCTTCATATAGAATTTCATCCAAATCGGTTCAGTGGTTCAAAAGTTATTAGCAAAACCGTAAATTTCAGATTAGTTTCACCTTAAATTCCCGTGTTGAAGACCCGTTAAACATGTTTTAAAAACATTGGTAAATCACAAAATTATTTTACAAAGTATTTTTGTCACTCAAAAACATTTTTGCACTAAAAAAAATACACTCGAAAAAAATTAGAAAATTTACTATCATTTAAAACGGGCATTGTGGAGGGTATTCACAGACACAGCCAAGTCGAATTTTACTTTTCGACTTGCTTTTAAATAAAACCACATTTTTTAAAAAGTTGAAAATTTGAAAACTTGTGTTACATAAAAAATTTTAATTTTATTTTTTAGTAAAAAAACTATTACAACTTTAAAGCAAATAACTGTTATATCTATGGATCAATTTACACAAATAGGAACATATAAGAAGCCCAAGTATATGGTTAGCCAAAACGCAAAATGCTGTTAGTAACAAAAAATGCAAAATCGGTATTTTAATTGATTCTGGTTTATTTTATTTACCTACACATGCTTGCAAAAAATTAGTTTTACAAAATAAAAATTAGCGAATTCAACGCCAAAAATTAAAAAGATGTAAATTGTGAAACCTACCCAGTATGCAAAATGAGTCGATATCGATTCGAAAAAGAATCGTTTTCTCTAAGAATTTCATCGATATCGAGTTCGATATAATGTCGATATATAGCGAGTTTTCAAGGTGATATAGAATTGAGTTTTAGTTAAGGTTTCGATTCGATTTTTAATCGAAAAATTATATGGATTTCGAGACATTTGTTTTTAAATAATTGTGTTAAAAACGGTAAGAATTAACAAAAAAAAATATTTTATTACTTACTACTACTTACTTACAATTAACTAATTTTTACTAATTTAATTTATTTATTCTTTAAATTTAATTTTTACTTTTTACTGTTTTTATCTGTCTCACTTGAGGTTTGAACTCAGAACTCCCAGTTTACTGGTTTAACGCCTTACTCCTTCAGCCAAAGTTTGATAATAAAAGTACTTTTTTTAAATTACTTTTACTAAAATTCGAATTTTTTATTATTATTTGAATTGCCCTTATATTATAATTTTTATTTTTATTTGAATTAGCCTCATTTTATATTCAATTTATTTTGTTTTACATAATTCTCATAATTTGAAAATGTTTTTGTTTTAAATATATACATATTAGTACAAACAAATTTCAAGTTGTGTATGGCCTAGTTGTCTAGCAGGTTCGGCAGCTTATGATTTGTAGATTTTTGCCTTGGTCGCGGATTTTCTTTTATTTTTTTATTGTTCTAATGTTAAATATTATTTTCTTTTAACAACAATTACAATTTGTGGAATTTTTGTAAAATATTACAATATTATATCGAAAATAAATATTTTTTTCGATGCAACAACA
This sequence comes from Pegoplata infirma, assembly GCA_963921195.1. Classification (NCBI taxonomy): domain Eukaryota; kingdom Metazoa; phylum Arthropoda; class Insecta; order Diptera; family Anthomyiidae; genus Pegoplata; species Pegoplata infirma. The sequence continues at coordinate 191,324,480 of OY992536.1, forward strand.
AATACGAGAATTCCTTAAATGAACCATTTATTATGATAGTGGGGTAAGTCACATTTTCAAAAAAACTGAGTTAATGATAGATTTGGATACAGTTTGATGGTATCTTTCGATTAAAAAAAAAAGTTCAAAGAAAATTGTAAAAACGTCTGAGAATTTTATGAGAGAAGTTTTGCTAGTTAACGATTTATCAAAAACGTTAATTTTGAAAGTGAGGTTAGTCCACAATTTTTTTGTAGCGTTAAAAATAACCAAATAATTGCTGATTGAATAAAACATTGGTGTTTTCCACTATTAAATAACTCTATAGTTAAATCCATAACTAATTTTCTTCAGAATTCTGAGATGAGCTGAACAAAATTTTACTAGTTAACGATTTATCAAAAACATTGATTTTGAAAGTGGTGTTAGTCCACAATTTTTTTGTAATACATAAAATAACCTTTTTATCGCTTATTAAGAATATTCGTAGTGTTTTTAACACTTAACTAGCCCTATTTCATAATCATAAAATAATTTTGTTACAGAATTGTGAAAAAAATCTGAACAAAATTTTACTAATAAACGATTTATCAAAAATGTTAATTTTGAAAGTGAGGCTAGTCCACACAAATTTTTTTTTGTAGTGTTAAAAATAACCTAATAATCGCTGATAGAGTAAAACATTGATGATTTTTATTCTTAAATAACACCGCTCAACAAATCGAAGGTTTTTGACTCCGGTTTGAAGTTTGATACAAAATTTTTAAAGATTTTGACTAGCTGATTCCAAATCTGTGCTCCAAATTTTTCCATCACGTCTAGAATTTAAATTATTCGCGGTTGAAAATGCGAAAAAACGCGATTTTTGCATTTTTTGAAAGACTGCACAGCAGCCACTGGGTGGAATAAAAATCTGGTATAAAGCGTTAGAGTAGAACTGAACTATGATCTCAAATATATTATCAAAAAAAATTGAATTTGTTGCACTATTATTGCCCATACATGTATTTTAAAAAAACATTGTGAAAAAAATTAGAAAAAGCACCATTTTGAAAAGACTCTAAACAAAAACCAGATGATCAAAATTATGATAGAAAAAAATTATTTTCTATGTTGGAGACCAAAGACAAATTATACTTTTGCGCTTTATACCAGATTTGTATTCCACTCAATGGCTGCTGTGCAGGCTTTCAAATAATGCAAAAATCGTCATTTTTCGCATTTTTAACCGTGAATAACTAAAAATCTGGACGTGATGGAAAAATTTGGAGTACAGATTTGGAATCAGGAGACCAAAGTCTACTAAAATTGATCACCAGAATTCAAACCGGAAAATGACTGTCGAGCGGTGTAATTTAATCCTAAATTTTTACTAGTTAACGATTTATCAAAAACATTAATTTTGAAAGTGGTGTTAGTCCACATTTTTTTTTTTGTAATGCATAAAATAAACTTTATATCTCTGACAAAAAATACCGTAGCGTTTTTAACTCTAAAATAGCCCTATTGCTTAATCCTAAACTAATTTTGTTAGAGAATTGTAGGATAATCTGAGCAAAATTTTACCAGTAAACGATTTATCAAAAATGTTAATTTTGAAAGTGAGGCTAGTCCACAATTTTTTGTAGTGTTTAAAATAACCAAGTATTTGCTGATAGAGTAAAACCTTGGTGTTTTTCGCTTTTATATAACTCTATAGTTTAATCCTTAACTAATTTTCTTACAAAGTTCTAAGACGAGCTGAACAAAATTTTACTAGTTAACGATTTATCAAAAACATTAATTTTGAAAGTGGTGTTAGTCCACAATTTTTTTTGTAATGCATAAAATAACCTTTTTATCGCTGATAAGGTATATCCGTAGTGTTTTTAGCTCTTAAAAAGTGCTATAGTATAATCCTAAACCAATTTTGTTACAGAATTGTGAGATAATCTGAACACATTTTACTAGTTAACGAATTTTCAAAACCGTTAATTTTGAAAGTGTTGTTGGTTTCATCTTAGAATTCTGTAACTTATTGTTAGTTAAAGCTAAAATTATAGAGTTTTACAAAAGCAAAAATCATCTAGATTTTACTTTAATAGAGATTTTTAGGTTATTTTACTACAAAACACTACACTACAAAAAAATATGGACTAGCCTCACTTTCAAAATTAACGGTTTTGAAAATTCGTTAACTAGTAAAATTTTGTTCAGATTATCTCACAATTCTGTAATAAAATTGGTTTAGGATTAACCTATAGCACTTTTTAAGAGCTAAAAACACTACGGATATACTTTATCAGCGATAAAAAGGTTATTTTATGCATTACAAAAAAAATTGTGGACAAACACCACTTTCAAAATTAATGTTTTTGATAAATCGCTAACTAGTCAAATTTTGTTTAGCTCATCTAAGAATTCTGTATCAAAGTTAGTTTAGAATTAAATTATGGAGTTATTTAAGAATAAAAATCATCAATGTCTTACTCTATCAGCGATTATTAGCTTATTTTTAACACTACAAAAAAATTTGTGTTGACAAGCCTCACTTTCAAAATAAACCTTTTGATAAATCGTTTACTAGTAAAATATTGTTCAGATTTTTTCACAATTCTGTAACATTTTTAACCGTGAATAACTAAAAATCTGGACGTGATGGAAAAATTTGGAGCACAGATTTGGAATCAGCGAGTCAAAATCTTTAAAAATTTTGTATCAAACTTCAAACCGGAGTCAAAAACCTTCGATTTGTTGAGCGGTGTTATTTAAGAATAAAAATCATCAATGTTTTACTCTATCAGCGATTATTAGGTTATTTTTAACACTACAAAAAAAATTTGTGTAGACTAGCCTCACTTTCAAAATTAACATTTTTGATAAATCGTTTATTAGTAAAATTTTGTTCAGATTTTTTCACAATTCTGTAACAAAATTATTTTATGATTATGAAATAGGGCTAGTTAAGTGTTAAAAACCCTACGAATATTCTTAATCAGCGATAAAAAGGTTATTTTATATACTATTACAAAAAAATTGTGGACTAACACCACTTTCAAAATCAATGTTTTTGATAAATCGTTAACTCCCGGTGAAAAATGAGCATATATGGATACATATATGTAAATATATGGATGCATATATGTAAATATATGAGCATATATGGTCATATATGAAATTGTATGCAGTCATATATGATCATATTTGCAACATATATGTCCATATACGTAAAATGAGGGCATATGCCAATATATGACATATGTGGACATATATGGAGCATATATGTCATATATGTTCATATGCCCTCATTTTACGTATATGGACATATATGTTGCAAATATGATCATATATGCCTTCATACAGTATCATATATATTCATATATGCTGCATATATGGACATACATGAAGCTGTATGAACGCATATATGATCATATTTGTACGATTTTTCACCGGGCTAGTAAAATTTTGTGATGCTCAGCTTAGATTTCTGAAACAAAGTTAATTAGGGATTAAATTATAGAGTTATATAAGAGTAAAAATCGCCAAGGTTTTACTCTATCACCGATTTATAGGTTATTTTTGACACTACAAAAATATTGTGGACTAGCCTCACTTTAAAATTAACGTTTTTAATAAATCGTGTACTAGTAAAATTTTGTTCAGCTCATCTCACAATTCTGTAACAAAAATAGTTTAGGATTAAACAATAGGACTATTTAATAGTTAAAAATACTACGGATATTCTTTATAAGCGATAAAATGTTTATTTTATGCATTACAAAAAAATTGTGGACTAACACCACTTTCAAAATTAATGATTTTGACAAATCATTGACTAGTAAAATTTTGTTCAGCTCGCCTCAGAATTCTGTTTAAATAAGGAATCAACTATAGAATTATTTAAAAGTAAAAATCACCATAGTTTTACTCAATGAGCGTTTATTATGTTATTTTAAACACTTATAACAAATTGTGGACTAACCCCACTTTCAAAATTAATGTTTTTGATAAATCGTTAACTAGTAAAATTTTGTTAACTCATCTGAAAGTTCTGTAACAAATTAGTTAGGGATTAAACTATAGAGTTATTTTAGAGTAAAAATCACAAAAGTTTTACTCTATCGGCAATTATTTGGTTATTTTTAACACCACAAAAAAAAATTGTTGGCCTAACCTCACTTTCAAAATTAACGTTTTTGACAAATCGTTTACTAGTGATTTTTTTCTCTCATCTCTATCTTTTGTTACAAAAATTGTTAAATGTTAAAATATAAAGTATTTGAAGAGTTAAAGACACTAAAATTATATGCTAATGGAGATTAATAAGTTTTTGTTTTCAATTTAAAAAAAATATGGACTAACCCCATTTTCAAAATTAATGGTTTTGATAAATCGTTTACTACCAAATTATTTCTCAGATAATTATTTCATACAAATCGAAATGTTTTGTCTTAAAATATATAGTTTGTGATTTTTTTTTTAAAGTGATATAAGTCCATTCTTGATATTGAGAAATGGCTGGTTTCGATACATCCTGACAAAATAATACTTAATAAGTAAATTTAGGTACCTGAGATAACATCTTCATTAAAATTTAATCAATAGAAAGTACCCAGATTATTAAAGACTAAAAAACGCAAACCCTTCAATATCTAGTTTTAAAACCAAGTGGACTTGCCTCACTTCCATAATAATCAGTTCAAATGTAGATTGAAAATCATTTCAAAATCGATAGGTTTTTCAATAAAAATATGAGTTTGAGAAACGTAAAAATATCGACTGTATATAATATCGACTTCGAATCATTTTTGCGGAAAAGCTTCGAAAAAACTTCGAAAAAATTGTCGCCTCGAAACTGTGCAGACTGGGTACTTGAATTCTATCTTCTTTACCGAAAATTCAGGGTAAAATATAAGGATACTACATCTGGCGATTTTGAAATGAAAGCTGGTGTTCCGCATTAAAGTGTACTTGGTCCGATTTTATATTTGATTTTCACATCAGATTTGCCTACTAACGACGTCTACTAACGTCAACTTTTGCAGACGATACAGCAATTATTAGTACACACACGAATCCATCCGTTGTATTAATTAAACTTAATAACCATCTTAGGTTGTAAGTGGCTGCTGACGTTTTACGTCAACACACGTAGACTCTGAGGTCCTTTGTGATAACCATTTTAGAATTGTGGAGACGTGGCTTAAAAATTGGCGAATAAAAGTCAATACTTTGAAAACCAAGCACGTTACTTTTACACTATGAACAGGAACTTGTCCTCCTGTCTCCCTAAATGGAGAACATATCCCACAATCTGAGAATGTACATACCTTGGCATTCATTTCGACAGGCGATTAACATGGCGAAAGCACATAGAAGCCAAGAGGCTTCAAATGAAGCTGAAATCCAGCAATTTACACTGGTTAATTAACAAATATTCCAAACTTAGTCTTGACACAAAAATCACCCTGTATAACTGTATATTAAAACCAATTTATACCTACGGTTTCCAACTATATGGTACTGCAAGCGGATCCAATATAGAACTTATACAGAGGTCACAATCAAAAATTCTATGACCGGCGCGCTGTAGTTTATTCGCAACGAGAATATACATAGGGATCTTAACATACCATTTGTTAAGGATGAGTTTATCACAATAAGGACAAGAAATGTTGATAAACTGGAAAATCACCCAAACCCCTTGGCTAGAGTTTTGACACGAACCCTGGGACATTCAAGACTGCGTCGTGCAGACTTGCCGCCCTTGTAACTATGAAGCCCATATAACAAAATGGCTCTTTTGGAGTGTCTATTTTTTTAAGTTAGAGTTTTAAGAATTAAATACTTATTGTTACACTCTAAAAAGTCCATGTAAAAATACTACTATCAAGTGGGTAAAATTTTATGTAAAAAAGCACACATCGCCTAAAATTAGACACCAAGTGTTTAAAAATCTAATTTGCACATAAAAATTTTAAAATTACACACATTATATAGTATTTTGTGTGTTGATAAATTTATTCGTTGAGAAATAAACACATGATATTTAATAGTACACATTATGTGTGTAAAGTAAACATTTTGTGTTTAATATTCTGATATTAAGCATAAAATGTGTAATTTTTAAAAATAATTTAAATTGTCAAAAAAAAAAGAAATAAAGAAAAATAATATAAAATTTGTATCGTTTGCAGCTAAAACAAAAAAAAAACGCGAAGAAAAGTAATAAAATACAGATAATGAATTTATTAAATATAAAAGTGAATAATATATTTATGGCTACGCGTAAATGCACTAAAATTCATTTCGTTATTAATAAATTTAAAGCTTCCCAAAAGCATTTGAAAAATTTGAAACAAAGAACGAATTAAAGCGGAAATCTAGTTAATTCGTAATAGTGAAGAAAAATATTTGCCCAATCAGAATGGTAAGTACATCAACAAAAGCTTTTTTGGATTCTGAGAATTTTTTTTTACAAAGTTTCTAAGATTCTGTGAATACATATATCTTTAACAAAAATTTTATATTAAATATATTTAACAAAAATATCTTAAAAAATGTCTCAGATTCTAAAAACATTTTCGAATCACAAAATGCGTCTTATTTTTCTATAGCAAAAATTTTTCTATAGAAAAAATTTCTCGATTCTGAGATTTTTTATATTCAAACAAAATCAGAGGAGCTTAGTATTTTTATAGGAAAATATCTCAGATTTGGTAATTATTCTGTATCTCTGATATGGAGAACTAATATCTCTGATATGGAGAACTTTTATATAGAAAAAATATTTTTCTAAAGAAAAAATATCCCAGATTATTTGCATTTTTTCTATAGAACAAATATATAGAAATTTCAGATTTAGACCATTTTTCTTTAGAAAAAATATCTCAGAATCTGCGAGTTTTTCTATAGAAAAAATCTCAGATTCTAAAAATTTGTCTTTTGAAAACATGTCTCAAATTATGAGAATTTTCCTACAGAGAAAAATATTTACGAATCTGAGAACTTTTCAAAGATTTTTAGAATTATCCTGTAGAAAAAATGTATCAGGTGTTGAGAATTTTTTTATAGACAAAATATCTTATTTTTTTTTTTTATAGTAAAAACATCTTTGATTCTAATAATTTTTCTAAGAATAAATATCTTAGATTCTACGATTTTCCATAGAAAAAAGATCCCACAATCTTAAAATTTTTTTATAGAAAATATATATTAGGCTTTCAGAAATTTTCTATTGAAAAAATGTCTCAGATTCTGAATTTTTCAAAAGAACAAAAAAATAAGATTCTAAAAATTTTTCGATTTTACTATAAAAAAATATCTCAGATTCTGAGAGTTTTCTCTAGAAAAAAAATCTGATTATAAGAATTTTTCTAAAAAAAAAAAATATCTCATATTCTTATAGTTCCTATACAACTATATTTAATAAAAAAATATCTCAGATATTGGGAAATTTTCTATTAGAAAATACCTGAGATTCTTAACATTTTTCTATTTAAAAAAATATCTTAGATTCTGAAAATTTTTTGCAGAAAAAAATCGTAGAATCTTAGAGTTTTTCTTTGTAAAAAATATCTTTGGTTCTCAATTTTTCCATAGGAAAAAAATCGCAAATTCTAAGAATTTTTTTAATGAAAAATATATCTCTGATTTTTCTACACAAACAAATTTTTAGATTTTGAGAATTTGTATAGAAAAGTATCTCAGATTTATAAAAAAAATGTTTTAGATTCTGAGAATCTTTCCAAAGAAAAAGATTTTAACGTTTTTATATATTTGCAGTTGGCGTGATAATATACTTGCAAATGGTGGACTTAAAATTCAGGTTCCCGGTTTACCGCACCTACTTGTAAGTATTTTTTTTTTGTAATAATTACAATTTATTGATTGAAATATTTAAGTATTACTTTGTTTTATCTTTTTGCAGAAATAGAGGACTTAGAAAAAAATGTATTTAAATAGAGAAACATGGGTACAGAAGACATTATGGGTCAACTTTTTGTTTTTATTCAAAATTTCGTCTTTTATATATAGCGTTTTGTAATATTGTTGTACATGTTACTATTTTTCGTTTATTTAATTGTTTTTAATTTTATGTCTTAAACGATTTACTAACAAAAATTTGTTCCATTTCAATTACCATTTATGCATATTTTTTGGTTATAATTTAGTATTTACAACTGATGTATTTATATTTGTCTATATATTATAATTGCACTAAAGTTAAAATAAAAACCATAAAAATAGTGAGTTTTTTGTTTTCTTTTATATGAATTGTAAAGGTAAAAAAAATAAAATGCAATTTTAAACATTTTAAATCCATTTTTGCACACATAAAATGCTTTTTTAAGCACAAGTGTTTTAAAATTACACATTTTGTGTTTATTCCTAGAGAATTTTCCAAGCGGCAAACATGTAATTGTGCACACAAAATGTTTATTAGTTATACACACTTTGTGTGCAAATGTTGAAATTTAAACACATAGTGTATTTTTACCCACTTTATTGTAGGAGAACAGTTACCTACAATAAAGTGGGTAAATTTCAACAAAAATTTATAAGAGTGTAGGCCTAAGAAAGGCTATTCAATAATAGCCAAAATAAAGTGTATATAAAAAAAAAATAAACGTAACTATAAACGCACTTAGTAATAATTTTGTGGTAAATTTTGATACATACACTGCGAATCACATCAATAAGGAATCGAGTTTTTTACTTTTTAATCGAATATATCTCTGTAACGAATAGGCGGAAAAATATAAAAAAATGCACAGTTAGAGACCATTATCTAGCTAATAATGTCAAATAATAACAATAATCAAAAAACTGAAAGAAGTCGTAAAAAAAAAAATATTTTTTTGGCAACTTGTTAAAAAATTACTAGTTTTTATGAATCACTTGAATAAGGAATTTTGGAATACAGACCAAGCAGAACCTGAATCCAATTTTTTATGGATAGCAATTCCTAAAACAAAAAAACATAACAGTTTTGTTTCGAACTTCAATAAAAATGAAACTCACAACAGCTCTTAGCTCTTCCGAAAAGATAAAAGTACTGACTTTAAAGTCCAAAGTGTTAAATGCGAAAATTATAGTTAGGGGCAAACCTAACAAATGCAATTATTTAAATAACATTAAGAACTATGGAAAAAACATGAATGGGCATCATGAATATATATACTTTATGGGGTCCCAGACCGATATTTCGATGAGTTACAAACGGAATGACAAACTTATATATACCCTCTATCACTAAGTGGAGGGTATAAAAATTGGACTTGATTTTACGCATTTTTTAACTAAATAGAGTAAATCCTAATCTTAATCCGGTCTGCAAAAAACAAGCCTTATATGGTTTAGTGAGATGTACAATGGTGCGTATGATTTATATCAAAGCATGTCAATATATTTAAACAACACTCATACGCCACGGTTTATATTTAAAATTTAAAAAGTTTGATTGAATTAACCATTTATATGTATATTATAAATTAAATTAAAAAATAACCGATTCGCAGGGTTGCAATACCAACCTGATCAGGTAAATGCCCAACATAAATGCTCCGAACAAAGTGAAAAACAAACTTTTTTTGCATAAAATTCGGACATTACTGAAAAAGTGTTTTTAATTTTTTGTTTCGAAAAAAAAATTTTAATTTGTTTTTGCTGAAAATATAAAACTGAGTGTTGATTTTAGATGTAAATTTTTAATTATCTTTATTCATATTTAATTTAGCCTTAAATGCAATCTGAAGTTTTATTTGCAGAATTTTTTTTCTAATTTTTTTACAGACTAAAATAGCAAAAAAAAACATTTTTTCAGTAATATCCGCACATAAACTATAATTTTAAGAAAAAAGGTTTTTTACTTTTCGCGGAATTTTTCGATTTTTAAGTCAAAAAAGGAACCCAAAGCGATTTTCCTAAAGGTCAAATATTTTTCAACTATAAAGGAATCTTAAAAAAAAATCAAGTTTTGATGAAAATCTTCGGAATACACACCTTAAAGTATGCCGATTGACTTAGATTCACTTTTAAATCGATAAGGCAAAGTGCGTTCATTAGTTCGTAAGTCCATGCAAACGTTTTATCACGATACAGGTCACTATTATAAATATATTTGGGTGAAATTTGAAACGGAACCTTCTTTTGGTTCAATGACAATGCCTATTGAAATTGGCAAAAATCGGTCCACCTTTAAAACTAGACCCAAGGCAACCATCCCCTAAAAATGTGGCTCAAATAACAGCATTATAATATAATTTCTTTCCAAATTTAGCAGGATAACTTATTTTCTATTCTTAAATCACCATTTCAACTTTGTTTTATGTCATTTCTTTCCAGGAAACTGCTATATTTAATGTTTCCTTGTAAAAAGAAATTTTTTTAAAGCCTATCCAACGGTTGGATAATCTTGTTAAAATTCGGCTTTGTTAAATATTTTTTTGATGAAAATGTAACTTTTAGGGGTATTTATGTGAAGATATTGACCTACAATATCCAAATGAGTACGAAATAATCTTTATTAAATTTAAGTAGACACGTGTTTTTACTCTAGACGATATTCCTGTTAGTTCGGCAGTTTCGAAATTTTCCCGAAGGTCCATATTGTTCATAAGGGGAGAACGACATTTTTAAATGCTGATATGGCCGAAAAGCCGAGACACCCTAAATTTAAAATCGTCTCTTTTATTTATCCCTATTAATATTATAAATCTGATTGTTGGTTTGTCTGTCTGTCTGTCTGTCTGTCTGTCTTTCTGTCTGTCTGTCTGTCTGTCTGTTCCGCAATAAGTAAAGAACGGCTTAACCGATTTTCATGAAATTTTCACTACAGATAGTACTAACCGAGACGGGAACTATAGGCCATAAGAGACCGCTATCGGACAAAGGGGCGTAAAATGCCACGCCCCTTTGTACCATGCTGAAGCTATATCTGCCTGTCCGGCAATAACAGAAAAACGGCTTAACCGATTTTCATGAAATTTTCACCACAGATGGTATTAACCGAGGCGGGAACTATAGGCCATAAGCGACCGCGATCGGACAAAGGGGCGTAAAATGCCACGCCCCTTTTTACCATGCTGAAGCTATACCTACCTGTTCCGCAATAAGTAAAGAACGACTTAACCCATTTTCATGAAATTTTCACCACAGATAGTACTAACCGAGGCGGGTACTATAGGCCGTAAGCGACAGCGAGCGGACAAAGGGGCGTAAAATGCCACGCCCCTTTGTACCATGCTGAAGCTATATCTGCCTGTCCGGCAATAACAGAAATACGGCTTAACCGATTTTCATGAAATTTTCACCACAGATAGTATTAACCGAGGCGGGAACTATAGGCCATAAGCGACCGCGATCAGACAAAGGGGCGTAAAATGCCACGCCCCTTTGTACCATGCTGAAGCCTGTTCTGCCTGTTGCGCAATAAGTAAAGAACGGCTTAACCCATTTTCATGAAATTTTCACCACAGATAGTACTAACCGAGGCGGGAACTATAAGCCATAAGCGACCGCGATCGGACAAAGGGGCGTAAAATGCCACGCCCCTTTTTACCATGCTGAAGCTATACCTACCTGTTCCGCAATAAGTAAAGAACGACTTAACCCATTTTCATGAAATTTTCACCACAGATAGTACTAACCGAGGCGGGCACTATAGGCCGTAAGCGACAGCGAGCGGACAAAGGGGCGTAAAATGCCACGCCCCTTTGTACCATGCTGAAGCTATATCTGCCTGTCCGGCAATAACAGAAATACGGCTTAACCGATTTTCATGAAATTTTCACCACAGATAGTATTAACCGAGCGGGGAACTATAGGCCATAAGCGACCGCGATCAGACAAAGGGGCGTAAAATGCCACGCCCCTTTGTACCATGCTGAAGCCTGTTCTGCCTGTTCCGCAATAAGTAAAGAACGGCTTAACCCATTTTCATGAAATTTTCACCACAGATAGTACTAACCGAGGCGGGAACTATAAGCAGTAAGCGCCAGCGATCGGACAAAGGGGCGTAAACTGCCACGCCCCTTTGTACCATGCTGAAGCTATATCTGCCTGTTCCGCAATAAGTAAAGAACGACTTCACCCATTTTCATGAAATTTTCACCACAGATAGTACTAACCGAGGCGGGAACTATAGGCCATAAGCGACAGCGATCGGACAAAGGGGCGTAAAATGCCACGCCCCTTTGTACCATGCTGAAGCTATATCTGCCTGTTCCGCAATAAGTAAAGAACGGCTTAACCCATTTTCATGAAATTTTCACCACAGATAGTACTAACCGAGGCGGGAACTATAGGCCATAAGCGACCGCAATCGGACAAAGGGGCGTAAAATTCCACGCCCCTTTGTACCATGTTAAAGCTATATCTGCCTGTCCGGCAATAACGGAAAAACGGCTGAATCGATTTTCATGAAATTTTCACCAGAGATAGTATTAACCGAGGCGGAAACAATAGGCCAGAAAAATCCGCGTTCGGAAAAAATGGGGGTAAAATGCCACGCCCCTTTGTACTTTACAGAAACTATGTCTGCCTGTTCCGCAATCACTGAAATTTTTACCACAGATAGTACTAACCCAGGCGGAAACTATGAGCCACAATAGAGGGCGATCGAAACAAGGGGCGTAAAATGTCACGCCCCTTTTTATTACACTGAAAGTTATTTCTTGCTTACGCGTTTAAGCGTAATTGCGGAAAGCTGATTTTCATGAAACTTTCACCACAGATAGTTAACCGAATCGAAAACTTTGAGCCACAGTAGAGAGCGATCACAAAAAGAAGGCGTAAAATGGCACGCCCCTTTGTATTACATTGAAAGTTATTTCTTCCTGTTCCGTAATCACGCATAAACGGCTGAACCGATTTTAGTGAAATTTTTACCAAGGCGAAAACTATAGATTATAAATAGAGCGCATTTGCACAAAGAGGCGGAAAATACCACGCCTCTTTGACACGCCCCTTTGTACTATACTGAACGTTTTTTTCTGAATGTTCCGTAATCATGCTTAAACGACTATACCGATTTTAATAAAAACTAAATTAGCACGCCCCTTTTTATTTTATTAGTTTAGGTCTGTTCCTTAATAACGCTTTAACGACTAAACCGATTTTAACAAAACATTTTCCAAAGACAGTACTAACAGAGGCGGGAACTTTAGTCTGTATCAACTGCAACGTCATTTGCAATGTACTGAAAGTCTATTCTGCCTTTACGTAATCACGCTTAAACGGCGAACCCGATGTTATTATAATTTTTACCACAGCTATTTAGAACTTATTGAGGCGGAAACTATAGACAATTTTTTTTTGTCTGATCCGTACTCACACGTTAACGGTGAAACAAATTTAAATAAAATTTTCACAATAGATGGTATTTACCGTGTCGATCGGGCCAAAGGGCTTAAAATGCTGCACCTCTTTGTATTAAATTAAAAAATATTTTTTCCTGTATAATGGCACGCCACTTTGTAGGCAATATTAAACAGCGACTGATAAAAAGGCATATAATGGCACGCCCCTTTGTACTTTAGTGAGAGTTATGTCTGCCTGTTCCGCGAACGTGGAAAAACAGCTGAGCAAATTTAATTGCAATTTTTTTCACGAGCTAACCAATAGGGGAACTAAAGTATAGGTCACATGAGACCAAAATTTAACTAAATGTGTTAAATGCCACTCCCACTTGAACTACAGTGAAAGTTATGTCTTTATTGAAGTTTTCACCACATAAAGTGCTAACCGAGGAGGGAACTGTAGTTTCCTTTTAAAAGCCATTAAAGAAATACATTAATATTAGGATTGTTCCCATGACGGTGGAACACATACATACCACCCAGTCTACACAGTTTCGAGGCGACAATTTTTTCGAAGTTTTATCGAAGGTTTTCCGCAAAAATGATTCGAAGTCGATATTATATACAGTCGATATTTTAACGTTTCTCGAACTCATATTTTTTTTGAAAAACAAATCGATTTCGAAATGATTTCCAATCTACATTTTAGGAATTCTCGTATTTGTTGTTCCATCGAAAAAAATGTATATTTTCGATATAATATCGAGTTTTATAGTTATTAAATTTTACAAAAATTCCACAAATTTTACTTTTATTATTAAAAAAAATAATATCTAACACTAGAACAATAAAAAAAAAAATACGCGACCGGGGTTTGAACCAAGGCCAAAAATCTCCAAATCATAAGCTGCCGAACCTGCTAGCCAACTAGGCCATACACAACTTGAAATTTGTTTGTACTAATATATATTTTGAAATAAAAATATTTTCAAATTATGAGAAGTATGTCAAAACAAAATAAAATGAATATAAAAACAGGGTAATTCAAATAATAATAAAAATTATAATTTAAGGGCAATTCAAATAATAATAAAAAAATCAAATTTTATTAAAAGTAATTTTAAAAAAGTACTTTTATGATCAAACTTTGGCTGAAGGAGTAAGGCGTTCAACCAGTAAACTGGGAGTTCTGAGTTCAAATCTCAAATGAGGCAGATAAAAATAGTAATTAGTAAAAATTAAATTTAAAGAATAAATAAATTAAATTAGTAAAAATTAGTTAATTGTAAGTAAGTAGTAGTAAGTAATAAAATATTTTTTTTACCGTTTTTAAAACAATTAACTAAATTATTGAAGAACAAATGTGTCGAAATTCATGAAATTTTCGATTAAAAATCGAATCGAATCCTGTACCAAAACTCGATTCTATATCACCTCCCAGTCTGCACAGTTTCGAGGCGACAATTTTTTCGAAGTTTTTTCGAGGCTTTTCTGCAATAACGATTCGAAGTCGATATTATATACAGTCGATATTTTAACGTTTCTCGAACTCATATTTTTATTGAAAAACTAATAGATTTCGAAATGATTTCCAATCTACATTTTAGGAATTCTCGAATTTGTTGTTCCATAAAAAATATTTGTTTTCAATATAACATCGAGTTTTAGTTTTATTAAATTTTACAAAAATTCCACAAATTTTACTTTTATTATTAAAAAAAATAATATCTAACACTAGAACAATAAAAAAAAAAAATAAAAAAAAAAATCCGCGACTGGGGTTTGAACCAAGGCCAAAAATCTACAAATCATAACCTGCTGAACCTGCTAACCAACTAGGCCATACACAACTTGAAATTTGTTTGTACTAATATATGTTTTGAAATAAAAATATTTTCAAATTGGGAGAAGTATGTCAAAACAAAATAAAATGAATATAAAAACAGGGTAATTCAAATAATAATAAAAATTTTTGTTTAAGGGCAATTCAAATAATAATGAAAAATTCAAATTTTAGTAAAAGTAATTTTAAAAAACTACTTTTATTATCAAACTTTGGCTGAAGGAGTAAGGCGTTCAACCAGTAAACTGGGAGTTCTGAGTTCAAATCTCAAGTGAGGCAGATAAAAATAGTAATTAGTAAAAATTAAATTTAAAGAATAAATAAATTAAATTAGTAAAAATTAGTTAATTGTAAGTAAGTAGCAGTAAGTAAAAAAAATTTTTTTTTTAATTCTTACCGTTTTTAAAACAATTAACTAAATTATTAAAAAACAAATGTATCGAAATTCATTAAATTTTTCGACTAAAAATCGAATCGAATCCTGTACCAATACTCGATTCTATATCACCTTGCATGCCACATAGGAAAACACGCTTTATATCGACATTATATCGAACTCGATATCGATGAAATTCTTAGAGAAAACGATTCCTTTTCGAATCGATATCGACTCATTTTGCATACTGGGCTTGCATGCCACATAGGATAACACGCTTTATATCGACATTATATCGAACTCGATATCGATGAAATTCTTAGAGAAAACGATTCTTTTTCGAATCGATATCGACTCATTTTGCATACTGGGCATGTTCCCCACGCTGAGAAAAATCTAAAAAATCGACCAAACCTCAAGTCACGAAGCAGTAATTAAACTGACTAATAAATAACAAATTGATTATATATGTTTTACAACCCGGGCAACGCCGGGTGCAAAACAGCTAGTATTTTATATAGGTTTATAAAACAAATTTTGTATGGAAATTCGATTAATAAACCGGTTATTAAACGCTTTTATTTTTTATAAATTTGGACGTATGTTAATGGCAAATTGGTTTATAAGGGTTGAGATACTTTTCTTGTAAGTTTTTATGCTTAGTTTTATAAAATTCTTAATAACTTTGGTGTTTGCTTAAAGATTTTTATAAAACCCACTGTGTTGTCTCTGTAAAGAATCAGGCTTTTAAGATAAAAAAAACTTGTTAATTTGCAGCGATTTATATTTTTAAAAAAATTTTAAAAATTAGTTTTTTTTTTAAATAGTATTTTTATCATATGGTTGTCAATTGCATGTTTACTTTTGAACGGATAGGAAAATATTGTGTGCTGGATTTATTGCAAATTTGATTTTTTATTTTTTTAATTTGATGTTTATTGCGATTAGATCGGAGGTATATAACTCACGATATAAGAAAAAAAGTGAAAAGACCTAAAAAACGCTAAAAAATTGATTAAATTAATGTATCCGGTAAAAATTTTTCGAAAAAACATTTGCGGTTAGTGCGCATTTTAATTGTAAACAGTGATATTAATTTTTATTTTAGCTAAAATTTTTATTTTACTTTATTCGGAAATTTACTATTTTTAAGTTAAAAAGGATCCCAAAGATATAATATTTTTTTGTGGTAATATTGGTCCTAAAAGGCAACTACTCTGAATCCGATGATTTTGAAATTTAAAAAATAGTAAAATTTGCTTCACCCTAACGTATAGGTACCTAAAAATGTGTACTGACATGTCTGAATGCTTTTATTGTTATGTATTTCAAACTTAATACAAAAGCACAAATAAAAAGTTCACTTACCTGGTTTAGAAGAAGTTGAAATCTGTTGTTGCTGCAGATGATATAGTGACTGCTGATTTTGTTGTTGCTGTTGATGATGATAATGTTGTTGCTGATGATGTGTTGTTAACAATTGTTGATGATGTTGAAAATGCTGAGAATGTTGACCATTATGTTGCTGCTGCATATGAGCCGGATGTTGTTGTTGATGATGCTGCTGCTGTTGTTGAGCATGTGCCGCTGCTGCTGCTGCAGCAGCCGCCGGATGTATGGCTAAAAGTTTAGTTTCCGGTGGCTTATGAGAACTCATTGTTATTTGAGAGGGTGGAGGTGGTGGTGCTGCACCCATAGCTAAAGTAGGTGCTGGCATCATAAGTGTTTGCATGGCTAGCATAATTTTTTTCTTAAAAAAATTATTTAATTTATATTTTTTAAAGTATATTTGGTTTATTGTTTATAATTTAACAAAGATTTATATTTTTTTTTAAATTTGAAAATTTTATTTGCTTTAATTTTCTTGGTATTAAATTTAAGAAATTAAATTTAATTTTTATTTAAATTTGTTATAGATTTATTTTAAATGATTTTCTCTAACAAAAGGTCGCTGATGTTATTTTATTTAATGTGTTTTTTTTTTTTAAAATCTTTCTTTGTTTTTTTTTTTTGCTTTTTGTGTTTAAATGGAAAAATTTTCACTTTTTATTATAGAAATACTACATATAGATTTTCTTTTTTAAATCGATGTGTCTGCATGTGATGCTTTTATATGAATTTCATTTTACAATTGTTTAATGTTGGAATATTTGTTTTTGCTTGCTTTTTGTGTAGGAGTGTTGTTGAACAATTTTGGATAAAATTTTCCTTTATTTTCCCTCGTTTTTTTTTTTTTTTTTTTGTTAGTTTTTGTTAGCTTATGTTGATTTTCTTGTTATTTTTTCAGTTTTTTTTTTGTTTTTTGTCGTTTATGTTTTTTTCTCTCTTTTCGCACTTATATAGTTATTCAACCGTAAGTTCACAAATGTTGCTTTCCACTCACCATACCAGTAGAATATATATGTTGTTTTTATTGTTTTTGTTCTAGTTTATACAGACATACAAAAGTATGTATTTGATTTCAGTTTTTGGTATTTTTGTTTTAAATTTTTTTTTTCTGAATCCTTTAGGATGATTTTTTTTTTGCAATTATTTTTACACTAAAAGAATAAAAAAAAAATATTTTTTTTTGTTAATTTTTACAGTTTTTTTTTTTTTGAGTGGGAAATTTTGAACACTAGCTAGCAGTTGTTGCCATTCTAATGTTGTTGATGCTTGTTTGTGATTATTTTTGTAAAAAAAAAAATATTTTTTTTTTTTGGAAAAACATTTCCACAAATGCTACCAACCAAATATATAGCTAACAGCAATATGCAAAGCCAAACAACATGTAGAAAAACATATAGAAAAAAAAAATAACAAAATAAAAAAAGCTAACAGCAAAAGTGACAACATCAGCAACATAAAAAAAAAAAAACAAACGGAAAATTCTAGTCAACGTATTACAATCAGTTTTATTAGCTGTAGCCATACAAACCATTTTCCAATTGTTGTAAAACCAAAATTTGAACCAATGGATAAATGAATAAAATCAGGATACAAATTAAAACAAAATACCATTACAATGCATTGTCAGTGGTCAGACAAAAAAGATACCGAACAAATTTGGGAACCTTTTTATTTTTCTCGAAAACAAAAAATTAAGGCTTTATGAAAACACTAGTTTACCACCAAACTGCGCACTAACCGCGAATATATTTTCTGTATGTAATCTGGACCTTTAAACTTGAGAATGTCTTCGAAAAATTTTTTACTGATAAATTTTTTTTATCAATTTTTTGCGTTTTTTGGAAGTATTTATTGAGTTCTGTACCTTCGATCTACTCCCGATAAAATCCTAAATAATGCTAATAAATAAAACTTAAGTCGTCGTTGAACTCAATGCTATTGTGGCTCATCTCGTTGAGGTGCAGTCATAGTTGTTATGAGTGCAACGTGATGTTTCGGGCTGCAGGTTCGAATCTCACAGCCATGGACGTATACAGGGGGTGGGCATTATGCATTGTTGTGTATTAAATTTAAAAAATTTCAAATCGAAAGGGGGGCACGTGCCCCCTGTGCCCTATGTATAATACAAGAAAAAATACACAAGTTGGGTGATTCCATGTCAAACCGCACAGAAAACAGTGATTTTCGGATTTGACACCTCCGATTTTAATGAAATTCGCAAAAAATGTTTCACATGCGTTGTTTTCATAAAATGATTACCTTACAGGCTCCAAAAATTTTTAGTTTCCGCAATATGGCAACTTGAAAATTGGCAAAAACGTAAAATTTTCAATAAGGTGCACATACAAAGTCACCCATAACTTTAAAACTATAAAACCCACAATTACCAAATAGGTACCATTTGAAAGCTGAAAGGATTACCTTAAAAGTAACATGCACAATTTTTTCTTGTAGTGAAAGGTCAAAGGTCATATTTCAATGTCTAATGTTCAAAGACCTATATCTCAAAATCCGATATTTTTTAAATTCTCAAAAAAATATATGATAACAATCAAGTCTTTCCCTACATTTGCATCAAAATTTCAGGGTGGACACTCATATGGTTCCAAAGTTACAGAAGAAAACGTGCTCGAAGGCAAGGTTTTTTCTACGAGTTCATATAAAAAATATTGCACAAACAAAACAATATACATAGTCGTAAACAAAGGTGCGGGCCTAGAACAAGGCTTAAAACTTTTTATGTATTTTGAGTTATATTGTAGGGATTTTCTTGTTCTTTTACAAGGAAAGTCCTCGAAAGTGAATATACCTGATTTCTTTAAAATTTATACACAAGCTAGAAAAAAATAAATCTAAAATCAACCAGTCTGAGCTCGTCGGCCTAAATTCAGGTTAAACGTGGTTAAAAATTACCCATTTTCAGTTATTTTAAAGTTTAGGTACTTTATATTGATGCCACATATAACAGATCGGTTTCATTCGAAACCTATATTCTTCCATAGCAGGGAAATAGGAATGGGGTGGGGGCTCATAAACAAGAATATAATCAAGCATTAAAATGGTTTAGAAATGGAAACACTAATGTTTCGAACTTCTTTGAATTTTTGCCTATTTTGGACACACTAATAAAGATATTTTTTTTTTAAATTCGGATGAAACCCGACCTGTAAGAAAAACTGCCAATAAAAAATGTGATTGCTTAATTTAAATAGAAAATAGTACCAACAATGAATTTGTTTTAGAAAAACTATATAGTTTAACAAAAATTATACATTTTTTACAAAAAGAATTATGCAACAAATAAAATGTCTCAAACAGACGCCAAATTTTTTTTTTTTCAAATGAAACGGATCTGATATAAGTGGCATCAATGTACCTAAAAGTTAAAATTACTAAAAATCGGTAATTTTTGACTCCCGTTTAACCCTTTAAAACTAAATTATGACCAATAAGCTCAGACAGGTCGATGTTAGATATTTGTTGTCTTTCATGGGCATAAATTTCAAAGAAATTACGTATGTTCACTTTGAAGATTTTCCTTGTAAGAAACAAGAAAACCCTACGATAAAATTCAGTTTTGATAGTGAAATCAAATTCAGGAGGTCGAAATATTAATAAATAATGTGTTCAGTTTTTAGGTCCGTCCCATTGTTTGTTTACTGCTAGTAGCATACTAGCATGCTATGCTGCTTCGTGTGTGTAAGCTTTTGCATATGAACTCGTAGAGAAAATCTTGACTTAAAGCACGTTTTCCTCTGTAACTTTGGAACCATATGAGTGTCCACCCTGAAATTTTGATACAAATGTAGGGAAAGACTTGATTGTTATCATATATTTTTTTGAGAATTTTAAAAATATCGGAATTTGAGATATGGGTCTTTGAACATTAGACCTTGAAATATGACCTTTGACCTTTCGTTACAATAAAAAATTGTGCATGCCACTTATAAGGTAATCCTTTCAGCTTTCAAATGATACCTATTTTGTAATTGTGGGTTTTATAGTTTTAAAGTTATGGGTGACTTTGTATGTGCACCTTATTGAAAATTTTACGTTTTTGCCAATTTTCAAGACGCCATATTGCGAAAACTAAAAATTTTTGGAGCCTGTAAGGTAATCATTTTATGAAAACAACGCATGTGAAACATATTTTGCGAATTTCATTAAAATCGGAGGTGACAAATCCGAACGCTGTGTGGTTTGAGGTGGAAATGCCCAGTTTCAAAATATTTTGCTTTTAAAGAAAATATTTTAGCTTTTTTTTATAAAATCTCTTGAGTTTGAGCTAATTTTGTTTCCAAAAAGACATATATACCGAAAAATCAGTAAAATATGTTTAAAAAAACTCATAATATTGGTTTTATCTAATAAAAATCATGCATCAGTATCATGAAAATAAATTTATATAAACAATTTTTTAAAAATAGATTTAAAGACACTTTTTCTATTTTAAAATCTGAGATATTATTTCTTTAGGAAATTCTCAGATTCTTTTCTTCTCAGATTCTTTTTTTTTCATATTTTTTTTCCTATAGAAATATTTTTGGATTCTAATAATTTTCATATTTCTTTCACCTATGACTCTTACTTGAAGCATTAAAAAAGATTTTTTTTTTTTAATATTCAAACTTAAATGTTTCGAAAATGGAACGCACTAACGCACTAACGTAGCAGTAGAACCACAAAAGGCCTAAGTAAGCCGTTTCGACATATCGAACGCGAATATCAGAAAAAATGCTATACGCTTAAAAAGTTTGGTAAAATGATTTAGAATAAAGGGTCCAAACTGTATTTAGTTCATATACGTACATATTTTGATTTTGGAAACAATTTATTTGTTGCACTTCAAAGGATTTTTGCAGAAAGTGCTTAATCAAAGATTTTGATATTTATCGCAAATAATAATTCCAAAGAATATTGTTTTTAAGAAACATTTCTTTAGACAAAAATATTTGTATCTGAGAATTTGTCAGACACACTCAAAAAAATATGTTAGTAGATTTACTAATTTTTTTTTGCTAACGCTAGTTAGCTAACTTTTAGCAAATTTTTAGTTGTGATTAGCATGTTAGCAAAAAATTCTTGTAAACTTCATTTAGCACATTAGCAATTTTAAACAAACTTTGAACTAATTTCTTTTGCTAAATTTGAAACTGAGTTGACTACATTTTTACAAGATTTTTTGCTAATATTAGCAAAATAAATGGTAAATTTTTTTTATTTTCAGAAAACTTAAAATGGCGCTATCTCGGAAACTAAGCCAGATAGAGCAAAATGGAGGCCATTTTTGGTTCTTAGAATCTCCATAGTATCGTCGGTCCTCTTCACATGCGTGGACCCTAATGGGCCCTAACTTTGGATCCAAAAAAGTTAGCATTCCCGAAAATTTTAAAATGCTCATGTCTCGGTAAATATTGCCGACACAACAAAAAGTCCAAAAGCGTTGTAGCTCCCAACACGTAGAACAAGGCCGCAAAATAGTCAAAAGCTCTCCGAGTAATATTTTTGAAGTTATCGAGTTTTTTAATTCTCAAGACCCCAGTGGTCCCCTAAAATCACGTATCTCAAAAACTAAGCAAGGTAGAGCGAAACGGACACAAATTTTGGATCAAAAACTATGACAATTTTTAAGGAACCCAACTAGGTATAGGCCCATCCGGGTCTGGAGCTATCGGGTCCGAACCCAATGGGGTCCTCAGATGTGTATAAACTAAGTTCAAAAAAAAGAAATATTTTGTTAACTAATTATTGGCAAAACATTTTTGCTAACTTTAGCAAAAAAATTGTGGGTTCAAAATCAGCAAATTTTCTTGTAGGTTTACAAGCTTTTTTTGCTAACATTACAGTTTTTTTTTTGAGTGCATTATTTGCATTAAAAATTTACATTTAAAAAAAAGAAAAAAATTTGTAGATTCTATAAAAGATTTATAAAAACAAAAGATTTAAAAAAAGCTTATATTCCAAGGCATTTTTTTTAACCCTAGGAGGATCAACCAGGTCTGAGCAGACCTTTTGCGTAATAAACTGTGTATAAATCTCTTGTTTTTCGTTTTAGAGACGAATCCGTTTATGACTTCCTAGAAGCAGGTCTTGAGAACAAACTTAGCTCAACATCAGACTGCTTATATGTTTCTATAAGGTTTTATTCGTGTTTAGAAAAAAATAGTCATAAACGTACGAACTATGTCTGTGCAGACCTATGAATTTGAATGAATGGTAAGGCATGTTATTGAAATTAGTTTTGTCTTTTGTGCTCGTAAAATGTGTAAGGGGACAGTACAAACACATTGACATTCAATTTTATGAAATTCGCGTACGTTTTCACTTACTTGGCTAGGTTCAAATTTTGGTCCAAAACCAAACAAAAATATAGGTCTGCGCAGACAGAGTTTTCATGCTTGCCAAGGTCTAGTCAGACCTAAAAGTTATTTGAATGGTGTGGCATGCGATTGAATTTTTTTTTGAGTTTTTTGTGCTAAGAATGTGTATGCAGAACGTACAAACATATTTACACACACTTTTAGGATTTCTGCTTATGTAAACTCCTACAAATCACAATAGGTCTGCGCAGACCTAGTTGTTACGTTTGTGACTTTTTTTTTCCTGAACATCCTAGGGTTAAATAAATAACGACGAAATCGTGTTGGGAAGGGCGGTTATGGGTGTAGTCCTAGTTAAAATAATTAAAAAAAAGGCGATGATGAAAAAAATGTTGGGATTTGTGCCCCCCCCCCCCCGTTTTCAAATTCCTGGATACGTCGCTGCTCACTGCAGACGTTTTTAAAAACAATGTTAAATACACTTTTGAACAAATTCATAGACATTCGCACTACCATGAATCAAAATACATCAATTAAATATAGTTTGACCTCCTGATTCCAAATCTGTCTTCCAAATTTTTCTATCACTCAAGGTTTTCAAGATAATCGCGTTTGAATATTGAAAAAAAAAAACGCTAATTTAGCACTTTTTGGGTCTCCTCTGTAACGTATCTTGATTTGCTTACACAAAATAGAACTAGATTTAGTATAATTGAGATCTCTTGATTCCAAATCTGGTACCCACATTTTTTTAGCGCGTTCCGTTTTTAAAATACTGGCATTTGAATAACTCAAACTCCAATGTTCCGCACTAATATTCTTTACAAATCACACTAAAATTTTCAAACGCGATTATCTCCAAAACGGAATATACTAAAAAAAAATTCGGATTGCAGTTTTGGAATCTGGAGGTCGATTTT
Organism: Pegoplata infirma; assembly: GCA_963921195.1. Classification (NCBI taxonomy): domain Eukaryota; kingdom Metazoa; phylum Arthropoda; class Insecta; order Diptera; family Anthomyiidae; genus Pegoplata; species Pegoplata infirma. The sequence continues at coordinate 191,348,587 of OY992536.1, forward strand.
ATATAAAATAAAGTCCTATATTGTGGAAGCAACGTTAGAATTGTAACAGTGGACTCCCAAATGTGATAAAATATATTTTTTTCCCTTTTTAACAGCGAATATCGTAAAACAGGTACATGCTAGAAAAATTTGAATGGCAGATTTGGCATCAGCAGACCAAAATCTAAAAGGACAAGTTAGACATTTCACTGGGAGGTTTTTGATGATGAACAGTGTTATTAAACAATACTTAATATATTTTTTTTTTTAATAAAAAGTTTAAACAATACGTAACATTTTTTTTTTTTTTTTAATAAAAAGTTTAAACAAATTGTTTCATTTCAGCTTTTAAATAATTTCGATTAAAATTTGTATATAACCGTATTAAATTTTTTATTGCAAAATAAATTTTTAATGCCAAATTGAAAAAAAAAAAGAAAACATCCATTTATTATACCCTCCAACCACAGTATGGGGCAGGCGCGGATCCACGGTTGGGGAAAAAGGAAATTTCCCCCACCAAACCGAATTCGAAAGAAAAAACAAAAAAAAAAAGGAAAAAGGAAAAAAGAAAAGAAACAAGTGAGAGGCTGTGCCGAATCTTTTATACCCTCCAATATGTAAAAAACAACATAAAAAAAATCCAGGGCGTGTCTTTTTTTTTTGGGGGGGGTGGTTTTTGGTGATAGACGTTGGGGGAGCACCTTCTTCCGACATAAGAATGTTGAATTTGCCTAAGAAAATACAAAAAGCCCTGTAAAAAATGCGGTTTTTCTTAGGTTGGTTTAGTTCTCTTAGGGGAAACTTTTTTCCCCTTGGGCCGATTTTGCCCATTATAAAAGTATTTTTCTATATTATAAAAGTCTCGGAATATTAAAATTTTTCTTTACATTAGATAAAACACAATCATTTTGCTAGACGTAATTTTGGAAATTTTTCTATTCGAAAAATGTGGAAATTTGTTAATTTTTCTATAGAAAAATCTTTAAAAACGTTTTTATACATATGAACATTTCCATTTAACTTTTGATTTTAAGGTTTAAAAAATATTAAAATTTTTTTTGAAGGCACATCAAAATCGTTTAGTACGCGTGTAAACATGCATTTAGTTAGTTAAAATCCGTTCGCGTGAAGAACTTTCAGCTGACGGCGCGAAAGTTATGGTGGTTTAAAGATTTTGTTTGAAAACCAAAAGTCTGAAAATTACAATTATTATTAGAATTTAACAAAATTAACGTGAATTAATATTTCATACTATCCCCAACACAAATTGGTTACATTATATCCATTAACGTGGATTTATAAAGATATTTTCCCGTTAAAAGTTAGTTTTTAAAAGTTGTTATTTTGAAGCTTGTTATGCAATTTACGCGAAATCTAAAGATGATGGACCAAATTAAAGACCATATTCGTGCTTAGCACCCCCAAATTAGTTAAGAAACTTGTGCATTATGCTTAATTGTGAATTTTTAAAAGTGATGCAGTTTCTGAATAATGAAATTTTGAGGGATGCATTAAATCCACAATCTTCAAAATTTTTGAATGCCGTTCAGTTTTGGGATAAATCTTCATAAGTACTAGCAATTGCCATTTATAGAAATTAATTTCTATTAGCGGTTTGGGTGTGCCCTGGCGGTTTATCTGGAGACAAAACTGGCGCGTTTTCAGAATCGTCTGACGGGTATATTTTAAATCTAAATTCTTTTTACGTGAAAATACAAGCAAAAGTTTAAAATCGTGAAATGTCAGATTTTTGCAAAATTTTTGCTAATCAAAATTTTAACACGCTATATCGATTTTATTATAAAAAATCAAAAAATATTTGGATCACGCGATGTGCTGGCCACTTTTAAGTAATATTGCGAATGTGCCTTGCGAAAAAGTGGATTTTTGATGACTTTCACGTTTTGTCTCTCAACCTTTGTCTAGCTAGTACTCTGCTCCTATTGAGGGCACATTCATGAGACTGGTTTTAGACTGTAGCCAATTACGACAGCTATCATTCTTAGTATTAGCTTTTGAAAAGTATGAAGCGGCGCAAATTTGCTGATAAAAAAACGGCGAAAAATTGAAAATGAAGAAATTTTAATTTTAAACCGTTACCACCAAATAACTTTTTTATTATTGATGGCACATCAAATTCATAAATACATCTTTTTTGAACAAGTATAGGGACCATATATTCTAAATCTTCGAAGAATACGTTGGACGGCGCAAGTAGAATTGGCCAAAGAGTACATAATTTTTATGAAATTTCAATCGACTTTTCCACATTTCGGAAGTTTGGTTGTCGCTAACTACCGCAAATTAAGATTTTTGGCCTTATGTGTTTGCAAGCTAATTGCATTAGAAGTCCTTTATGCATTTCTATCAGTAGATAGATATTTTAATGCAAATAAAAAAAGTTTTTGCCAAAAAACCAAAATTTCAAAGAAATGAAAAGTTAAATGGAAATGTCCATATATATGTATTAGAGTTAATTTTGAAAATTTTATCTGCGAATATCATAATTTTTTTAAAGGATTTAGGGGAACTAAAAAGAATGGTGGTATTTTTTTGGAAAAAAATTCGCTCCTTGGGGTGGTTCAACGCATCTGAAAACGCGAATTTAGAGCTGATTTTTCTGCAGAGCAAAAACGGCTGAATATATCGCAAATCTGATTTCACCAGTCGATTCTACAGCAAAAAATAATACAACGGTCGTTTTTCAAACTCTTAAGAAAAGTTCCAAAATCCCACCACAGAGGCCGGAAATATAAGGTTTTTACATTTTTTTTTAAATAAATTTTTTAAATATGTACAATAAAAGGGCATTTTCAGCTTAACAATATGGTACCAAATTTTCTGTTCTATCACAACCTGTTAAAAAGTTATAAGCTCTCAAAAATTGACAAAAACACGTTTTTTGATAACTTTGACCTCAATTTTCTCGAAAACATGACATGATAGAAAAATTTAAAAACTAGATTCAGAATCAGCATCGAAATGTTAATCGAAAACAAGTTTTATGATCCCAGAATATCATCCAAAAACATCACAAAAAAATGCTATTAATAATGCACAAAAATGCGTTTTTTGTGACCTTTGACCTCAATTATCTGAAAAACCTGACGTTACGGAACATTTTGGAAACCAGATTTGGAATCAGCAATGAGATGAAAATCGAAAACGAGTATCCAGACCGTGGACCCTTCCAAAAATTTTTCAAATTTCGGTCAGTGTTTCATAATTTTTCCATTGGAAAAAAAAACTTTGAAGCCTTATAACTTTTTAATGGGTTGTGATAGAAAGGTGATTTTTGTACCAATTTTCTTAGCAAAAACTGCCTTTTCATCGTGCATGATTAAAAAAATAATTTAAATTTTTTTAAAAAAAATCGATTTTTCCGCCCCCTGCTGTGGGTTATTGGAACTTTTTTTAAGAGTTCAAAAAACTGCTATTGTTTTAATTTTTGGTATAGAATCGACTGGTGAAACCAGATTTGCAATATATTCAGCATTTTTTCTCTGCATAAAAATCAAGTCAAAATCCGCGTTTTCAGATGCTTTGAACCACCCCAAGGAGTGAAAATTTTTCCAAAAAAATACCGGCATTCTTTTTAGCTCCCCGAAATCTTTAAAAAATGATGATATCCGATAAACAAATAAAGTGACATAGTCACCAAACGAACTCTAATATGTATGTATGTAGAAATAATTTGGTAATTTTTCTTAAAATTTTTTCGGAAAAATTTTAAGAATCTTTCTATAAAAAAAATCTTTTATCAGAAAAATCTCAAAATTTTTCTATGGAAAATTCTTAAAATTTTTTTTGAAGAAAAAATCTGAGAATTTTTTATTAAGAAAAATCTGATAATTCTTCTTTGGATAAAGAATAACTATCAGATGGGTAAAAAGGAAAGTGGAAAAGAAAATTGTGTGAGCATTTTTTTTTCTAGTAAAAATGTCCAAGAATCTCAAAAAAAAATTTTTTTTCTGTTTAATACAGATCGAGGACGGATCTAATTCTATTGGTTATAAGGGTTTGAGTTGAAAAAATGTAGAAGAAAATTATAATTTCTAAAAGCTATAGACATTTCTGGTATTCCTATACCGGTTTCGGACAGTTCCAGTTAATTGTCTTCATCAGTAGGATTTAAATGCCAGTTTGTTTTGTTAATGGTAATTGTTTTTCTAATATGTGAATTTTTTATTAATACCAATACCCAGTCCGGAATCGAACCACGAATATTTTTCTTTAGGAAATTTTTTTTTTTAATCTTAGAATTTTTTTCAGAAATCTTTAAATTTTTCTGAAGGAAAAATAAGAAAATTTTCTTTAGGGAAAATTTTAAAAATTTTCTATAAAAAAATGTATAAGAAACTGAGAATTTTTTTATAGGAAAAATATACAGAACCTGTGACATTTTTAGGTATAAGAAAAATGTATCGGAATCTGAGATTTTTCTATTTAAAAGTGTCTTAGAATCTAAGACTTTTTCTTTAGGAAAAATATCTCAGATTCTAAAACAATGTCTCAGAATTTCAGATTATTTCTGTTTGAAACATGTCTCAGAATCTAAGACAGTTTAAATAGAAATGCTGGATCTTTTATATAAGAAAAAAATTTTAGAATCCTAGATAAAAATCTCAGACTTTTTCGATAGAAAAAGTGTCTCAGAATTTGTGAATTTTTATATAGAAAAAATGTTCTAGAATCTAGAAAAAAAAATACTTTGGCTTCTGTGACTTCTGTGAAAAACTCCTACAGAAAATGTCTGAGACTCAGAATTCGAAAGAAAATGTCTAAAAAGCTGAAACCTTTTCTATAGGAAAAATGTCTCAGAATCTAAGAATTTTTTTGTAGAAGAAATTTCTTAGATTCTCAAAATTTTCTGTAGGAAATATGTCTCAGAAATTGTTTGAAAGTCTTAGACTCTTTTTAAGAAAAATTGACTTAGAAAACTATACTTTTTCTCTAAAAATATTTCCCAGAATCTATTTAATTATCTCAACAAATTTTAAAAAGCATTAAAGTCTTTAATTTTTTTAATCTCAGGTACTTTCTAAAGAATAGTTTTTCAAAACCTGAAGATTTTGGAGTAAAAAGAACGTTTCGGTATAGAAAAAAAACATTTCAGAACCAAAGAAGTTTTCGATGGGGAAAAAATCACTAATTCTAAGAATTTTTCTATACGAGGAATTTTTCTAAGTATAGAATTTTTTGGTGGGAAAATTGCCTTAGTATTTGAAAATGTCCTATATGAAGCTTGTCAGAATCTGAAATTTTTTCTACAGCAAGAATATTATAAATTCAAAAACTTTTCTGTAGCAAGGTGCCTCAGAACTTCAGAATATTTTTATTGGAAAAATGTTTTAGATTCATAAATTTTCTCTTTAAGCAAAAGACTCAGAAAATTTACAAAATTAGAAAACTTTTTTTTTTTTGATTTTTGATTAACAGGTCTGAAATCTGATATATTTTCTATTGGAAATTTGTTTCAGAATCTGGGTCTTTTGCTATCAGAAAAATGCTTTAGAACATGAAAATTTTTTGAGGGGACATTTTCAAAATATCAAATATTTTCTTAAGGTCAAAGACCTTTTCTATAGAAATAAATTTTAAAAATTTGAAAATATTTATGTAGAAAAAATCAAAATAAACAAGAGGTAAGCAACAAAAAAATCTTAATTATTGATTCAAATCCAACCTAAGGTCCCGTGTAAAAAAAAAAAATTGAGAAAAAAAACTCTCAGTTGTTTTTACTAAATTTGAATTAATTTATTTAAATCGGTGCGTATGATCAATATTAACTTAAATTGTAAAACTAGTATTACTCTTCCGTAATGATATTGCAAATAACAATTTAGTTTTGCAAAACAAAGCAGTTAGTTTATGATATAAAATCGGTGTTATAGTGACCCTTTTAATTTATTACTCTTTTCGACCCAATAACTTTTATTATTACAGATTATAAATTAACCTACGGCAACTGCTATTAAAGTTTTATTTGTCAATAACCCCATTCAAACCACCCTCCAAATATTCACGAATACAAACGTATATTCAAGAACAAAAATGTAAGATATCTGGAGATATTTCAATATTCACTTAAATCTGTCTAGTAAAAACCAATCAAACCCTTATTATAAATTTGACAGAATATTGTTTTTGTTCAACTCTAAATCAAGATCTAGCAAAATTTAGATACAGTTGTTATCGGGAATTATACACACAGAAAATAGATTCAGTTGGTGCAACTGAATTGTTTGCCAACTGAATTTTTGCGGTTGCACCAACTATCACAATATTCAGTTGCCTCTACTGCCAATTCAGTTGTCTCTACCGGTAAATATCTATTATAAGAACCGAATATTTTTATGTTAAAATTGACATTGGTTAGAGTGATCGAATTTTAAAAAGCGTTATATAGTTATACCAATCAATATTTTTTTAAACTGTTTCTTTTGAAATAAAATTTTTAATATTTGTTTCAAGCTATTTTACTAATTTATTTGATTGTTAAAATGTTATAATTTAAAAAGTGAAATAAAATACATACCATAGAATAAATAAATTAAAATTGATAATTATGATAGAACAAATTTATGCCGACTTCTGGGTAAAATATCATCTTTAGCATCTGCATTAAAGTTGCGTGTGCAAATATCTAAAATAAGATTAATTAATTTCAATTGTTTGTATTTCGGCAGTGGTATCAACTTACCGTCAAAATTTGTAACATTTTTTAAGGAATTTTACATGAGTTTTATTTTAAAATTTAAAAGACGTCTGAACACAATAAAATTTTTCTTTAAACTAATTACTATTATAATTTTTTGACGTTTTAGTTTTGTTATCGAAATGAAATCCTAACGACCAATTATTAGTTAAGAATACTAATACAAATTTCTAATTTAGTAAAACTTTTCAAAAATAAAAAAATTATTGAAAATTTGGTTAAGTTAACCAATATTTTCAGTTGTGGGTACTATTACCTAATGTTTTTGGAATTTATTAATTTAAACAAATGATTATTGGTCGAGGGGGAAAATAAAGACTAAAAGAGTCGGTTGTACTTACTAAATATTTTTCAAAAATTTTATTAGTTTTTAGTTTGGGTATATTAACCAAATTATTAGTTGTTGATACATCCATTCGGTCACGATTGATAATTAATTATTACTGCTGTTATTTATTTGGTATGATCATAAAAAAATTACAGTAACAACTAAAAATTTATAAGATTTATCGAAATTCCGTTTTCATAATGGAATTCCAACTAAACATTTTTCTCTGTGTATGAATGAACTTAAAAGTTAAAAATGTTCATGTTTTCTTGTATATTTTGTTATTATTTTTGTATTTGATGGCATTTATTATAGTTTTAAAGCACTCCATAATAAGCATTTCTTAATTCTCATCACTTCTTCTGGCATTACGTTGTACCTAAAACATTACAGTTTTTTGCCATCAAAACTTATAAACAATGATGTAGTATTAATTCCCTTAAAGATAATTTTTTATAAAAATCGTTTATATCTTAATGCATAAAAGTCTAAGAATAAAAATTATGTAAGAAAAAAGTTTATGAAATGTAAATATGAAATATAATTTCTTTTAAATTGACCAACATTTTTAAGTGTTTTTTGGTCTTTTATATTTACTTTTCTTTAATTAAGAAACCTTTTAAAGCATATTTTAATTTCTTTAAGATGTTCTTTTTATTTTGGTCATCTTTGTTCACTTAGTTTTAATTAAAAAAAAATATTTAAGGAGATTTTAATTGAATTATAAACATCAATTACTCAATCTAAATATTTTTTTTTCTTTTTTGTAGACAGTTATCACTTATTAAATTAAAATTTTTGATAAGGGCTGCTACATAGATGGGAGTTATTAATTGAGTGGACTAAAAAATGTATGTCACTGATAATAAATTTTTTTCAGATATCAAAATATGGATGGTCGGCAAAAATAGAAATCTTAACAAATACAAAAATATTTTTTGTAGTTTCTTTTATAAACCGGTACTTTTACAAAGATAACAAAGTCAGCTCTATGGGTTGTCACCGAAGATTTGACTAATTATATAAAAACAAGTATGAGTGTTTTGGCGCCCTATGCTCCAGTGGGAGTTAAAGGAACATATATATATGGGCACTTCCACCGAAAGGTCTACCAAGACCAAAAAACCAAAAGTTCTTAAAACCAATTTGTTTTAACATATTTTCATAAGAAACAATCAAATTTTACTAACGTGAACAAATTTTACATTTATTCATAACCCATTTCGAGATATTTGAATATAAAGTCGAACAAGCCAATTTTTTCTCATTGGGACATTTCTATTGCATTAAATGTTGACTTTTGCTTTTAAAAAATCTTTCTTAAGATACAAAGAGCTAAAAAAAATGCATAACAAACTATGCATTTAAAAAACAACCGTAAGTTATTGCTATGCTTTATCACATATTTCGATGTCCCGTGCGACATAGAAAAACAACATTAGTTATTAGTGCGTCAAGTAGACATGACGAAAATTCATCAAATATTGAGAACAAACACAGATTTTTATTACAATTAAAATAAAAAAAAATTTTTTAAAAAATAATAAAATCTGTGATCTTGGTTCTTATATAAAGTTGGTCACGTGCGACATGGTAAGTGTGGATTTTAAAATTTTTAAAAAATATTTTTTCTTGCATTAACGATTTACTTATATAAATACATACTTTTAAATTATTTAAATATAGATGAATAGGGATGAGATTTTCATGCACTAAAAAATCGAAAATATGCGCTTAAAATATGCGCTAAAAAATTCAAAATATTCACTAAAAACCCTTAAAATATGCACTAAAAAATAAAATGTAGGCAATAAAAATCTTGTTTTCATACGAAAAACTTCATAAAAAGAAAAAAATAAAGCCGGCCTTAAATAGTAACATTTAAAACTTTATGTACCATAATTGTTTTAAAAATTAAACAATCTATACAAAAGTTAAAAAAAAAATATTTGTCTTATTTTCAAAATAATTTTTTTAAATTTAAAGTCGATTATAACACAAATCAATTTCAATTTGTGTTTTTGTTCATTTATGCCAAAATATGCAAAAATATGCACTTGAAAGTTGGAAATATACACAAAATATGCATTTAAAACCAAAATATGCAAAAATATGCATTTTCACCAAAATATGCAAAAACAAATCGATGCCATTTTAACGCAAATTTCTTGATTCGGAAAGATAATTGGTCGATATCGTTTTTAGACGATCGACAAAAAACATGTATTTGCATGGAAATCACATCCCTATAGATGAGTATAAACGGCGAAAAAATAAAGAGTGATGCAAACGGTGGAGAGAAAAGTTAAAGGAAGATGAAATAAAATTACAAGACAATAAATTAAAAAACAAGGAACTAATGCGGAATGCTAGACAAAAGTGGAAATCGTTGGCTGAAGGACGTATTGAAATAAAATGAATGAATAAAAATATGTTTTTTAAGCTTATTTATTTATAATTTGTTAAAAAAAGAACAACTAAAACAACATAAATATGATGATGGAAAAAAATGTCCCGTGCGACATGTCCCGTGCGACAGTGATTAAAGTTAAATAAAAAAAAAGTAGAAATAATTTTGAGGTAAAATTTTACAACTTTTAAGAGACATTATTAGCCAACATTCTAAAATTAGTCGCATTGTGATATTGCCTCAGGTTTCGGTAAAAACAGAGTTTTAATTGATAGTCGCGAAAACCACTTCTGTTTTTTGTCCCGTGCGAATGGTTGTGTTCTTTGCGATTATCTCGAAAACTTGAAACAATTTCCAAAATCAACCTGAGCAACAATTAAAGAGCTAGTTAAGAGCTATAAGTTTCCCCTTTTGTCAAGAAAAAAATTCTTTTTATTTTGACTTTTATTTCAACTTAAATGTGTGCAACGGTCACGTTCGACATGATGGAATTGCCCATATATATATAAGTATGAGTGTTAAATTCGGCTTTGCCGAATCTTTTATACCCTCCAACACGCAAAAAAATAAAAAAAAATTGCAAGGGCGTTTTATTTTTTTTTTTGGGGGGGGTGGTCCGTAGTGTTAATTGGGGGGGGGGGTGACAAATTTCTTTTCATTAAAAAACCTTTCTTCTCATATGTAAACATCATATTTTCTTAAAAAGAAATGGCTGAGAAATCCAAAAAACGATTTTTTCGCCATTTTTTACCCATTTTTTTAACCCCAAATTTCTGATATGGTTGAAAAGCCGAGACACCCTAACCTTAGAATTGTCTCTTTTCTATATATTCATGCAAATCGGTTCATACGGGTTGAGATACTTCCCTTGTAAGTAAAGATCTAACGAACGACACATTCAATCGAACAATGTTTGGACTTGGGACCCATTTTCCGAAAAACACAAGTGTAGGTTATCATATGACCGCTCTTGATCGAGTCAGTGCTATATACTGCAGCCACCGATAAAACATTAATCGTTATTATAAAATCCCATCTTTGGGCTGCAATTAAACATATTTGTTTAGCGAGTTTCTGGGAAATTTTAAAATTGTTTGTTTTCGTGTTTGTTTTTTTTTTTTTGTGATATCTGTTTGCTGTTAAGTTTTATAAGGGTTTAGAATTTGTATATAATGTATAATTTAAGACTTATTTAAATTGCAGTACTTTTTATTTTAACAATTTAGTACGATTTATACCAAAATAACTGTTTCATTATCATGTTACACAAATAGCGCTGATGAAGACATTGCTTGTCAAAAGACAACTCTTTTTGCTTTTTTCTAACTTTGAATCGTTAAAAAATTAGAGTAATTAATACTTAATTCAACATTTCAGTGTTCTTATTATGTATGATTAATAAAGATTCAGAAGAAATAATTAAAATAATTCAAACGGACCCCATATTTTTTTAAATGCGTATATATTTCTTTTTTAATGTGATAATGGCATTAGTGCTAACTATCAAAATGTATTTCAGATCGAGACACAAATGTCTAGATATTACAAACGGCATCGTTTGATTGTCTTGACATTTTAATATGTGTTAGAGAAAAATATAAATGCATATCGAGGCCGAATATTTAAAACTTGCTATCTGAAGTGTTATAACACCATTCTACAGCCAATATTAAATAAATATGAACCGGGTGATATACATCTGAAAGTACAGATCAAATGGAGTAAAACTGAATTTACCGTTTTTCATTTCGTGAACCTGTTTCCTTTTAAAAGGACTCCAAAGTTTTACAGGATATATGTTGTAAAATATTTTTGAAATATTTTTACTTGTGGTAGGATGACACTGGTAATGAAAGAGGAGGATCTCTCCTTTTTTTATTTTGTAATATTAGGATAAAAGGATGTAAATAAAGTCATTTAAAAACCCTATCCAAATATTTTGTTGAACATTTTGAATGATATTAAAGGATACGTTTTTGAAAGGACGTAAGTTACCTCCTATTTCCTGATATGTACAAATAATAATATAGGAAAATTAGAGGAGATCCTCCTCTTTCATTTGCCATCCCTAGTGGCATTTTATAAAATTAACCCCCTTATTCTAAAAAAAATGTCATTATAACAATTTGTTATAGAATTTTGCATTTTGATTTCCCCCCGCGATAGGCATTCCATACCAAATGCATAAGAGGCATTCCATACCAAATGTCCAGCTAAAAAAACTGTATACCGTATTTTGAATAAGTTCTATGAATAGCCCTATATGGAACTAAGGAAATTTCGTTTTAGGTTTTTAAATTTTTCAAAACTGGGCTTAGGAGGCGTGGTCAAATATTGGGAAAATGGTCAAATTTGTACTGAGTTGCCTGGTTTAAATATTTATCAAATTAAAACGGAATGCGTATGAGTAATATTTATGTAAATATTCAATACTCATTCGCCGTGTTAAAATAAGAAAATACAAGCAAATTACAAAATTGTTATGAAATTTAATGTTCAAATGCGATTTTCTCGAAAAATACGAAAACACATGTCTGAATTTTTTTGTGTGGATAGACAAACATCTAACCTTTTAAAAAATTAAAAAAAAACAGGTTCTGACAATTTTCCAAAAAAAAAAAAAAATTATTCGAGAGCCCATACAAAACTATACAAGAATGTAAATTTTTGAGATTGTGGTGCATTCCGTTTTGATTTGATAAATATTTAAACACGGCAAGTCGACACAAATTTTACCATTTTTGCAATAATTGGCCACGCCTTTTAAGCACAGTTTTTGAAAAATTGAAAAACCAAAAACGCAATTTTCTTAGGCTATTCATACAACCTATTCAGAAATTCAAGGGACACATGTTTTTCTGTAGCGGGACATTTGGTGTGATATGCCTCATAAATACAATTTGACAAGGCCTTTGTCATGAAAAATGTTTTGCAAAATTCGCCACTTGTGAAGACTATTCGTAGAAAATTTGCCTTGTTATAATTTTGTCATTTGTTATAGATGATAATTTTTTTAGAATATGGGGGTTAATCTAAAACTTTGAAGTCCTTTTTAAAGAAAACAGGATCACGGAAAGAAAACTGTAAATGCAGTTTTACTATATTTAGTCTCTAGTTTCAAATGCATATTATCCGGTTCGTGTTTAGTGACTTTTTTTTAATTTTTGTCGGACGGTGTTAAATACTTCTATCAAATATCAAGTTTCTAATAAAATCCCTAGATATATTTCTTTGTGCTGCAATATTGTTGACCGGGTTTAAATGGGAGGGTTAAAAAGAAAAATAATGATATTTTTTTAATGTTTTTGTGTTTAGGTTTCAAAGCAGATAATTAGTCATAGTATAAGCCTACCAAATAGTGTATTGGTCATACACAGAAAAAACATTGGGGGAACAAAATTTGTGTAATCACTTATTTAAATTTAATAAGAAAATCAGTAATTTTGTAATTGACACAGTTTAAAATTTACCCAAAAATTAAAAAAAAATACATTTAATTGTTTTTTTTTATTTTATTTTTTTTTTTTGTTCTCTTTGTGTTATGAATTCTCATTTAGTCCATAGTTTTTGCATATCTACGTGAAGGTTTGAATTCACTTTCATGAAATTTTTCAATGTGTTGGAGACATATATTTATCCCTATTAATATTATAAATCTGATTGTTGGTTTGTCTGTCTGTCTTTCTGTCTGTCTGTCTGTCTGTCTGTTCCGCAATAAGTACAGAACGGCTTAACCGATTTTCATGAAATTTTCACCACAGATAGAACTAACCGAGGCGGGAACTATAGGCCATAAGCGAACGCGATCGGACAAAGGGGCGTAAAATGCCACGCCCCTTTGTACCATGCTAAAGCTATATCTGCCTGTCAGACAATAACGGAAAAACGGCTGAACCGATTTTCATGAAATTTTCACCACAGATAGTACTAACCAAAGCGGTAACAATAGGCCATAAGCGACCGCGATCGGAAAAAGGGGCTCAAAATGCCACGCCCCTTTGTACCATGCTTAAGCTATATCTGCCTGTCCGGCAATAACGGAACAACGGCTGAACCGATTTTCATGGAATTTTTACCACAGATAGTACTAACCGAGGCGGGAACTATAGGCCATAAGCGACCGCGATCGGACAAAGGGGCGTAAAATGCCACGCCCCTTTGTACCATGCTAAAGCTATATCAGCCTGTCAGACAATAACGGAAAAACGGCTGAACCGATTTTCATGAAATTTTCACCACGGATAGTACTAACCGAGGCGGGAACTATAGGCCATAAGCGACCGCGATCGGGAAAAGGGGCGTAAAATGCCACGCCCCTTTGTACCATGCTAAAGCTATATCTGCCTGTCCTGCAATAACTGAAAAAGGGCTGAACCGTTTTTTATGAAATTTTCACCACTGATAATACAAACCGAGGCGGGAACTATATGTCAAAAAAATCCGCGATCGGAAAAATGGGCGTAAAATGCCACGCCCCTTTGTACCAATCAGAAACTATGTCTGCCTGTTCCGCAATCACTGAAAAGTGATTTAACTGATTTCACTGAAATTTTTACAGATACTACTAACCGAGGCGAAAACTATGAGCCACAATAAAGGGCGATCGAAAAAGGGGCGTAAAATGCCACACCCCTTTTTGTTACACTGAAAGCTATTTCTGCCTTTTCCGCAATTACGCTTAAACAGTTAACTTGATTTTTATGAAATTTTCACCACAGATAGTATTAACCGAAACGAAAAGTATGATCCACAATAGAGGGCGATCAAAGAAAGGGGGCGTAAAAAGCAACGCCCCGTTTTACTATACTGAAAGTTTTTTCTGCATGTTCCGTAATCATGCTTAAACAACCATACCGATTTAAAAAAATAAATAAAATAGCACGCCCCTTTTTATTCAATTGAATGCTATTTGTGTCTGTTCCGTAATCTAGCATAAACTGCTAAACCGATTAGAATGAAATTTTTACCACAGATAGTAAGTACTTACCGAGGCGGGAACTATGGATTAAAATAGAGCGCATTTGGACAAAGGGGCGTAAATTGACACGCGCCTTTGTCCTATACTGAAAGTGTTTCTGCCTGTTCCTTAATAACGCTTAAACGACTAAACCGATTTTAACAACATTTTTTCCATAGATAGTACTAACAGAGGCGGGTACTTTAGTATGTGTCAACTGCCACGCCTTTTGCAATGTACTGAAAGTTTATTCTGCCTTTCCATAATCATGGTTAAACGGTTATTATACTTTATTTATTATAATTTTCACGGCAGTTAGTACTTATTGAGGCGGAAACTATAGACACGACCAGACAGAGGCGTGAATTGCCACGTCCCTTTGCAATACATGGAAATTTATTTCGGCCCGATACGTACACACGCGTTGACGGTGAACCCAATTTTAATTAAACTTTCACCACAGATGGTATTTACCGTGCCGATCGGGAAAAGGGGCTTAAAATGCCGTACCCCTTTGTATTAAATTAAAAAAAATATTTTTTCCTGTTAAACGATATGCCATATTAGCCCGAGATTAGACAAATGGGAGTAAAATGCCACGTCAATTTGTTATATACAGAACGCTATTTCTGGCTTATTTGCTATCATGCAAAAACGGCTTAACCAACTCCTTTAAACACTACTGTTAGAACTAACTGAACGCGAACTATTTGCTATATCAGAACCTGAAAACAATTGAGCCGATTTCAATGAAATTTCCAACACAAATAGTGATATCCCTATTTTATTAATATTATAAATCTGATTGTTGGTTTGTCTGTCTTTCTGTCTGTTCCGCAATAAGTGAAGAACGGCTAAACCGATTTTCATGAAATTTTCACCGCAGATGGTACTAACCGAGGCGAGAACTATAGGCCATAAGCGATCTGACAAAGGGGCGTAAAATGACACGCCCCTTTGTACCATGCTAAAGCTATATCTGTCTGTCCGGCAATAACGGAACAACGGCTGAACCGATTTTCATGAAATTTTCACCATAGATACTACTAACCGAGGCGGGAACTTTAGGCCAAAAAAATCCGCGATCGGTAAAATGGGCGTAAAATGCCACGCCCCTTTGTACTATACAGAAACTATGTCTGCCTGTTTCGCAATCACTGAAAAGCGATTTAACCGATTTCACTAAAACTTTTACCACAGATAGTACTAACCGAGTCGGAAACCATGAGCCATAATAGAGGGCGATCGAAAAAAAGCGGCGTAAAATGCCACGCCCTTTTTATTACACTGAAAGTTATTTCTGCCTTTTCCGCAATTATGCTTAAACGGCTGAACAGATTTTAATGAAATTTTCATCACAGATAGTATTAACCGAAGCGAAAACTATGAGCCACAATAGAGGGCGATCGAAAAAGAGACGTAAAATGCCACGCCCCTTTCTATTACATTGAAAGTTATTTCTTCCTGTTCCGTAATCACACATAAACGGCAGAACCGATTTTAATGAAATTTTTACCAAAGTTAGTACTAACCGAGGCGGAAACTATAGATTATTATAGAGTACGCCATTTTCCGCCCCTTTGTACTATACTGAAAGTTTTTTCTGCATGTTCCGTTATCATGCTTAAACGACTATACTGATTTTAATAAAATTTATTTTATTGAACGCTATTTCTGTCTGTTCCGTAATCTAGCATAACTGCTAAACCGATTAGAATGAAATTTTTACCACAGATAGTAAGTATTATTAAGGGGGGCCCTGTAGGTTAGTTGGTAGCGTGCTAGCCTATGAAACAGGGGGTCGTGGGTTCGATTCCCACAAAAACCCTTGGTCGATTTCGCTACAACGAGACGACGGTCATTGTTACCAGTTCTCGTGTAGGTTAAAATTATTAAAAATGATTTGTAATTAAATTGGAAAAATAAAAATAAAAAAAACTGATCATTGGATCAAATTATTATTATTATTATTATTATATTAGTAAGTATTTACCGAGGCGGGAACTAAAGATTAAATTAGAGCGCGTTTGGACAAAGGGGGCGTAAATTGACACGAGCCTTTATACTATACTGAAAGTGTTTCTGCCTATTCCTTAATAACGATTAAATGACTAAACCGATTTTAACAAAACTTTTTCCATAGATAGTACTAACAGAGGCGATAACTTTAGTCTGTATCAACTGCCACGCCTTTTGCAATGTACTGAAAGTTTTTTCTGCCATACCGTAATCACGCTTAAACTACGAACCCGATGTTGTTATAATTTTCACCACAGTTAGTAATAATTGAGGCGGAAACTATAGACACCACCAGACAAAGGCGTGAATTGACACGCCCCTTTGTAATACATTAAAATTTATTTTTGCCTGATCCGTACTCACGCGTTAACGGTGAAACCAATTTTAAGCAAATTTTCACCACAGTTGGTACTTACCGCGGCGATCGGGCAAAGAGGCTTAAAATGCCGTACCCTTTTGTATTAAATTAAAAAATATTTTTTCCTGTTTCGTAACTATATGCCATATAAAATGCGATGAGACAAATTAAAGTAAAATGCCACATCAATTTGTAATATACAGAACGTTATTTCTAGCTTATTTGCTATCATGCAAAAACGGCTTAACCAATTCCTTTAAACACTACTGCCATATTAGAACCTGAAAACAATTAAGCCGATTTCAATGAAATTTTCAACACAAATAGTGCTATAGGCAATATTAAACAGCGATTGATAAAAAAAGGCATATAATGGCACGCCCCTTTGTTCTTTTGTGAGTTAATATTGTCTGCCAGTTCCGCAAACGTGGAAAACCTGCTGAACAAATTTAATTGCAATTTTCTTTACGTGCTAACCAATAGGGGAACTATAGATCACCTGAGACCAAAATTGAACTAGATGCGTTAAATGCCACACCCACTTGAACTATTGTGAAAGTTATGTCTTTATTGAAGTTTTCACCACATAAAGTGCTAACCGAGGAGAGAATTATAGGTTCCTTTTAAAAGCTATTGAAGAAATACATTAATTTTGGGGTGGGGCGATTATTCGTTTTTTCTATTTCGCTTTGCGTCGGGGTCGTAACAGTTGCCTTTTATGGTCAATATTAACTCACAAAAGTATTGCACCTGCTGGGCAATGTCTTTGGGTTCCTTTTTTGATTTGAAGTCGGGAAGTTCCAAACAAGGTGCAAAAAAACGTTGTGATTTTTTTTGTTAAAAAAAAACGTTTTTGATTTTTTTTGTTAAAAAAGGTTTTTATGATGGTCGAATAACATTTTTTGAACGGCCCGCATCACACACTCCACCCAACCAAGAAGGTTTGTTCCCATGACGGAAGAACGCCTACGCACAATGTTCCCGACGCTAAGCGAAGTCGAAAAAAATCGACCAAACCTCAGGAATAGGTTTATATTCACCAGTGAAAAGTCATGAAGCAGTAGATAAACTGACTAATGAAAAACTCATTCATTATATAATATTTTTTTCAACCCGGGCAACGCCGGGTGCAAAACAGCTAGTATTTGATAAAGTTTGAAAAAAAAGCTTTTGGTTTGAAAAATGAAATAAGATTTTTAAAACTTTCTGTGTCACGGAAAAAACTTATGCCGTTTTTTGTAAGCATTTTTTGTAAATATTTTTGCGTTTAAACCCTTTCAGACATTATTTAGAAAAACATGAGAAAAGCATTTGAAAATTGTTTGAAAGCTAATTCAAGGGTGCTGATTAAGAATCTGAAGTCAGATTACATGTAAGTTGTTTCATCTGGCAGCAAGGTGCCTGCTAAGATATTGGACAAAATTCCTGGTGGGCACGTTTCGTATGTTTA
Source organism: Pegoplata infirma (assembly GCA_963921195.1). Lineage (NCBI taxonomy): Eukaryota > Metazoa > Arthropoda > Insecta > Diptera > Anthomyiidae > Pegoplata > Pegoplata infirma. The sequence continues at coordinate 191,366,809 of OY992536.1, forward strand.
AATTTCAAGAATTTAGTGTAATTAAAGTAGATAATATATGTAATTAAATAAGACAAAAATAATAAAAAAATATTTTTTTTTTGATAGTTAAAAAAACAATTAATTCTGCGTTGCACAGAAAAATAAACATTAATTTTTTTTTTAAATAATAAAAAAAAAAAAAAATGAAAACCACTTAACTAATGAAAAATTACAAGTGTAGATCAAATGTATATGAATCCAAGTAAATTGTCTTTTGAAAACGGTCCTATATGTCAAAATCCGTGCATTTGTGCCAAATCTACAAGACTTCCAGTATATTGGACAAAATGCCTGAAAGGGTTAAAGTAATAAATTTTACTAAAAATTCTTTTAGAAAATTTACGGAAAAAGTTTTAAATTTACAATTATAAATTTATACTTAGATTTACGGGGAAAATCCTTGTAAAGTGGCATAAAAAATTTGGAGTAAAAAATTTCATTAAAAATATTTTTTTTTTTTCAAAAATTAATGAAGTTATAAAATTTTTGTTAAAATTTTTTTTAAGATCCAAACTAAAAATTTGTTGGGGGTTTTTTTTTGCATTTTGGAGTAAAAAAATTATTAAAAATTGTTTTAAGGAAAATTTAGTTTGACAAATTTTTAAAAAAATGTCTTACAAGGGAAGTATCTCAACTCTTATGAATCGATTTGCATGAAACGTAAAATATATATAAAAGAGACAATTCTAAGGTTGGGGTGTCTCGGCTTATCGGCCATATCGGGGATTTAGGGGTGCAAAACATGGGTCAAAAATGGTGAAAAAACCGTTTTTTTAGATTTTTCAGCCATTTCTTTCTAAGAAACTACATGATGTTTACATATGAGAAAAAAAGGTTTTTTTTAATGCCTATCCAACGGTGTTATAACATTGTAAAAGTTTGGCTTTGTTAAATTTTGGGGGGTATTTATGTGAAGACATAGATTAACGGTGTCAATATGAATACGAAATAATCTTTATTAAATTTAAGTTGATACGTATTTTTGCTCTAGAACAGCGGTTACCAACCTTTTTGGCTCGCGTACCCCCTAACGAGTTTTTTATTTTAGTTAAATTTTTAGAGTAAATTTTGAAATTTTTAATCAGCGGGTATATAATTTTTTTAAAGGATTTAGCGAGATCAAAAAATTGGTGGTATTTTTTTGGAAAAATGTTCGCTTCTTAAGGGTGCATCTGAAAACGCGGATTTTGAGCTGATTTTTCTGCAGAGCAAAAACGGCTGAAAATATTGCAAATCTGATTTCACCAGTCGATTCTTCACCAAAAATTAAAACAGCGGACGTTTTTTGAACTTTAAAAAAAAGTTCCAAAACCTATAACAGGGGGCGGAAATATAATGTTTTTATATTTTTAATACGAGGGCAGATCAATAATTGCATGACTTTTTGAATGAAACACCCTCGCATATACAATGAAAAGGCATTTGGAGCTTAACAAAATGGTACCAAAATTTCCACACTATCACATCCAAAAATATCGAAAAAAATGTTCTCTAAATTTCACATAAATACGTTGTTTGTGAACTTCCACCTCAACTTTCTTCAAAACCTGATGTTATGAAAACTTTGGAAGCCAGACGAATCTCCAAAATACTAAAATTTTGCGTACCCCCGCAGACAGTTTCGCGTACCCCCTAGTGGTACGCGTACCATAGGTTGGTAACCGCTGCTCTAAAAGATATTCCTGTTAGTTCGGGAGTTATGAAAATTTTCCCGGAGGTCCACATTATTTCATAAGAGGACAACGAAATTTTGAAACCCTGATATGGCCGATAAGCTGAGACACCCCAACCTTAAAATCGTCTCTTTTATATATATTTTAAGTTTCAGGCAAATCGGTTCATAAGGGTTGAGATACTTCCCTTGTTAGTCTCGAAAAAAAAAATTGTAAATCTTAGAAACGAACCGGTTGTGTTCCTAATGGACTGGTCCAGAAGAATACACATTGTCAATTTTTTACGTTTTGGTGTAAAAAATTCATAAAAATAAGCTGGTGATAAGCATTTTCGTAAATATTTTTGCGTTTTATAGAAAAAATTTCATAAATTTAAAAAAAAAAAAAAAAATAATTTTTATATTTTTTTTAAGTTTTGAAAAAAAAAATTTAAAAATTAATAAATAATGAACGCCCAAAATATCCAGAAAAAAAATTAAATTTGCAGAAAAAAGTTGTGGATTACTGGGAATTCTGGATTTACGGGAAAAACCCTTAAAAAGCGGCATAAAAATCTTAATTTTTAGAAGGAATTCGCGTAAAATAGGAGGTAGAAAAAATATAAAAAAAATATACATATAAAAAATTTCAATTTATGTATACATTTTTTAAGCAATTGGACAATTTTGGTAAAAAAAATATACATGAATACTTTTTTAATAAATAATATTCAGTTTTAAAAACACTTTTTGTTTGGGGTTTGATTTTAAATGAACTCAATCCATAAGATTTGAATGGTTCAATTTTTTTCCGTATATATTTTATTTGTTGTATTTTTTACTTAAAGATTTTTTTTTTTAAATTTATTAAGTTTCATCAATTTCTAAACGAAAATTAAGTCTTACAGAAGATTTTTGCGTTTTGGATTAAATCATTTCATTGTTTTTTTTAATTTATCAAGTTATAAAATATTTGTTGGATTTGTATTAAGTCCCAGATAAAAAAATAGTACAGCATTTTTAGGCATTTTGAGTAAAAAATTATTAAAAATTGTTTTTAGGAAATATTTTTTTGACAAATTTTGAAAAAAGTTCTTAGTCTCGAAAAAAAATGGTACATGTTACAAATAAACCGGTTTTGTCCTTACAGAATCGTAAAATTTTTTGTGAAATTTCTTTTTTTTTTTGACAAATTTTGAAAAAATTTATTTGACCCGGTAAAAAATTGTGGTGTATTTTATCCTCGACCTAAACATTTTTTGTAAATATTTTTGTATTTAAGAGTTAAAAATGTCATTAAAAATTCTGTTAAAAAAAAAAAAAAATTAAAAATAAATTGAAAGTTTTGAAAAAGTTTTTGAAAAATTAATAAGCCAAAATTTGCGAACGAAATTTTAAATTTGCAAGAAAAACTTTTTATTTACATGGACTTTTAGTAATTTTTACGAGATAAATGAGAAAAAAACGAACTTGTAAAGTGGCATAACCCCCATAATTTGTAAAAGGAATTCTTATAAAATAGGTGTTAGTAACAAATCGAGTAAAGTTACAAAAATTCCTTGTGAGTTTTATTACATCAAAAAAGTTTTTAACTTACAATTTTATTGGTAAAAAGCTTGTAAAATTACAAAAAATCTCGTAAATTTATTTAATTATATTTTTTGTAACAATTTAAATAAAATAAATAGATGAAAATGCAATTTATATAATTTAATAAATTTATCCAATTTATAGATTTTCCATTAATCATACTCATATGTTTTTGAAGAAATTGTACAATTTTGATAAAAAAATATATATGTTTTTTTTAAATAATAGTTCCGAATTTCTTGCAGAAATTTCGTGTGGTGTTTTTTTTTACTTTAAGATTTTTTTTTTCAAATTTTCTAAATTTAAAAAATTTAAAAAAACTAACAGCTTTACCACAAGAAAATAAAATAAATTTAAAATGAGCTTTTAATTTTATTTCCATACAAATTGTTTTTGTTTTTAAAATCGACTTTCAAAAAATGTATTGAAAATTTGAAATTTAAAATAAAACTTTTGTTAAAATAGACTTTTTGTTTTCTTGTGGTAAGGGCCTAAGTCTTGTAAACAAAAATTTTTTGGAATTTTTTTCGTTTTAAAGTTAAGAAAACATTTTTTTTTTTAATTTTATGAAGTTATAAACTTTTTGGAAAATTTTTTAAATCCCAGACAAAAAAATAATTTAGCATTTTTTTTGCGTTTTAGTTTAAAAAGTTCATAAAACGTGTTTTAAGAAATTTTCTTAAAAATTAAAAAAAAAAAACATATCTGAGTTTCAAAAAAAAATCTGTGATGTTAAATGTCACATTGGCATTTTTATTTGCATTTTGGTGTAAAAATTTCATAAAAATTGTTTTTTTTTTTTTTTTTTTAATTTTTAAAAATGTTGTTTATTCCGGAAAATATTTTTGGTGTATTTTGTAAAATATTACAATTGAACCGGTTATGTTCCTGAATTGTCCAGTAAAATATCACAAGTGATGTTTCCAAAAAAATTCATGAACATTTTTTTTTATAAAAATTTTTTTTTATAATTTTTTTTTTTTTTTTTGACAAATTTTGAAAAATTTTCTTAGTACAGGAAAAAATTTTGTATTTTGTGACATGTTACAATTAAACCGGCTGTGCTACTAAAATGTCCTGTAAAATATCACAAACGATTTATATAGAGTTGAAACATTTCCTTACAAAAGTGCCAAAAACATTTATTTAAATTCTCACAATATTCAAATAAGTTGATTCCTAGAAAATTATTTTTTGAGTTTACTAATCAGTTTTAACAGATATGGTAATTTTGGGACAAAATAAAATAAATATTCCCAACATATAAATATTAAGATACATAAATGTATTTTTAAATTAAAGAAAAACTAAACAAAGTTTTTATTAAAGATTAACAAAACTTTGTGATACTAAAAATTCCGCCAACAACTATAACTAGTGTTAAATTCAATTAAAAGTTAAAAAAAAAAAAAAAAACTAAAACTCACTTTAATTTTAAATTTCATTAAGAAAGAAAAATTTCTTTAAAAAATTTCTTTTAAAGTTCTATTTTAATTCTTAAAATATTTTTTTTTTAAAACATTTTTACTCATAACAATTATTACGAATACACAAGAAATTCTCGTAAAAAAAAAATAACTTTCTTCATATAGACGATAAAATAAAGAACGACGAATCACAACAAGAATCCCTACGAATAGACGAAAAACACACACTGTAAAAAAACGCAAAGCGTACGTACTAAACCGTTAGGAGACGCTTTTCTTACTGAAAAACTCATGCAATCGCATAAAATCATAAAAATATTGTGGAAAAGTCGGGCATAGAGGGAAACCATGAATGTAATGTGAATCGAATAGCATGGAAAGCAGAATTGAACATGCTGTGTACGTTCAAAGCATAAAATATATACAGTATCATACAAAATAGTTCGGGTGCAGTTGACGTTGAAAGTTTAAAATTCAGAGTTTTTAGTTGTTTTTTTTTTGTTAAACATTTTAGAGTTGCTTTGTTGTATTTTATTCAATTGTATGATGAGCATCATGAATATCGTTATTGTAAAATAGGGAACCAACTATAATAACAACAAAACGTTTTTGTAGGGACAAAATACTCATACAACAACTACAAATAAGCAACATATGCGTAAATTAGAGAGTAAAGTGATGAGTGAAGATTTGTTTTTTTGAAAATTTCGAATATGAAATTATAAATGAGTTTTAATATAATGTTGAATATTTTTAGAAGGTAAACAGAGAGAAAGAGAAAAAATAAAAGAAGAGAAGAGTTAGACAAAATCCTTTTCAAAAAAATTGAGATTTCCGTTATTTAACATTCATTTTGTTTAATTTCGAAATTTTCTTTAAAACTCTCCTTTTCTCAACTCGAATTGTATTTCATTTTATTACAAAAATCTCTCTCCCTCTCTTTCTCTTTAACTCTCAGTTTGTTGTCCGTTTTGACCGTTATTAGTCTTTCTTTCTATTTATTATTCGTTATCGTTAACATCGACTACGAGGTTTTGCTTTTTGTGCTGCTTTCGTTCTCTGTCTTTTATATTTGTTCGTATTTCTTGTTGCTATTTAGTCCTTTGAAATTTAAATCCTTTCATATAATCGATTTCGTATAATGCGCCGAATCCACCCAGCTTCGTTAAAAATAACAAAAACAACAACAACATTTTACCATCTGTAACGAAACAAAAAGACTGTTTTTAATTTTACCGCCTTACCGTACATACATCGTCGTGTATTTTATACATTTTTCTATTTAGAAATGAAATGGTGAAAATTCCCTTCGGTATTAAAAATTATTTGACTTCGTTTATTTATTCTATACTCTATGTGTGTGTGTGTGTACGTATGAATGTACACACATATTCATCCATACCTATGCATATGTATTTGTTAATGTTTACAATTTCATTATTGATACTAGCCTTCCTGCTTGCATATGTGTGCTGGCGTGTGTGTGTGTTTGTATATTCATTTTAATTTCTAACACATAATGGTTTGCAATGTTCTAAAAATTTTTGTATGTTGGTTGGGGTTTTTGGTTTCTTTTTTTGGCATTGTATTTATGTTGTACGTAGTACATGTGCTTCAGTATGTCATTATTATTATTATTAACACTCCGGTCACAAAAGTAGAAATATAAAGCGCCAAAAAAAGTTATGTATGAAGCAAAAATATAATGTAAAAATAATGCAATTCCCTTCAGATTTAAAAAAAAATAATAAAATTCTATTCATATACTGTCTGTTTAGGGAAAAACGTCAATTTGGTTAGTTGTTTTAAATATAACAAAGTTTAAAGTTTAGTTTGTTAAAAAAAAAAAATTACAAAAACACTGTATATATTTTCACAAATTTTTTTATTAAAAAAATTTTTATTCATAAATTTTGTCATTTTAATATTGTTATTATCCACCACTTTAAGAAATTTCCACCTCTTTCCACCTCCCCACATTTGCCCAACACAATATTATTTTTTTATTATCCTTTATTAAAAATTTCCCAGTATTTTTCGGTATAACATCTCTTTCATTTTGGATAACTTTTTTATAGCAATTTTCGAAAAGTTTTATGACACTTTTCATATGAAATTGTAATGATGTATTTCATTCGTAAATACTTCTATACTCATTTTCGAAAGTTTTATACACACCACGAATAAATTTATTACAAAATATAACAGTGCTTTAGCTTAGTAATTACACTGCTTTACAAATTTGAGGTTTTACGCATTGTTTTGGATAAACCCAAAAATTAATGATTGGTTTTGCTGTCCCGATTAGTGTTTGGGAATTCCCGGATTTTTCATTTCCCGGGAGACGGGAAAAAAGTATTAGATTTACCATAATCAATACAAACAATAAGAAAACTTTAAAATCTAAAAAAAATGTTGTTCAAAACTGAGCTCCATATTAGAAATAAACAATATGTGCCTCACAAATTCAGCATCTATAAAACAATAAAAACAGAAAAAAATAAACAATTAAAATAAGAAATAAAAATATTCTTAAAGAAAACTTAAACAAAATTCGAATTGTTTAATTCGACCTTTAAAATATTATATTTATTTCCTTTACTAATTAAAACTATGATTTTCTCATAGAGACGAGTCGATTAAGTCTTGCAAAAAAATTACTAACATAAATAAATTTTAAACAGAAAAATAATTTTCTTAAAAATAATCTTTTGAGAATATCATAGTTTTAATTAGTAAAGGAAATAATGACCTCGTGTTAGAATAAACCTACTCAAAATATAGTTTTAAGTTATTTTAGAAATATTCAGCCTTACCACAGAAAAATCAAATAAATTTAAAATCTACTTTTAATTTTATTTCCATACAAACTGTTTTTGTTTTTAAAATCGACTTTATTTAAATTTAAAATAAAACTTTTGTTAAAGTAAACTTTATATTTTTCTTTGTTAAGGGCCATTTTGTGTAGGTTTATTGTAGCTCTAGGTCATTATTTCCTTTACTAATTAAAATCATGTTATCTCATAAAAAAATTTTCAAGAAAATTATTTAAATTTTTTTTATGTTAGTAAATTTGCAAGACTTAAGCGACACGTGTTTCGGAATTTGACAGATTCCATTGTCACGATTATTTAGCAAATTAAAAATTCAAATAATACAACGGTCATTGGGTACACTTTTTTTATCACGGTAAATGTTGACAAATTAATTTTTTATCCTTTTTGCACTAAAGAAATACAGTTTTACCATTATTTAAATATATTTTTCATATTCACACCCACAAAAGGGGGCTGTCAAAAACAATTGGAATATTATAAGCCCCTGGTTCAAAGTGCAGGATGTCAAACTTCTTTTGACAAAAAAAGTTTTATTTGCTCAATAAAAGTACAAAAACCATTGTAAAAAATTAAGTTTTTTTGAAGTTGGTTAAGTTCTTCAAGTGGGAACTTCCCCCCCCCCCTTTCTTCACTGTCATGCAGTCATTCATTCGTAAAATATGTCCAAGCCAACGTATTCGTTGTGCTTTTATAAAACGTATAATATTTTGATTTTCATTAGGTATCTCTATCTAACTCATCATTGTACTGGGATCTGTACACTCCTTCTTCAAATTTAATTGGGCCAAAAATTTTACGTAGAATTTTTCTTTCAAGACAAAGTAGTTAATGTATGTCTGATGCTTTTTAGTGCAAATTTCACTCCCATACGATAGGACTGGTCTCCCATACGATAACACTGGTTTTAGTGGAAGGGTTTATCCCACCAAAATACAATTTTTAGTCGTTAATAAGCTAATCAAGCAAAATAATTAACAAACAAATAAAATTATACAGCAATTATTAGTACACACACGAATCCATCCGTTGCATCAATTGAACTTAATAACCATCTTAGAATTGTGGAGACGTGGTTTAAAAATTGGCGAATAAAAGTCAATGCTTTGAAAAGCAAGCACGTTACTTTTACACTAAGAACAGGAACTTGTCCTCCTGTCTCCCTAAATGGAGAACATATCCCACAATCTGAGAATGTAACATACCTTGGCATTCATTTGGACAGGCGATTAACATGGCGAAAGCACATAGAAGCCAAGAGGCTTCAAATGAAGCTGAAATCCAGCAATTTACACTGGTTAATTAACAAATATTCTAAACTTAGCCTTGACTCAAAAGTCACCCTGTATAACTGTATATTAAAACCAATTTGGACCTACGGTATCCAACTTTATGGTACTGCAAGCGCATCCAATATAGAACTTATACAGAGGGCACAATCAAAAATTCTTAGAACAATGACCGGCGCGCCATGGTTTATTCGCAACGAGAATATACACAGGGATCTTAACATACCATTTGTTAAGGATGAGTTTATCACAATAAGGACGAGATATGCTGATAAACTGGAAAATCACCCAAACCCCTTGGCTAGAGTCTTGACACGAACCCAGGGACACTCAAGACTGCGTCGTGCAGACTTGCCGCCCTTGTAACTATGAGGCCCATATACCAAAATGGCTCCTTTGGAGTGTCTATTATTTTAAGTTAGAGTTTTAAGATTTAAATACTTATTGTTAGGCCTAAGAAAGGCGATTCAATAATAGCCAAAATAAAGTGTAAAAAAAAAAAAAAAAAAAAAATAAAATTAAAAAATCTAAAATAAAAGTTTTTTGTTTGTATGGCAAACATTTTTTTTGGGCAAAACTTTAACCCTCCAAAGGCACGGGTTAATTTTGTTCCATTTGGCTTAAAAATAACACCATGAATTTACAAAATCAAAATTTTGTATTGAAGTTTAAACTGCCCAGCAAACAAGCAGACTCATTTAAGACTCCAAAATTGGCTCAAAAAATATAACAGAAATTTCAAATTATTGTATGAAAGTGGTTCGTCCAAAAGAGCCCTCATTTTAGTTTCCAAAATGACTCCAAAAAAAGATTCAAAAAGGGGAAATTTTGTTCATACTTTGGAGTCTGTTTGTAGTCATTTTGGACTCTTTTTAAAAAGTGTGGTTTCTGGGTGCTATTTTTGCTGTTTTTTTTTGTTATATAAAAGAAAAAATGCGTACATCTTGAGATCAGATCTGTTTATTTAAAAATCGTTTTAATGGTTCACAACACTTCTAAATTAAAACAAAATACAATATACATACACAAATGCAAAAATATAAAAATTACAAAAAATCTCTTCTTTTCTCTTCTCTGCACAACATATTCCTTTGGAGGTCCCACGTTCTTCGATCTTGAAACACGTATTCATTTGAAACATTCTCCTTTTTTAGTGGTTTTTATGTACATAAAGCGTCGTTATAGAAAATTATTTTCTGACTTTATTTATTTTGATAGAAAAAAAATATTTGTTGACTCAAAAAGAAATAATTTTTTTGAGTCTTTTTGGATGGCTCAAAATATATTACAATTTTAAACCTTTTAGGAGTCAATTTAAAATATTTTTTTTACGAAACAAGTTTCTTCATGTTTTAGGTTCCTTTTGGACTCCAAACAGATGGTTTTATATTGAATCCAAAAATTGAGTGTTTTTGGAAAACAAATTTGAAAACTCAATTAAAATGTTTCATTTTTGAATCTTTTTTGACTCCGAAAAATGAGGGTTCCAAAATATTTATTATTTAGATTCATTTAGGAGTCTTTCATTTTGAGCACTCCGCATTTTGTTAGCTGGGTGTCCTTTTAACTCTACTAAAATTTCAGAGATGTGGTTTTCGTATTGTTGAGCAATTAAATTTTAAAATTTTTTTGATAGTCAAATTTTTGATTTTTTTAAATATTTTGGCAAAAAATCAAAAATTATCTTTATCACCAATTTTAAAAATTTATTGCTCGACAACACGAAAAAACTCCTCCCTAAAATTTTAACAGCAATAAATGGACATTCTAGAACTTAATAAAAAATGTTGGTTAAGAAATCCATGGTGTCCTTGACAGGAGAAAAGGACATTCCAATATTGTTTTAAAAAATTTTTGTTAAATTTTTTTTATAATTTTTTTTTGTTTCTAAATTTAAAATCTCCATAATTTTAGCAACAATATTGTCACAGAAAGTGTTTTCGTAAAACTTACGATTTCTGAGTAAAAAAAACAAAATTTTGAAAAAACTCCTCAAATATTTGGAACTCTAATAAATTTTGAAAATTTATTGCTCAGCAATAAGAAAAAACTCCTCTCTGAAATTTTAACAGCGTTACAAGGGCATTCCAAATTAAATAAAAAAATGCTTTTGGAAATCCATGGTGTCTTTCCTAGGAAAAAAGGACATTCAAATTTTGTTTTCAAAATTTTTTGTTGAAATTTTTGAAAAAAAAAAAAAAATTCTAAATTTTAAATTGTCCTAACTTTATCTACAATATTGTTTTTGTAAGTTTTTTCGTGGGACTTACGGTTTCTGAGTACAAAAATGTTAAAAAACTGTCTAAAAGTCAATATTGCCAAAAAAGCGTTTTTTTTTTAAACGCCTATATCTTCCGAAGTATTGATAAAAAAAATATGGATCTAAAATATTTCTGAAGCTCTCTCAAATAACCAAAAATTAACAAAATCGGTGATCCGTCAGTTATATTTCCCATGAGTTTGCTCATATGCTTTTTTATTGATGCAAATATTTGTATTTTGCGAGTGTAACCCATGAATGGGATATTCACCATGGCGTGCTAACCGTTTCGTTCAAATTCTGATTTAATTTTTATTAAAAAACGAAAATTGTTTTATTTGACCTTTAAAGTATTATATTTTGAGTAGATGTATTCTATCTTGAGGTCATTCGGTGAGGTAGGACTTGTTGTAGAACTTATTCTCGAGAATTTAATACCGATTGCTGTTTAATTACTTGGAACAAAAAAAATACTTTATTTGATTATGTAAAAATAAAATAACAAAATGTCGCAGATAATTCGATTTGAAGCATATTTTTTTTATAACCGCCAACCACAGCTCAGGGGTATACAAAGTATATAAATTATTACTTTTCCATGATCGATTCTAAGACATTTTATGAATGTCCGTCCGTTTGTCTGTCCAAATAAAATAGCTGAACTCCTGAAGTTAACACGTTTTTTTTTTTTTATTTTTGTTAACCCATTAACCACGAATGGGTAGAAAAATACCCAAAAATAAAGCTGTATTAAAAATATTTAAGGAAGAACCAGTCGAACGGTATTGCAAATCTTTTTTCACGAATTGATAAAAGAAAGATAAAACTAGTTAAAAAAGTTTTTAAGAGTCAGATCCGAACTGACTTAGGGTAAAATAAGTGGGTCGAAAGTCAATAATTTAAAAAAGTTAAAAATGTTTGACATAAATAGATCTGGAAGTTTGGAGAGCGGACTTCGCCAAAACTTTCTTGTCGCATTATAGCATCCCAGCAAATTTTTTTTTGGAATCGTTTCTTTGTCAATGGATTCTAGAATAGATTCCCCAGTGATGGTACTCCATTCCTCCACTGCTTCCACGGAATCGATAAAAAAAATATAATTTTTGAAAAAAATGTCAAACCGAGAAATTAAATTAATAAAAAAAAAATTTGTCTGTTAGCTTAGTGTTAACAATTTTTTGGATTTTCGCAGCATTTATTGTGCTTTTTAATACATTATGAATATATATGGTGGATATTTGCTGGAAATAACGTAAGTACACGTTTTAATTATTGGGAACATGTTTTGGTTAATGTACTTATAATTTTGTTTTTTGTTGCTTTCAGATTCCAAAAAAGTGAGGATGTAAAAATGTACATACATATTTTAAGCTGTAACTTGGAAGCGCTGATGCTGTCGGTTGTTCTAATGAAACCAGGAGCGTGGGATAACCTATTCATCTGTCAATTATGATCAGAATTGTAGTACGTATCCACAGTTTTACACATTTTTTTTTTAAGTCCGCGATTTTTTCTTAAAGAAAAATATCGCGAATTATAGAAAAAGTCTCAGATTACATTTTTTCTATATAAAAAGTCTCAAGTTCTGAGACATATTTTCTATGTAAAAAGTCTTAGATTCTGAGACATTTTTCCTATAGAAAAAGTCTCAGATTCTGAGACATTTTTCCTACAGAAAAATTTCAAATTCTAAGACATTTTTCCTGTCGCAAAACTCTCCCCGTAGAAAAAATCTCAGATTTTTTAGCTATAGAAAAAGTTTCAGATTCTGAGACAATATTTCCTATAGAAAATGTCTCAGATTCTGAGACAATATTTCCTATAGAAAAAGTCTCAGATTCTTACACAATTTCTCATATAGAAAAAGTCTCCGATTCTGAGACAATTTTTCCTATAGAAAAAGTGTCAATTTCTGAGACGTTTTTCCTATAGAGAAAGTGTCAGATTCTAAGACATCAGAAAAAAATTTAGATTTTAAGACATTTTTGCTATAGGAGATTATTGTGATAAAATAATTTTAAATAAATATGTTCTTGTATATGAGGCATTCCACACCAAATGTCCAGCGAAAAAAACATATGTACCGTAAACTTCTGAACAGGTTGTATGGAAAATTGCATTTTTGGTTAATAAATTTTTTAAAACTGGGCTTAGAAGGCGTGGTCAAATATTGGAAAAATTGTCAAATTTGTGGCGAGTTGCCTTGATTAAATATTTATCACATTAAACCAGAATACACCACAATCTCCAAAATTTACATTCTTATATAGTTTTGTATGGGCTATCGACTTATTTTTTTTTTGGAAAATTTTCAAAACCAGTTCTGAAATTGTCCATTTTTTAAAAAAGTCAATTTTAAAAAATCCGGCCTCATATTTTCAGTTTTTTAATTAAAAAAAAAATCGTAATTTTTTCGCGAATTTTATATTCTTCAAAAATTAAAAAAATCAAAAAAGTATGATACATTGTAGAGTCATGTCTTCGAAAGTATTTATCCGAATTCTTCCATTTAAAAAGATTTTGACTCCTATACTCGTCCTTTATTATACCAATGCATTAGAAAAAATATATTTTTTAATGCAAATGCATTTTTGAGATGCATTTTTCAAAACTTTATCCCCCTTAGATTTTTCCGAAACCTAAATAAATCGAAAGAATGACATTTTCTACATAAAACTAAGTACAGTTCTTTTTTTGGCCTTTGGTTTTTTTCCATCTTTCGTAATTTTTTTAAAAAACTACTTATGAAATTTTTACATACAAAAAATACATGTTATGTTTATTCTGTAATTTTATCAAAAAGTACATATGAGGCAATCCACAACAAATGTTCAGCAAAAAAAAAATGATGTCGTGTCAATATGAAATCAATGGCAGAGTATTCGCCCTTAGGGCACTATTAAATAACACAAATATAATTAGAGTTTTTTCAAAAAGTGGGCTTTGTAGGCATGTCCAAATATTGAAAATATCAACAATATGACATATCAGAGTACCTTTATTTCAATATTTATGTAAATTTAATGAAACACAGTAACGTCTTTAAAATAAAAGTTTTTATACCCTCCAACTACAGTATGGGGGTATACTCACTTTGTCATTCCGTGTGTAACGTATCGAAATATCGGTGTAGGACCCCATAAAGTATATATATTATTGATCAGTGATCGATTCTAAGACATTCTAGCGATGTCCGTCTGTCCGTCCGTCCGTCCGTCCGTCCGTCCGTCTGTCCGTCCGTCTGTGGAAGACACGATACAGTCCAAAATAAAAGTGGTAGACTCCTGAAATTTGGCACATATAGGTCTTATGTTCATAGGCTGGTTAAGTTCGGAGATGGGAAAAATCGGACCAGGGGGGAAAAAGTTCCCCCTTGAAGAACTAAACAAACCTCTGAAAAATACCATATTTTTACATGATTTTTTGTGTTTTTGTTTAACAAATCCAACACTTTAATGCTACAAGAAATTCAAGGTCCTGCATTTGGACCCACAGAATTAGAACAAATCGTTGTACGGTCCCCCCCCCCTTCTTTTATGGGCGTGGAATAATTTTTTTTTTTATATAATGATAAATTTGTATTTCTTTAGTGCAAAAAGCATAAGAATTATTTTTTTTAACACTTATTCGAGAGGAATTGTGCCCCCCAATTACCACTACCGCCCCCCCCCCAAAACAAAGAAGACGCCCCTGCAATTTTTTTTTTATTTATTTGCATGTTGGAGGGTATAAAAGATTCGGCACAGCCGAATTTAACACTCTTACTTGTTTTTTTATAGATTTTTGTATGCTCTATCGATTAAAAAAATAAAAATTTTAAAATTTTCAGAAGAAGTTTCGAATTTTTCAAATTTAAATTTAAACTTAATTTATCAAAAAACATGCCGCCATTTTATATTTTTTTGTTAAATTTAGAAAAAATTTAAAAATGATTTTCTATCTGTTTTGAAATTTTCAGAGATGTGTTTTGCCTTGTTTTCGAGAAATCAAATTTTAAAGATTGCACTGCGCTAATTTTATACAATTATGGTGTATATAACGTGTGCGTATGAGCAATAAAAACACTCAAACGATATTTAAAATAGAGGTGGGATCTTGAATGAGTTATTAATAACGATTACGCACGCTCATGAAGGAACAAATTTAATCACTCACAACATTTTATTTTGCTCACGCTCATTCACGCACACGTGAGTAGAAAAAAATAAGTCACGGTCACGAGCGTGAGTAAAACAGAGTGAGTAAAAGTATCGTGCGTGAATATTTTTTTTTCTGTCATTTGCGTGCGTGATCGTAATAAAAACCCACTTACGTTCCCATCGCTATTTAAAATATTTTCATATGTTGATATTACTCATACGCACACGTTATATATACCATAATTGTATAAAATTTGCGTAGTGCAATCCTTAAGATTTGATTTCTCGAAAACAAGGCAAGACGCATCTCTGAAAATTTTAGAACAAATAGAAAATCACTTCAACTTTTTTCAAAAATTAAAAAAAAAAAATAAAATTGCGGCATGTTTTTTGATAAATAAAGCTTAAATTTAAATTTGAAAAACTCAGAACTGCTTCAGAAAATTTTCCAATTTTTATTTTTTTAATGGATAGCCCATATAATAGTCTATAAAAAACTTTTATTCTAAAGATTTCACTGTGTTTCATTTAATTTGCATAAATATTGAAATAAAGATACTGAGGCAAAAAAGTTTGATATTTTCAATATTTGACCACGCCAACATGGTCCACTTTTTGAAAAATCTTAAATTTTATTTTTGTTATTTAATAGTATCCTAAGAGCGAATACTTTGCAAATGATATCCCATTGAAACCACTATGTTTTTTCTGCATTGGAACAGTTGCTGTGGAATGCCTCATATTAGGGTGGCCCAAAATTCATTTTGCTTCGCTACAGGTCAACGTACCTTCAAAAATGAAAGATGATATCGTAACTAATATTTTAAGCCAAATTGCAGCACCCTACGACGATTAGAAGGGGATGCTAACTGATTACATGTGTTTGCAACCTCCAAAGAAATCTAAAAAAAAATATTTTGCAATCCTCAAAATTACTTCATGGAATGGTATCGCTACAAGAGCAAATAAGTCACATATGGCCATTTTGCCCTAAGGTTGCCTACAAAGGACAATAAGGACATTTTAGTTTCGATTAGGAAAAAAACAAAAAAAATTTTTTTGGATATTATACTCAAATTAAAGATATTTGTATTACCCTTCAAATGAAATTTATCGCAACTTAATGGTCCGCATAGTTTTTGAGTTACAGCGGTTTTAGTGAAATGCAGAGTTCCGCTTTTTTTAATATGTATTTTTTTTGTTTAAGGACAAACTTCGGACAAAATGGCCACATGTGAATTATGTGCTCTTGTTACGCTAGCATTTCATATGGTTATTTTTAAGATTCCAATAAAAAAAATTTCAAGATTTCTTTGGAGGTTGCAAACATTTATGATGAGTTAGCATCCGCTTCCAATCGTTGTAGGGTGCTGAAATTTGGCGCAAATTGTTCGTTACGATGCCATCTATCATATTTTGAGGTACGTTCAGTTGTGAGTTATACTTGTTATTTTTCCATATGTTGATGGGCCGCACTACCTCATATGTATGTATTTTTGCAGAGCCATATCTTTGAAAGTATTTATTTGACTTTTACGATTTAAAAAGCATTTGACTCTAACAATTGCGTTTTAGTATATGAATGCACTCAAAAAAAATATATTAAAAAAAAAAATGCATTTTTAATGCAAATGCAATTCTTGAATGCATTTTTTAAAAAAAATTATATGTTTTGGATTTATGCAGATTTCAAAACAATTTATGGGGGATAACATAAATTGTTTTGAAACCTGCATAAATCGAAAATATATAATTTTTTACATAAAATTGAGTACTGATTTTTTGGGCCGGTGTTTTACAAAATATTTGTGATATGAAAAAAACATACAAATATTATTTGTATGAAAAAACCATATACATAAGTCTTTTTTAAAATAACCACAAAAATTAAAAAAAAAAAAACTGTCCCAAAAAAATCGGTACTTACCCAATAACACTGCGTGACAAAACTAACCACTATTTTAGAAAACAAGAGTTACGACCATCATTTCTATATATTTCGGACATGCTGAATCGAATGGCGTACTCCGTTTTTCGATGTATGGTACAGTTTTCTTGTAAAATGTCATTAAAGATTAGCTGATTTTCAGCTGCTTTTTTAACAAAAAAAAAATCCAAAGCTAATGATTTTTAAATTTTATGGTATGGAAAACAAAGATAAAACTTGTAGCAATATTTCTAATATAAATTTGGTTTAAAGCTTTTCATCTTAACCCCTTTAATTCGCGGATTTCTTCATTTTTTTAAGTTTTCGCGAAATTAACCGCTAAATTGGTATCTGATAAAAAACTTGCATTTTGTGGATCATAAAGGCGTCCATGACACAACGAATAGTGGACAAAAAACATCTATGTTATATGGACCATCATGAAGAAAATCGCGAAAAACCGTTTTTTTGTATATGGCAGCATCACTTTAGGAGATGATTTGAGGCTTCATCTTTTAGTATATAATGTGGGAACCTTTAACAATGAACTGACTCAAAATTTGTCCAAAAAAGTTTTCATTTGCAAAAGTTATCTTAACAAAAACTGTTATTTTAGTGTTTGCGATACAATAATTATAGTTTTTGTTAAGATAACTTTTGGAAATGAAAACTTTTTTGGATAAATTTTGGGTCAGTTCATTGTTTAAGGTTCCCACATTATATACTAAAAGATGAAGCCTCAAATCATCTCCTAAAGTGATGCTGCCATATACAAAAAAACGGTTTTTCGCGATTTTCTTCATGATGGTCCATATAACATAGATGTTTTTTGTCCACTATTCGTAGTGTCATGGACGCCTTTATGATCCACAAAATGCAAGTTTTTTATCAGATACCAATTTAGCGGTTAATTTCGCGAAAACTTAAAAAAATGAAGAAATCCGCGAATTAAAGGGGTTAAGATGAAAAGCTTTAAACCAAATTTATATTAGAAATATTGCTACAAGTTTTATCTTTGTTTTCCATACCATAAAATTTAAAAATCATTAGCTTTGGATTTTTTTTTTGTTAAAAAAGCAGCTGAAAATCAGCTAATCTTTAATGACATTTTACAAGAAAACTGTACCATACATCGAAAAACGGAGTACGCCATTCGATTCAGCATGTCCGAAATATATAGAAATGATGGTCGTAACTCTTGTTTATTTTTTAGTGTTCCGCAGTGTAATCACAACAAAACTTAAAATTCAAGTGTTTGAAATTTCGCTTGAATTCTACTGGAATTCAAGCTAATACTAAAGGTATTATGATGTACACTTTTTTTCCTCAATTTTTTGTCTTTTTAAAGAACGGACGAAAAAGTCCGACTATATTCTTATAGGTTTTATAATGAGTAAAAAACAAACACTATAAAAACAAAAAAAGTTTTTTCTTGTCACAATTTCAAGTTTCTGAAAGCAGAGAAACTTTGAAAAAGACAAAATTTTTGTCTTTTTATTATTTTTCAACTGGCAGTTTTTTCTTTTTCCAAAACAAATAAACAAAATTAACAAAAAAAAAAACCAAAACAAACAAAAAAAAATATTTGAAAATTACAAAAAATATTGAAAACTGTGTTTATTTTTAATAAAAATGTGCAAAAAATTGGAAAATAAATTAATAGCAAAATAAATATATATAAATATCATAATTTAAATGTGTTTTATTGCATAAATTATATGAAAATTTGAATTTTTATAAATATGTTATTTTTTTGTTTGAACAATGGGACAATTTCGTTTATTTATTGGAACAAAATTTGTATACTTAATTTTTTTCTATGTATACATTGCGGTTTGCACGGTTTATTATGAAAAATATGCTTTAGTTTATACTTTGAAGATTTCTTGTAACTTTCATAAATAAATAAAATTTTTTTAGAATTTTTAAAATTTGTTTAATTTGTTTTACAAATAAAGATACTTGGCCCATTGTGTTATTAATATAATGGAAATAAAAAAACGTCAACTTCGAAAATTCCTTATAGTTTTTATTCTTTTACTCATAGATATCTATTTCGCTTACACCGTGCTTACAAGAAAAGACGAAAAAAAGTGTACATCATACCTACTTAAATAATAATTAAAAATGTTTGAAAAAATTGTCATTTAAACATTATTTTTATTTTTTACGAAAAAAAAAATATTATAAATTTTTTGAAACAAATAATAAAAAAAAACAGCAAATTTTGGAATAATTAATTTTATTTCCCCCCTGGATCCGCGCCTGGATTTTCTCGATTACTTAATTTAGTACTTTATTAATTAGCAAATTTGTTTAAAACCCGAAATTCCTAAATTAAAATTTAAAAAAATTAGAGATTTGTTGTTTCACAACGGATTTTCTCTTTCTTTGTTTTGTTTGAACGATTCGTGTCTTGTATTTAAAAAAAATAAAAATAATTGGTAACACAGTGATAAAAATCGAACTTTCCGAATTGGAAGAAACCAAAATCAAATGAAAGTTGACATATTACATCATAAAACCCTCATGGCTTTTTTATAGTTTAGCGCTAGATTTCACTTACAAGCATTTAAAGTTGGATTTTAAAGCATTAACATTTTTGGGTACTAAATATGTAATACTTTGGGGGCCCTCTGGTTGTGCCCTTATTGGACATGTGGAGTCCAGTGCTGCAATCGTTCCAGTACCTATTTACCGAATAGCTAAATTATTAAAAATAAACCACTGGGCACCGATGCAATTACAAAATTAATAATTATGACAAAAATTTACAAGCTGTAACGAAAAATCTATTTGAAAATTTGTCCACGCGAAAATCTAGAACGCGAATATTTCGAAAAAGGAACATGCTAAAAAAATTTGGATTGCAGTTTTGCAATCAGGGGTCGAATTAATATGAAGTCAAGTCCTATTTGTTTGAAGCAACACAACAGTGGACCCCCAAAAGGGCGTAATTTTTGGGTTTTTTACTTTTTAACAGAAAAGGTTTTCCACCATTGTATAATTTTTTAAAGTGGCATAACTTGGAGAAATCGCTAATGAAGTTACGATTTCGCAATTTGTTATTACTTTAAAGTCCCATAATGCGCCAAAAAAAATTTTTTTTTGCAAGTTTTTTGAATAGATAACACCAACAAAAAAACTTGTTTGGGAAGAAATATGTAATTTTTTGCGGTTTTTACTTTAACCGTGATGCGGGAGGGTAAGGACGTTTTAAGGAACTTTGTAGACCGTTTTAAGCTCAAACAAAAAATAGAAGTAAAAATCGATGCCGCCTAGTTTGCATTCTTTCGAAAAGATTAACAAATTCCGGAAAATCATAAAATCTCTTATTTATATTCTTAAGTTTTCCTTTATTTAAACTTTAATCTTTTCGAACCATTTAGGAAAAAGGTTGAACCAACACCCCTTGCATGCACTCCTAACATGATCCCATGCTTTTCAATCAATTTAGCTAAAGCAAGAAAATATGTTTATATAAAAAATCAATATTCTTATTCTCATTTAAATAAAGAAAATATTTCAAGAGGATGAAGCAACAACAACCCTACTCAAATTACATACTCTGTCAAATTAATTGGAATAATTGATTTATTACCCTAATTAAAACAAAAGAATACTTGAAAATCTTTTGCTAATAACGCTTGTTAAGGTAACCAAAAATATGTATGTAGTAGGTAGATTGTATATTCACACAATCTTAAATGGTGAAAAAGAACAATATAAGCAATTATATGTAAGTGTGTGTGTGTATGTGTGTATTTCTAAATGAACTACCATAATAAAGTATTATTTGTTTACATGTATGAGTAAATGTATTTAAAATTAACAATAAGAGTTCCCCTACGACAATTTTTAAAATTGGTCCTATACAGACATACAAACATGAACACACTACTGGTTATGAACCTAGCAAAATGGTGTGTTAAGTACTCTAAACCTATTTTAACACTTAATCTACATGGAACACAATATACTACAGGCACAACTATGTATAATAGAGTGGAGAAAATTTAATTTTTTTTAGATTCTTGATATCGTGATGGTTTGGAAAAGTTGTCTTTTTAGGTAAATATCAGGCACGTCAAAAAAGGGGGGTCTGGGAATCGAAAAATCTCCTCTAAATCTGTAACTTTTTTTCATTTAATCCAAATGAGATTTTTTTATAAAAAAATCATCATTTATGATTTTTTTATAAGAAAATAATCTCAGATTCTGGTGATTTTTCTATTCGAAAACTGTATAGCAAAATAACATTTTTCTATATGAAAAATGTATCAGAATCTAAAAAAAATCCTGAATCTGAGAATTTTCCATACACTTCAAAAAAACCTTGTCATATAACTTGAAAAAGTTTCGGAATTTAATTTTACCAAAATGGTGACGAAATTGGATAATGACATTTCATTCCTCTTTATTAAGAGCTTTAAAATTTGTTTACACGAAAATCCCAGCTGATCCTTTTTTCGAGTTATTGCTTAATTTACACTGTTTGACAACAAAATCCTAGTATTAAAATAACTAACTGATTTTTATACATTTTGGTCTCCTGATTTCAAATCTGCCACCCAAGTTTTTTTTAGCACGAACCGTTTTTGAGTTGTTAGCTGTTTAAAAGTCAAAAACCCTAATTTGGCTGTCCACTGTTACATATAATGAGGTTGATTGCAAACAATCGGACTTGATTTTATATAAAATGGACCTCCTGATTCCAAAAACTGCAATCCAAATTTTTCTAGCATGTTCGGTTTTCAAAATATTCGCTTTCGTGATATTAGAGTGAAAAAATTTTCAAACGCGAATATCTCAAAACGGAGCATGCTAGAAAAATTTGGATTGCAGTTTTGGAATCAGGAAGTCCATTTTATAAGAAATCAAGTTCTATAAGACTATATAACAGTGGACCTCAAATTACACTGTGCTGCAAAAAACACAAAATCAAATATACTTTTAAAATGATTTAGTTAAGGTTGTAGGTCTCGTCGAAAAGATCACAAAAATGCGCATCAAACTTGCCATACACCCTGAAATTTTAAAGTTATTGTCAAAAAACTTTTTTTGGGACTTTTCTCACTAAACCACGTGTAACTTAAACATTTTTCAACCGATTTTAAATTTTTTAACTGTTTTGGATAGAAGAAAGATATGTATTGATTTTTTCAACAATATGTAATTTTTTGTTATTTTTTGAAAATTTTTTGAGTTTATCGATTTTTTTCTGTTATGGTTTGTTCAACAACATTTATATAAATAAACGTATTCCTAAAGAAAATTTAATTGTGAATATGATGAGCTTTATGCCAAAAAAATCGGATAACAATTGACAGAGTTGTGATAATTGTTCTAAAAAAGAAAATTAAGATTTTGTATGAAATTGCCATGCTTATAACCCAGGCAAAAAAAAAATAAAAAAATAAACAAATATACTGATAGGTCGCGTATCATTATTTTAAAGGTTTTGACCTCCTGAATTCGAATTTGACCTTGAAATTGCGCTATCTTATTAAGATTCGGATTCAGCGCGCCAAAAACCTTTAAAAATATTTTACATGACCATTAGGGATATAACCATTTGCATATTTTTGAAAATATCAAAAAGGGCCTATCATAGTGAGAAAGTACATAGAAAATCAATAAGAAATGCGTCCTCTTTTTTTCGCGAATGTTAAAAATGGTTCGGCACCGATCGCGATGAAGTTTTTGCTAATATTTTTTTTCAAATATTCATTCAACCCATGTTTCAAATGTTGAAAATCATACTGCTAATTTCTTCTTGTTTTATTTTTGTTGTAAAACGACGACAAACAAAATAACGTTGAAAGGGACGGATTCCCACCATAAAATATACAAAAATTAAAATTTGAGGTGTTTTAGAAATTGCAATCGGTGCCGAAGGTTTTTGGACCAAAATGACCCCGTATAACGTTTTTTGTTATCAGTATAACATTGCCCATACCGTTATGATAGGTTCTTATTTTGGTTATACCCCTAATGACCATATATGATAAATTTCTTTTTTCCTGGGTTATCTGAACGGCGATTTCCTGCAAAATCTTAATTTTCTTTTTTAGAAAAATTTTCACAACTCTGTCAATTATTATCCAATTTTTTTAGGATAAAGCTTGTCGTATTTAGAATTTAATTATCTTTAAAAAAACGTTCATAAACATAAAGGTTGTTAAACGAACTATATCAGAAAAAAATCGATAAACTCGAAAAATTTTCAAAAAATAACAAAAAAAAATTGATTTTATAGAAAAAATCAATAGATATCTTTCTTTTACGTAATGACCAATTCACACACATGGAAAGCCCTATCTTTTTTCTATCCAAAACAGTTTAAAAATTAAAAATCGGTTGAAAATTTTCTGAATTACACAAGGTTTAGTTAGAAAAGTCCCAAAAAAACGTTTTTTGACAATAACTCTTACATTTGAGGGTGTCTGGGCATTTTTGTGATCTACTCGACAAGACCAACAACCTATACTATGTCACATCAGAAGTATTTTTTCACTGTAGCACAGTGTTATTGGGTTTTTGACTTTTTAAAACTTAATATATCAAAAACTGTACTTTTTAGCAAAATGATGATGACAGATTTGGAATAAGTAGAGGAAAATCTATAAGAATCTGTTAGGGTTTTCACTGGGAGGTTTTTGTCGTTGAACAGTGTACACTCAAAATATGTTGTAGGCAAAAACAAATGAAAAACACACTTAAAACCATCCCAGTAATTATTCATTTGATTTAACAAACATCAACATTTATTTTTTACTGTTGACAAAATTTTCTAAAATAAATAATATTAAACATTAAAAAATAACGTTTTTTCACTCTTTTTTACCAACAAATTCGAAAAAAATAACCAACGAAAACATTAAAAATTAATGATAGTTCTGTTATTTTTACCAATAAATTTCAAAAAAATAACCTACGAAAACAATAAAAATTAATGATTTCGTAGGTAATTTTTTACAATTTTTTATTGAAATATTTTTTTAAAAATTTATAATAAAATTTTTGGGGAATCGATCCCGCAATCAACTACATTCTGGCCAGACACTCTACCCATCGTGCCAAAGTCACTTGATACAAACATGTTTTTATATTGCTATAAATAATTTTTTGATTTTTTTTTACAAAAAAATAACTGACTAGTGTGGGTAAAAACTAATGATATTTCATTAAAAAATACCAACAATTTAAAAAAAAATTACTTACACAAATCATTAAAAATCAAAAGAATAATCAGTAGTTTTTACTTACAGAACAAAAATAAATGACTTTAAAAATTAAATGTTAATGAAAGTCTTTTTTTTTAGTGTGTTATTTTTGAAACAAAGGACTGCAGTAGTCATTAATAAAAACTGAACATCAAGCAAATGTTTTTACTTTTAAAAACGACCAAACGGAAAACTTTTTAAATAAACTACAAACAGTTAATGATATAATTTTTTGAGTGTAATTATTTAGCAATAACTCGAAAACGGGATTAGCTAGGATTTTCGTGTTAACAAATTTAAAAGCTCTAAATAAGAAGGAATGAAATGCCATCACCCAATTTTGTCGCTACTTTTACACAGTTTGAAGAGTTGTGTGCAATATTTTATAGTTTTTCTTGATTTTGAACATAAAATTTTCGACCGAAATTTACTTTTTTTTGTAAATCATTTTATTAAAAAATCAAGAATTTCTTGTAAGTTTTATCGCATCAAAAAAGTTATAAATTTACAGTTTTACTGGTAAAAAGTTTGTATAATTACAAAAAAGCTCGTTATTTTACTAGGAATTTTCGTAAAATAGGAGGTAGCAAAATATCAAGTGATGTCAAAATAATTCCTTGTAAGTTTTATCGCATCACAAAGGTTTAAAAATTAATAATTTTATTGGTAAAAAATGTGTAAAATTACAAAAAAGCTCGTTATTTTTACTAGAAATTCTCGTAAATTAGGAGATAGCAAAAAATAAAAATAACAATTTTTTCTTAGCATTTTACAGGTTTATTTTTTTTTTATTTACGAGAAGTATCTAAGAATCTGAAAACTTTTCTGTACTAAAAATTTCTCAGAATCTGCCTTCTTCTATACGAAAAATGTGTCAGAAGCTGATAATTTTTCTATATGAGAAAACGTCTTAGAATCTGAAAAAAAAAATAAGTTTGATAAATTTTGCCTAAAGAAAAATTTTTCGATTCTGAGACAGTTTTCGCAAAGATAAATGTCTCAGAAACCGAAAATTTTTCGGTACGAAAAATGCCTCAAAATCTGAGAAATTTTCTATATGCAAAATATCTCAAAATCTAAGAGCTTTTCTATATAAACCGAGAATTTTCCTACTCGATTAATTTTTCAGAACAAAAAATTTCTCAGAATTATAGAATTTTTCTGTATAAAAAATTTCCAAAAATTTGAGAATTTTTATGCGAATAATGTTTATAATCTGAGTATATTTAAAATCTTTCTGTTATAAAAATATATTGAAATTTTCAAATTGTTATTTTTAAAAATGTTAAAGTAACTCAAAAAATAGAGTGTTAATTTCGGCTGTGCAGAATATTGTTTTTTTTTTAAAACAATGTTTTAAAGGTTTTATGCGTAGCCGGCCTTCGGCCGGGCTTAGAGATTACAGAATCCATGCATTAAACCCACCCTCTCCGCAAAGTAAAGTTTCTAGGGTAGCAGGCCTTAACACTATCAAATTTGTTATGCATCAAAAAGGCCTGATAACCAAAATAGCTTTGGTTTGCAGAGAGGGTAGGTTTAATGCATGAAGTATGTAATCCCTAAGCCCGGCCGAAGGCCGGCTACGCAGAAAACCTTTATTACAAAAAAACAAATCACAGAAGTAGTAATTTCGACATTTCGCCCAAAAAAATATTTTGGATTTTTTGACAATTTTGTTTTGGGAGAAATAACATTTTTAGACCTTTCATTTTGGGCTATATGTCGCAGCTTGGGCGATATGACATTTACGGTTTTGGGCGATAAGACCTTGGGCGCTATGTCCGTACGCCATTAAATACAATCAATGATTTTAAGAAAGAATTAATACAAAATAGATTTTTGGTAATTTATAGCGATGATTATCATTAGTTGCTTTTTTTGCTCTAGCACCTCTATTTAAGCCACAAAATGCAAACTTTTGGAAATTAATAACGATGATCCCCAACTTTGGTATTTTGGCTCAAGCACCTCTAAGCAAATCGAAAAAAGCTAATTAAGTTTTTTAGAAAAATTTTGTATAAAAATTAATTTTTGGAAATTTATAGGAATGATTACCAATTTTTATATGTTTTCGCTATAGTACTTCCAGATATACACCCAAAAAAAATCTTGTAAAATTACAAGAAAAACTTTAAACTTTTTTTTGTTTGCTACCTCCTATTTGACAAAAATTCCTAGTTATTTTACAAGATTTTTACCAATATTTTTGTAATTTTACAAGGTTTTTACCATTGAAATTGTAAATTTAGGTTTCGTAATTTTACTAGATTTTTTGCTACCTCCTATTTTACGAGAATTCCTAGTAATTTTACAAGCTTTTTACCAATAATTTTGTAATTTTACAATATTTTAACCAATAAAATTGTAAATTTACAATTTTTTGGCGCAATTGAAATTACAAGGAATTCTCGTGAATTTACTAGATTTTTTTGTAAAATTATCTTGAAAATTTGTAAAATTACAAAAAAAAAATTAAAATTACAAAAAGAATGTAAATTTCGATTTGTTAAAAAACCAGGAAAACTGTCAAATATTGTTTAAATGGGATTACGAGACTTTTCCTAGTAATTTGACAAAAAACAAATTTTTGTGTGTAGCCATGTAAAAATAGCTTTTGGAAATTTATCACTTTTATATAAATTTTCCTTTTTTAGAAAAAAATTATTAAAATACGTTTACGGAAATTTCAAGGTATGATCACCAATTTTTGCTCGTTTTCACTTTTTTTCGCTATTGCGAAGCCATAAATTTAAATTAAAGATTTTAACAAAGATTTATAACAAAATAGATTTTTGGTTTTGTAGTCATGATTTTCAGTTTTGTTATTTTTGCTCTTTTTAGCACATACATATAGCTAACAATAAGCCAAAAAGTGCAATTATAGTTTTTTTAGAAAAAAATGCATATAAAAACAAGTAAGAAAATTATATCGGTCAATATAAATGAATTTTTCGAAATTTATAGCGATGATCACAATTTTTTGTACTAGCACCTTTAGTTAAGGCACAAAAAAAAATATTTAAGCTTTAAAGAAAAAAATTTGTATAAAAATTAGTTTTTGGAAATTTATATCGATTATCACCTCTTTTTGCTCTAGCACCTGTAGTTATGCCAAAAAATTAGATTTATGTTTTTTTTTAATTATAAAAATTTTGAAATTATTTTGTTGAGATGTTCCCTAAATTTAGCTTTTTTTTTTTTGCTCTAGCAGCTCTAGTTAAGCCATAAAATGGAATTAAAGATTTTTTGGAAAATATCATATAGAAATGGATTTTTGGAAATTTTTGGAGATGATCTCAGTACTCAGTTTTTTTCTCTACCACCTCAAGTTAGGCCGTTTAATCCAAATTTAATTTTTATAAAAAATTCGAGTAGAATCGGACTTTTGATAATGAATAGTGATGTTCTCCAAATTCAGCTTTTTTTGCTCTAGCACCTCTAGTTAAGCCAAAAACTGCAGTTAAAGCATTTTATACCCTTCACTTAATGTTAGTGATAGAGGGTATATATAAGTTTGTTATTCCGTTTGTAACTCATCGAAATATCGGTATGGGACCTCATAAAGTATATAAATTCATGATCCCCGATCGATTTTAATACATTCTAGCGATGTCCGTCTGTCTGTCTGTGGAAATTGTGATCACGGCCAAAATATTACACAAAGATGGCTGAAACCTAACATATTTATTTGAAGTTCTCCAGAGAAGTTTTGTAATACATTTGAGCAATATCCCAGCAGAAATAAATCGAGATTTTGGCGACACAGCATCTATTTATAGCATACCGAAGCGCATCCAAAGAGCGCTCTTAAGGATGCAGTAAAAGTAATGCGAAAAAAGTTTAATTTTTTGTTAAGATTTTTTATATAAAACTTACAATTTAAAATTATTTTTTGATAAAATTTCACACTTGCTTTCCCTCCAACATATTAAAAAATATATAAAAAATTCCAAGGTATTTTTTCGAAGGGGGCTTTCGTCAGGTTGTGGGGGGGGGGGTGGTGGATACCATCTCCATTGCGATACATATTTAAATTTTTTTTTATGTACTATGCTTTTTGAACTGTCGTAATACTATTGTCTCATTTTTTAAATGATTTTTTTAAATCCCTGTCCACAAAAAGAGGCGGGACGAAAAAAACCAAAGTTTGTAGCTCGCTAAGTCTAAGTGCAGGACTTTGAACTCCTTCTGATAAAAATAGGTTTCATTAGTTTAACAAAACTGCAAACAAAGCTGTAAAAAATGGCGTTTGGATGGTGTAGTTCTTTAAGTGGGAACTTTTTTGCCCCTAATGCGATTTTGGCCATTTCCAAACTTAGCCGGCCTATGACAATGAGACATAGTCGTGCCAATTTTCAGTATTCTACGTCTTTTAGTTTAGACTGAATCGTGTTTTATACAGACGGAAATTCATTGAATGACTTAAAATCGGTTATGGATCAATAATATATGGGGCGAAACGCGTCAACGGTCCACACCAAAACACCGATTTAAGTATAATGCTGCCAAAATGTAAGGATAACAGTAGGAAGCCTAAAGTTCAAATAATAAAATATTTTTGAAATATTTTTAAAGTTACAGAGATGGGAAGTTGCCATTTTTTGCAAAGATCATATTCGAATGAATTTGTATTGGGTGATTCCATGTCAAACCGCACAGAAAACTGTGATTTTCGGATTTGTCACCTCCGATTATAATGAAATTCGCAAAAAATATTTCACATGCGTTGTTTTCATAAAATGATTACCTTACAGGCTCCAAAAATTTTTAGTTTTCGAAATATGGCGTCTTGAAAATTGGCAAAAACGTAAAATTTTCAATAAGGTGCACTTACAAAGTCACCCATAACTTTAAAACTATAAAACCCACAATTACCAAATAGGTACCATTTGAAAGCTGAAAGGATTACCTTAAAAGTGACATGCACAATTTTTTCTTGTAACGAAAGGTCAAAGGTCATATTTCAAGGGCTAATGTTCAAAGACCAATATCTCAAAATCCGATATTTTTAAAATTCTCAAAAAAATATATGATAACAATCAAGTCTTTCCCTACATTTGTATCAAAATTTCAGGGTGGACACTCATATGGTTCCAAAGTTACAGAAGAAAACGTGCTCGAAGGTAAGGTTTTTTCTACGAGTTCATATAAAAAATATTGCACAAACAAAACAATATACATAGTCGTAAACAAAGGTGCGGGCGTAGAACAAGGCTTAAAACTTTTTATGTATTTTGAGTTATATTGTAGCGGTATTCTTGTTCTTTTACAAGGAAAGTCCTCGAAAGTGAACATACCTGATTTCTTTAAAATTTATACACAAGCTAGAAAAAATAAATCTAAAATCAACCAGTCTGAGCTTGTCGGCCTAAATTCAGGTTAAACGGGGTTAAAAATTACCCATTTTCAGTTATTTTAAAGTTTAGGTACTTTATATTGATGCCACATATAACAGATCGGTTTCATTCGAAACCTATATTCTTCCATAGTAGGGAAATAGGAATGGGGTGGGGGAACCGTATGTTCAAAGCGGAATAAAGCTCATAAACAAGAATATAATCAAGCATAAAAATGGTTTAGAAATGGAAACACTAATGTTTCGAACTTCTTTGAATTTTTGCCTTATTTTATTTTGGACACACTACTTAATAAAGATATTTTTTTTTTTAAATTCGGATGAAACCCTTCCTGTAAGAAAAACTGCCAATAAAAAATTCATGTGATTGCTTAATTTAAATAAAAAATAGTACCAACAATGAATTTGTTTTACAAAAACTATACAGTTTAACAAAAACTATACATTTTTAACAAAAACAATTATGCAACAAATAAAATGTCTCAAACAGACGCAACATTTTTTTTTTCAAATGAAACGGATCTGATAAGTGGCATCAATGTACCTAAAAGTTTAAATTACTAAAAATCTGTAATTTTTGACTCCCGTTTAACCCTTTAAACTAAATTAAGACCAAAAGGCTCAGACAGGTCGATGTTAGATATTTGTTGTCTTTCATTGGCATAAATTTCAAAGAAATTACGTATGTTCACTTTGAAGATTTTCCTTGTAAGAAAACAAGAAAACCCAACGATAAAATTCAGTTTTGATAGTGAAATCAAATTCAGGAGGTCGAAATATTAATAAATAATGGTTTCAGTTTTTAGGTCCGTCCCATTGTTTGTTTACTGCTAGCAGCATGCTAGCATGCTATGCTGCTTCGTGTGTGTAAGCTTTTGCATATGAACTTGTAGAGAAAATCTTGACTTCAAGCACGTTTTCCTCTGTAACTTTGGAACCATATGAGTGTCCACCCTGAAATTTTGATACAAATGTAGGGAAAGACTTGGTTGTTATCATATATTTTTTTGAGAATTTTAAAAATATCGGATTTTGAGATATTGGTCTTTGAACATTAGACCTTGAAATATGACCTTTGACATTTCGTTACAAGAAAAAATTGTGCATGCCACTTATAAGGTAATCCTTTCAGCTTTCAAATGATACCTATTTGGTAATTGTGGGCTTTATAGTTTTAAAGTTATGGGTGACTTTGTATGTGGACCTTATTGAAAATTTGACGTTTTTGCCAATTTTCAAGACGCCATATTTCGAAAACCGAAAGGTTTTGGAGCCAGAAGGGTAATGATTTTAGGAACAGTATCCATTTGCAATATATTTGTCAAATTTTATTTAAATCGAAGGTGACAAATCCGAATGCTGTGTGGTTTGAGGTGGATTTGCCCTATTGACACTTTGATGCGATAAAAATTTATTTTTAAAAAATCGATTTTTAATGTATTTTTGACCACCTTTGCAAAAAGGAACTCTCGATCCATTTTTGAAAAATATTTTTAAATGAAAAAAATGTCAAGCTTTCTAATAAATTTTGTTAAAAAAATTTTTTAAATTTTTTTTAATAATTTGACCTTGAACTTTAAGGTCAATGTCATAGCAATGGTCTTCAAAAATACTATAAAAATCGTTTTTAAAAATAAATTTTTAGCGAATCAAAGTGTCAATAAAAATCCATCCAAATATGATCTTTGCAAAAAAATTAAAACTTCTAATCTCTGTAACATTAAAAAATATAAGCAACAATTTTTTATTTAAACTTTAAACTACCTGAAATGTTGGCAAAATTATACTTAAATCGTTTTTTTTTTTTTTTTGGTATATACTTTATGGGGTCCCCTACCGATATTTTTATACGTTGCAAACACAATGAAAAACTGAGAATACCCTCTTAACTGTGGTTGCAGGGTATACGAAATTTGGGACCCCGGAAAAATAAATTCCTGGATATGTGCCTGGCCTGGTAACTCGCAAAAATATTGGACCTTAGTTTCCTTTTTGGACTTGAAAATCGAAAAGCTTCGAACAAAGTGAAAAAAAAAATAAAAATAAGTTATTTGTGAAGAAATAATTTAAAAAAAAAATACATTTAGGCTAGATTAATCAATGATCCGTTATAAAATAACTCTCCGTTAAATTAACTTTTTCATACAAATTTTGACATAAGGCTCCATTAAATCGGCAGTTAGCAGCTAAATTTTTATTGAGTAATCCGCAATAAAACACTTTAATATTAATTTCCAAATACAAACTAATATCTAAGGCAAAAATTTTTTTTGTTACCTTGTTTGGAATTTTCCGTTTTTCAAGTCAAAAAAAAAAAATTGTGTGTTAATATATATATCAGCTAATCTCCAGCTTGGGAGCAAACGGCCTCGGTTTATAGTCTCCAACTCGTTCTGGTTGGTGCTGTTCGTATCGCATCTTCCCATAAATATCCAATCGATTGTAACTCTCTTTCAACTGTTTTGCGCCAAGTATTTTGTGTGTTAACATTGACCCCTTAATTCTGACCCAGACTGTTTTGAAATTCGAAAAAAAAGTAAAATTTTCTTCACCCTAATTTTTAATATACATATTGTTGTAATCACACAATGTATTCTTAAATATGTGTGTAGGTATGTTTTTGATATTTTTTAGAGTGTATGCATGTGTATATGTCTGCATGCACATTCATTGTTTTATTTTGTATGGACTTTTAACAAAATTATTATAATGAAATACTTTTCATCATTAAATATGAAAAAATGAAACAAAAAAGTAAAAACAGCAACAATAAGAAAAATAATAACAATAGTAGCCACAATAGAAAATTAACACACACACACATTTCAAAATCTAAACAATGGGGAAAGAATTCTAGGAAACACATTTTTATACCCTCCACTCTAGTGATAGAGGGTATATATAAGTTTGTCATTCCGTTTGTAACACCTCGAAATATTGGTCTAGGACCCCATAAAGTATATATATTTATGATCCTCGATCGATTTTAAGTCGATCTAGCGATGTCCGTCCGTCCGTCCGTCCGTCCGTCTGTCCGTCTGTCTGTCTGTCTGTTGAAAACACGCTAACTTTTGAAAGACTTTACGGAGGCTCCTGAAGTTTGGCATATATGTTGGGCATTTACCTGGTCAGGTTGGTATTGCAATCCAGCGAAATCGGTCTAGTGGTTCAAAAGTTATGAGCAAAAGACTGAATTTCGGCAAGGGTTTTCGTGAATTTATGAGATAAAAAGCACTATAACTTTCGAAAATCAATTCTGAGGATGCTGAAGCTTAGCATATATGTTTTTCGTTCCTCCAGCCTAGTTCGTATTGAATTTCACCCAAATCGGTCCAGTGGTTCAAAAGTTATTAGCAAAACCGTGAATATCAGATTAGCTTCACCTTAAATTCACGTGGTGAAAACCCATTAAACCTGTTTTAAAACCATTGGTAAGTCACAAAAATATTTTAAAACGTATTTTTGTCAATCAAAAATATTTTTATACCAAAAGAAAAAAAAATACACTCGAAAAAAATTTTACACTCAAAAAAAAAAAATAAGTAATTTTTTTTTAATGTAAAATTTTAAAAAATTTTACACTCAAAAAAAAAAATAGTAATTTTTTTTTTAATGTAAAATTCGAAAAAATTTTACACTCAAAAAAAATTTTACACTCAAAAAAAAATTTAGTATTTTTTTTTCAAAAATTACTAAAAAAAAATTTTTTACACAAAATAAATTATTTCTAATCATAACTGTTATTTTTTTCACGTTAGAAAATTTACTATCACTTAAAATGGGCATTGTGGAGGGTATTCATAGATTCGGAAAGGTCGAATTTAATTTTTCTACTTGTTTAATTTGGAATATTATCATAGCAACACTAATTACTCAAATATTATTTTCTACAAGGCCTTATGTTTCGTACATTGTACGAAATGTTTCGTACATTGTACGAAATGTTTCGTACATTGTACGAAAATTTTCGTATTTTTTGCTTATGAAATCTGTGGACGTTTGACAAAAGCACTTATTTTTTTTTTTGAAAAGTTTTTTGGAGCTTTTTTTAAGAGACTGAAATGGCAAGAACTGGCCGATTTTCTCTATATTTTTTAAGAGATCTGATAAGCAGATATCTCAAATTGTGGAGATCTTTAAAAAAAATCATGTTAAAAGTGTTTGTTGTAGCCGAAAAAGTATATCTTAATATTTTTTTGACAGAAGAACTTAAGTCGATTTAAATGCTTTTGGCAAAACTCCACAGAAATTATTTTCTAAAAATTATAAGTTGTTAAGACAAAGTTTAATAAATTCATTGTACAAGATCCTCAAGGGCTGAGTTTTTGGAAATGTTGATTTTAAGGGGGTAAAGTCGGTAATAAAATGAACTTTGGTCCTTTTTATATTTTCACAAAAATCTGAAGGTGAACCTCCCGCCCTGCTTGACAAACTAACAGCAGAAGTTGGTTTGTTCGTATTTCATTACAGATGTTAAGTGTGTGACGTCAACAGAAGATTTTTATTTTACACCAACAATTACGATCCTTAGAAACAACAACATTCCTTAATCTCTCTTTGTCTCGTTTTTGCACATAACAATTTTAGCGCTGAATTATTTGTTCATACACGTTAAAGATGAGTGCATATATTTGAGGCTACTTGCCCGTAGGGCGACATATATTTGCATATATTTTTGTCAATTCTGTATTTTTAAGTGTTTTTATCGGCGCATGCCATATTCTGTTTTGTTATTAAGGGTTTGTGATTGAAGAAGAAAACATTGTATTTCTAAAGATTATTTTTAATGTGGATTTATTCCAGACCATGGTTTCTGTAGCCACCTCTACGTCATCAGTGGAGAAAATTACATTAGATAAATTGTTTGATTATTTGTAAGACTGTTTTTTCTATATGTTTTTTCATCAACAGACTTAACTCTGAGTGGAATAGAACCCACGTTCTTCAAATTTTCCATCAGTTTGCAAAGCAAGTACTCTACCATCTGAGCTATCGCCCTGCTTGACAAACTAACAGCAGAAGTTGGTTTGTTCGTATTTCATTACAGATATTAAGTGTGTGACGTCAACAGAAGATTTTTATTTTACACCAACAATTACGATCCTTAGAAACAACAACATTCCTTAATCTCTCTTTGTCTCGTTTTTGCACATAACAATTTTAGCGCTGAATTATTTGTTCATACACGTTAAAGATGAGTGCATATATTTGAGACTACTTGCTCGTAGGGCGACATATATTTGCATATATTTTTGTCAATTCTGTATTTTTAAGTGTTTTTATCGGCGCATGCCATATTCTGTTTTGTTATTAAGGGTTTGTGATTGAATAATAAATAATACTTTATGATAATATTGAAAATGTATTTACGATTAAAAATAGAAGATATGGTAGTCAAGATTTTTTTTTATTTTTCGCCGGTAGTGATAAAATTTCCGCGAATTCCAAATAAAATGCGTTTTTTACAATAATTAAGCAAATATGGGAAAATTTGTTCTTTGTTGTACGGAACGAAGCGTAAAATGTAAATTCCGTAACTTTTGAGAAATCGAATATACGCAGATATCTTGTATTATAGAGATATGTAATGTCCCAAATTTGTCATTTCACCTCGATGAAAAGGGGTTAAAGATGCCCTATTTCTCTAAAAATTTACAGAATTTATGTTTTACACTTGGTATAGTACAATGCACAACATTTTGTTTTCCATACTAGCTAAATTATCATAGAAAAACACATTTTCTTTGAAATCCGCGGAAAATATATAACTACCCACGCCAAATTAAAACAAGTAGAAAAATTAAATTCGACTTGGTCGAATCTATGAATACCCTCCACAATGTTATCTGATAGTAATTTTCTAAAAAAAAAAAATAAAAAAAATTGCATTACAAATTTTTTATTAGAAATATGTATATTATTTTGAGTCAAACTTTCTTTTAATCAATCAAATTTTTTTGAGTGTAAAATTTTTTTGACTGTCAACATTTTTTTGAGTCTGCCATTTCATTCAAAAAAAAAAAAAATAATAATACAAAAAAAATGTGTACATTTTTTTTTGAGTGTAACATTTTTTTTGGGTGTAAATATTTTTTTAGTGTACAATTTTTTTGGGTAACAAATTACTTTGTAAAATATTTTTGTTGTTTTATACCTACATATGTATATGTAATACAAAAAAAAAACTTTTTCACATATTTTCCTATTTTTTTTATATTACCATCCTCCTCTTTAAAAACCAAAAACAAATTAACATTCAATCATACACATACTTTATTTGATTTTTTCCCGTTACATACAGTTACACTAACAATAACAAAACAATAACAAATATTTACTTGTCTAACAACTAAACTGCACCCCACGACAAGAAAACAAACAATAACAAGTTTTACAAACTGGTATTTCACCATGCTTTTAAAACTTGTTTAACGAGTTTTCAACAGTTTAAGGTGAAACAAATCAGAAATTCAGTGCATTGCTTATAACTTTTGAACCACTGAACCGATTTTGCTGAAATTCAAAACCAAATAGCCTTGGGGAACGACAAATATATATGCTAAGCTTCAGCCCCCTCAGAATTGTCATTCGAAAGTTATAGTGGTTTTAATCTTGTAAATTCGAAAAATACCCTTGCCGAAATTTACTCTTTTGCTCATAACTTTTGAACCACTGGACCGATTTCGCTGGATTGCAATACCAACCTGACCCGGTAAATGGAGAACATATATGTCAAACTTCAGGAGCCTCCGTATAGTCTTTCAAAAGTTAGCGTGTTTTCAACGGACAGACAGACAGACGGACGGACGAACGGACGGACGGACGGACGGACGGACGGACGGACGGACATCGCTAGATCGACTTAAAATCGATCAAGGATCATGAATATATATACTTTATGGGGTCCTAGACCAATATTTCGATGTGTTACAAACGGAATGACAAACTTATATATACCCTCTATCACTAGAGTGGAGGGTATAAAAAGCTAGACTACCATATTTGTTAGTTTTTATCTATAACATGTATTTAAACATTATAGGGCCATTCCAGAAAATTTAGCTCAAATTTTAGTCATTTTTGGAAATGGTGTCTCAGATTAATTTGAACCTTGACACATAGATAGCCCTCATAACTATGATATATGTACCAAATATCGTTTTTTTACATTTGGTGTATTTAACGAATTATGGCGGGTCAAAGATTGACTTTTTAAGCAAAAGTAAGAAAAATACATCACGTTTAAAGAGTTGTAACTTCTTAACCAATGACCCGATTTTCACAAATTTAGGCTCATGTGAAAGCTGGGGTTCTTCTTTTAGAAAATATTTTTAAAATAACACAGTTTTTTTTACAGAAATGATGCAAAAATGCAAAAACATTTTTTCTTTTCGAATATTTAAAAAAACACATCTTCGATTTTTTTTTTAAAAATTCTGGTGAAAAATAACAATGTTTTGTATAACATATTCAAAATTCAGAGTGGGATCTCCATGGGATCAAAAACTATTCTGTTTTAAGTACGAGGTTCTCATAGTTTTCCCTTAGAAAATTTAAATATCTAATGTTTTGAATGTTTTTCAAAATTTTAATAGTATAATTTTCTTTGAAAATTTAAATTTTAATATTGAAGAAACATAAAATTTTAATTTTCTAAGGTAAAATTTAAGAACTTCGTACTAAAACCAGAATATTTTTTGATCCCATTGGGATCCCACTCTGAATTTTGGATATGTTGTACAAAACAGTATTGTTTATCACCAAACTTTTTTTTTTTAAATCGAAGATGTGTTTTTTTAAATATTCGCAAAAAAAAAATGTTTTTTTAATTTTTGCAACACTTCTGAAAAAAAACCGTATGCTTTTGAAAATATTTCTTAAAAGAAGAAGAATTAAGCTTTCATATGAGCCATTACTTGTGATAATCGGATTACTAGTTAAAAAGTTAGAGCACGTTAAACGTCATGTATTTTTCTGACTTTTGCTAAAAAAGTCGAACTTTGACCCGCGATAATTTGAAAACTACAGCAAATTTTGAAAATCCAAAAATGCAACATATCTCATAAAAACGTGGATATCTATGAGCCAAATTCTCAGTGCCGTCCAAAGGCATGTTTCCGAACAGTGGGGCGAAAATTTTTGGAATTACCCTATAAAGTAAAAATTATTATTTGTATTTTTGCCTAAAAATGTTAAACATTTTTAAATTTTGGCTTTAAAAACCATGCAATGGTCTGGGGCATGTATACGTTAACTGCTTATTTTTTATCCGATTTGAATTTATTTAAGCTTTTTGGAAAGGTAATTTATTACCATTTTCATATTATTTAACAAAAAATTTAACAAAAATACCATATACCAATATTTTTCAAAAAACTAGAAAAAATGGTGGTTTTCATCATATAAGAGTGTCCCAAAACTTCAATCCATTATCGGCACGAGTTATTTTTATCCGATTGTTCACAAATTTTGGCTCACAAATTTTTAGATACTTAACTACAATTTACTATTAAAAAGTGATTTTGAAAAATTACCTTAGTCGTAAGGACACCTTTAGTGTTCAGTGGTTCCAATATTCAAGAAGAAAATTTGATTAAACAAAATATGATAACTTTTGTTTCTAAGATTCTGTTAAATTCTTTCTTTGTAATTTTTTTTTAGAAATTACAACAATGCTCTATCTCAAGACTTGTGAATTTTTCTGATGAAATTAATTTTCAAAATTCCAAATATTTTTAGAAAATTTTCCATGCAGCAATTTCTCAATATGAAGAGAATTTCTTTTTATTTCAACGAAATCAAAACTTAGATCTATGTTGTATAAATATTGGACCATAGTGTATTCATGCATGCTAAATTTTATGCATGAATATAAGGGCGGTTTTTTTTTTGAAATTTTAATTTAATTTATCGGATGTCAAAATTCATCATCTCACAAGGGAAGTAACTCAAACCTTATGAACCGATTTGCATGAAACTTAAAATATATATAAAAGAAACAATTCTCAACATATCGACCATTTCGGGGATTTAGTGTGCAAAAAAAGGCGAAAAATCGCTTTTTGATGTTGTCATATGAGAAGGAAGATTTTTAATGACTACGTTTAATATTTTTTTCATGAAGGTGTATACATTTGGGGGGATTTATGTTAAGACATAAACCTTCGATATCAATATGAA
Source organism: Pegoplata infirma (assembly GCA_963921195.1). Lineage (NCBI taxonomy): Eukaryota > Metazoa > Arthropoda > Insecta > Diptera > Anthomyiidae > Pegoplata > Pegoplata infirma. The sequence continues at coordinate 191,405,709 of OY992536.1, forward strand.
TACGAAATAGTCTTTTATAAATTTTGCTTTAGACAATATTGCTGTTAGTCTGGGAGTTGCCGAATAATGGCAGTTAAAGTGTTCGATAGTTTTCAACCCCTCGTCATTTATGCATCATTCATGCGACTCCGGTAAAAGTTATTTGTCGGTAAATTCAACCGCTCTGGTGTTTCAAAGACAGCAACCACTGTCGAAATCTCTTTTTATTTCTGAAAGCGATATTAGCTCACTTGTGTGCTTCTGACTACCAAAAAGATAAGGCCAAATCTGTCGTATAGTGTCACACGTGCATCCATGTCCATTAGGGCGTTTCACCAAAACGTTTTTGGTGAAACCGATTTTTGCAACTCTTGAAGCGGAATATTAATTCCAATGGTCTAATAGATTTTTTTCAGAATTTTGGACGGTTAAGATCAACTCGGTCAATTCGATTTTTGCCAAAAAAATGTTGTTGTGAAACATACTTTTTTATTTATTTTTTTTTTTTGTCCATTTTCTTACAAAACTGGATACATAACTTCTAAATGTTTCAAGCCTGCTAAAAAAATATTCACAGTCAAAATTATAAGTTCAAGGGCCACTAAGATGACGTTAAAAGGAAAAATTCAGAATTTCCCGTGTTCCAACATCAATAACTTGAGAAATATGTAATGTATGAACGTGACATTAAATCCGTTAGATACACCCAGAAAAGTTTTACAGTAACTATTTACGGTTATTCAAAAAGTTTTTAGTTAATGTTGTTTTAAACGTTTTGTCGTTTGTTTTTCGAGGAACCTAAAATATTGAATGATTTATACAGTTGTAAAAAAAAAATAACTACAAACTTTACGGAAAAATATTTTTTTTCAGTTAAATTCTGTGGACATATGACAGAAGCACTTATCTCGACATAAGAAAATTTCCCAATATTTTTATGGTAAATATAACTTTTAAAAACGGATCTTTCTGTCTAGTCAGCATGATTGTAGCTCGTCTAGATCCAAAGATATCACACGTGGCAAATCAACTTATTTCGAAATTTTATTAATTTTCATTTGACATAACAACTTATCTGAAATATGTTGAAAAAATAGTAACGCCTTTTTGACAAAAAAACTTATATAAATTTAAGCATATTGAATTTTTTTAAAAAAGTTGATGACAAAACAACTTGTTTTGAAAAAAACTATTTTATCAAATTCAAAATCCTTAAAATGTCAAGCTCAAATAGAAATAGGTTTTTTTACACAAATATTTTTCAGTAAACCTCAGTGTGACACAACACCTTGTATCAATAGTGTGGCTTTGTCAAAAGTGAATTTTAAAAAAAGTGATTATTTATTTCTATTTAAGTGCTTATGTCGTGTACATTATAAAAAACCTTCGTTATAAATATATATATTTTTTCTGTCAAACAAACTGTTTTCAAAATTAAAGTAGTAAACTGACTATTTTACTACAACTTTGAATAAAAATAATAATAGATTTATGTTAAATTCTTTAAGGACATTTAAAGATTGAAACATCAGCTTTTCAGAAATTGTGTTTGGGGCCACCATGTTATAACACGGGGTGACTTGTGACTTGATGTCAAAATAGCCCCATCAGATAAAAAAATCAGAGCTTATTACTTTTACATTAAAGCATTACTTAAAATTTTATTATTAATAGAAGAGGCTCATGTACTTTGAGGCACCTTGTGCCACCTAGTACTATATAAAGAAATAGTACTAGTGTTACAAATTTTTTTATCATAAAATGATGTTACTTTTAAATTTTTTTTTTTATATATAATATTCTTTCAATTACCATTAGTATGAAAATATAAACAAAAAAATAAAAAAAAAAAAATTGTGCAAAAATGGTTGGGTATCCTTCCCATTTCTTAACTATATAAATATATTTCTCTAGCATGACATAAATAAGTTATTTTGGCAAATGCAAATACAAAATAGATAAATTATTATATTGCTCAAACTAGAACTGCATTAAAAAGAAAAAAAAAAAAAAACAAATTTTCTATTCCTCACATTTAGTTGTGGTAGGTAGCTAGCCAAATCTTCTGTCTTGTTTCAACAGACAGACATACTTAGGATTTTTTTTCTTCTTCAATTACTTCTCATTAAAACCAGTTCATAATTTTTTTTATATTAATTTCGATTAGATTAGTAACAGAAGCTTAATTTCAGAAAAGCAAAATCATTTACATTTTGTAATCGAGTGAGCTAAGTAAAAACTAAGTACAAAAAAAAAGTCCGTATTGTGAAAATTAAATAATAAAATAATTTTTTTTTGAAAGTCAAATTAAAGTCAATAGTGTTCTGAATTAAAATTATTATTCTGAATTTAATTTATATTTCTGAACTGACAATAAATTTGACTTCATCAAACTATTATTTTGAAGCCAAAAATTTGTTAAGTTTTACGTAAAAATAAAATTATTTGCGAATCTTAAGGTAAGACTGTACGTACGAAATTTAAAAACGTGTACATGATTATTAACAAATTAAAATATTCCATAGGCAGAAAGTTGATTCCAAAATCAATTCGTCGATGTAGTGAGTTTTATAAATATATTTGAATAAAATAAACTCCATATCTTCAGAGAACATTTTCTAAAATTTCCCGGCGTGGTTCAAGCTACACGCTACCGGAAGCAAGGAACACGCCTATTATTTAAACCACTTCTTACGAAGAAGTGAACGAAGTTATTCGAAAAAAAGTAAGAATTTCAAACGTAAGAAGTTCCACGAAATAACCTTACCGGATTTTCCATTATCTAACGTGACTCATTTCCACACGTGGCTGAAGCCCAAATTTTCACGTGTGGTAATCAGCAGCATCAACCAAACCAAACCTGATACTCAACTGGCCCACCACTAATTATTCCAACTGGTCAACAATAATTATTCCAAAATTTGGAATAATTTCACGTAACTATTTTCACGTTTGTATTTAGGATCTTAGATCCGACATTTTTTTTTAATTTAAGCAAAAAGAAGAAACCTAACCTAAAAGTTGTACTCAAAATTTAAATCACATTAAAATTCAAAGTTCAAAGTATTAAAAATCTTGAATAAGAATAATCAATAACATAATTATTTATTTTTTTTAACATTTTTGAAAATACCTAGAAATTTTTACTATTAATTATTTTTTTCCATTCATAGAAAAAAAAAAGAAAGTTTGTTGGTCATATAAATTAAACATAATTTTCAATATTTCAAAATTTCAAGATTTTTTTTTAAAAAATTAAAATTAAATCTCAAATGCTTTAAATTTGTATAAAACACTATACAAATTTAAACAATCACAGATTAATTGAATAATTAAAAAAAAAAGAAAAATCATATTTCAAAATATCATGATAAAAATTTAACTTCATATTTTTTTTTCATTATTTTACTATCATGATATTCTTAATAGTTTAATATGTCAAATTAGTGTATATAATTTTTCTAAGTGTATATGCATATTACGTATCTAAATCTTAACTTGTAAAATTTATCATTACTTGCAAAAATTTCAGTTTCTTTACCATTTAGAAAACAACAACCACACATATTGATTGCTGGGCCCATCGATTGAAGAAACGACGTGTGAGTGAAACCCTTAAATATTTTGCTAAACTAAATAAATTGATTGTAAGTAATGATATATTAAAACACCCATATATAAATTTAAAACTCTCTTTATTTGTCAGTCCGATTTTGTTATGTTCCACGATTCCTAAAACATTCTAAACAAACATAAAAATAAGGAAGAAAAATCTAGTTATTAGCTTATTAATATTCAATCATAATTTAGTATGTTAGGAACACTCAATGAATGAGGTTCTTTAATTACCATTAACTACGGTTAATGATAACTCTAATTTTTTTTGTTGTTTCAACGTATATTGAAATGAATTGTTTAATAAATCTCTCTTTTGAATTTCTTTTATAAACATGATACTCTAAGTTTTTTTTTTTTATGGGAATGACGATCAAAACAAAATGTAATACCACGTAAGTAATAGGCTTGTCAACTTTAGGGACAGTTTATAAAACCAGGGTAAATTTGCTGTCTAGGCGTCTGACTTACAGTCAGTTGGGTGGGAGAATTGTACCCTACATGGCATATCACCTCGCCATCGGTTTGTTTGTATTTTAAAATCTATTTTCTTGCCTCTATCTAGTACTTTTGCCTACTCTATGGTATTTTTAGGCATGTAGAGTAGGTTATGTGTTTATGCGTTATGAAACCGGGTTAAGAACCAAGTATACCGAGTTAAATGCTAGCTGGGAAAAATCATCTACCATGCCACTTAAACTTAGTTTTCATTTTGAGGTCATTTTAAGTTAGATGAAAATTTTAATAATTTTTATTATTCGTAAATCTAACCGGCGCATAACATATATGGCTCCCAACGTAAATTAAATTAAATTTACATCTCTATAAGTTTACCCATTGAAAATATTTTTTTATATACACTTTTTTTGTTGGTAAGAAAATCAAAAATTGTATCAAGTTTTTAACTTGACTAATTTCACCAAATACATATTTTTATTGGAAAGTCCTAGTTATTTAGACAATAATAAGTCTAAATCTAGTTGCATACATATGAGATATGTATTTTCAATGCCAAACCAACTTTTAATCTATGTTTTTATTCTCAAAGTCCAAGATCTGGAAAATTAATTTTGGTTCTTGTCGTATCTGAGTAAAACATAAGAATTGTGTGAAAACATAACTCAAGTCCAATGTAGACTTCAAAAAAAAAAAAAAAAAGTCTTAATTGTAGTAGTTTTGTGATTTTCATCACAAAAAAATTTTTTTTTATTTTTTTTTTTGTAAGATCAGAAAAAAAAAATTATAAAGAAAAGGTAGATCAGTTATTTTGGATAAATCGAAATACTTTGCACCTTTTTTTTTTGTTGACTTGACCTTTTGCTTTGCTTACACATTTTGTTGCGATTTTCATTCCCATAAATTTATACGAAATTTATATCTTTAAAATTTTTTTTTACTGCATATTTATATAAATACGAATTTATATAAACTTAATCTTTTATAAATATATATATATATATATTTTATTACGTATTATATTTTTTTTTTATATATATCTTTGTGCCAATCTATTTTGATACACATGATATTTGTCCCTGACGTTATGAACCGTTATCAATTGAGAGAATCAACTCGCGGTGCTATTAAAAAGACAGGTCGTGGTGGTCATAACAGTTCGTCTAATCAGGGCCAAATTGGTAGTAGCAGTTCTTTTGGTCGTGGTAGAAATTCTTCTACGACCGGTAATAATATTTCCATAAACCTACAAGACGGTATTGGTAGAACTACCAACCAAGCAAAAGTAGTGCATTCACCTATTATTAAAAATACAAAATCAAATCCTGAACAGGTTTCTTTAACTCCAAGCTTTAAATTGCCCTCAAGTTTAAATAATACCCTTTCAAATTCGTATACAAACACTTCAGTTTTGATTTCTCCCAAATTACCAACGAGTTCAAATAACTCCCTTTCAACATCTAAAAATTTATCATCAAGTTCGTCGATTCAAAACGATACCCATATAAACATTATGGATACTGAAAATAGGGATTCATTGCCTCATACACAGTTGTGTGTCTCTTTAGAAAACTTAGCTTCGGGGCCAGTTTCTAATGGACAACAAAACCAACTTGAACTTCAATCTACTTCTAATACTGCTATACCTGCAGCTACTATATCTAATTGTAATACGTCATCGACTCCTGTCACTTCTTTTGATTCCTTAATTGCTTTAATGGAACAATCAATGAGAAAGACCCAAGAGGAGTTTCGAAAGGAATTGTCCTCCGTTAAGGAAAGCATTTCAAAAATTGGAAATACAATTCCAAATCCCCAAAATCAATTTTACACTCTGCCTTCGAATACGCAGCCAAGTTCTGTTAACTCTAACTCAAATTTGCAAAGACAAACAGGATTTACACTTAATAGACAGTCAGAAACTGGCAATTCAAGTATTAATTCTGAAAAACAACCAAATAAAGCATTGACAAATGTTCCTATTTCCAATAATAATTCACAGATGCAATCAGAACTTTTACTTAATTATAGTCAGTCAAATACTGAAAATTTTAATAAAAATTCTGATAGACAAAGAGAAAACTTACCGAGTATGAGTTCTCAACCAAAACGCTTACCTCATTTTATACAATCCGGTCAGACTAATTCAAACGCAAATATGCAAGGGCAACCAATAAATTTGTTAAACGTTCAAGGGCAACCAATACATTTATCAAATGTTCAAGGGCAACCAATAAATTTATCTAACGCTCAAGGGCAATCAGAAAATTTGCCAAATTACCAAAGACAGCAAGAAATGTGTTATTTTCAAAGACAACATTTACCAAATTTCCAAAGGCAACCTGAAATGTCTAATTTTCAAACACAACAAGAAATGTTGCTAAATTTTCAAAGACAACAGGAAATGTTGCCCAATTTACAAAATCAACAACAGGCAATCGTGCCAAATTTTCAGGAACAACAAGAAAGTTTGCCTAACTCAAATATAAATTTTCAAAGACAAGGACAAACTTTGTTAAGACCTTCAAACTTTAACTCACCTAATGTGATACTATCACTTGATGGTCAAAATATAGCAGATGATGCCCATGTTAAAGTGGAAAAATGGAATATTAAATTTGACGGTTCAGGCCACATAGACGATTTTCTTTTTCAAGTTGAGACGATTGCTTCTCGTTCGAAATGTTCCGAAGGTCATTTGTTATCTAATTTCCATGTTCTCCTGAAGGGCAAAGCTGATCAATGGTACTGGCAGTTTACCAAACAAAATCCTCAACCGTCATATGAATTACTTAAAGCAGCTATTTCTAGCGAATATGGTAATTTAGATTACGAACATGACAAGCTTTTGAAGATGAAGATGCGTAAACAAAACCCTAAGGAAACGTATGACGATTTCCATGCAGCAATAGTTTCAATGAATCTCAGGCTTAAAAAACCTCTAAGTGACACAGAGTTAATTGACATAATAGTAGTGAATGTAAATCCACAGATGATATTTATGTTATTTAGTGAGCCGCGTATTAATTTAAATGCTTTTAGATTAAAAGCACGCGAGGCGGAAATTACTATTCGGAGCAACAAATTTTCAATTCCTTTTTCAAGCCAAAGTCGTAATTTAAGCGAATTAGAATCCCATTTCTCTGACGAAGATGATTCGGAAGTGAATGATCCACAACTTGAAGCAATTCAAGTCTATACAAAGCGAAATAAATACGATTACTCAAAGATTCAATGTTGGAACTGTCTAGCATTTGGACATTCCTTTATTTATTGTCCAAAACTAATAGACAGGAAATTTTGTCTTAAATGTGGTCATGCAGACGTATTGACTCCTGACTGCCCTAACAAACATGGCTATCAGGGAAACCGAAAAATGGGCGAAATGGCTACCGGGGACACTCGTCCATCCCGACTAACCCCGAGTTCAAAATAAGTTCCAATCTGGACTCAAAAATAAATAATTCAAGTTTTTGTTGTGACTCCTTAACGAAATCAACCCAATTAAATGAAATTTGTTATAAGGAAATATCCACTCAAACAGATGAGTGCTTTGACTCCTTAGACAAAATAGCGCCTCTGGAAAAAATCATAAGAAAACCTTTTACCCTTAACGTTTCTAATCATACATATTCTTTATACAGAACACCAACTCTCAAGATTATAAAGTGTCGACAGCGATTTAAAAAACGAAGATATTTTCGACGAGTCTTAGAATCGACCATAATTCATGGATCTGATGATAGGCCTTTTGCGAAAGTCAAAATTTTTGATGAGTTCTTGATAGGGTTGCTTGATTCTGGAGCAAATGTCTCTGCTTTAGGGAAAAATTGTTTATCTTTCATAGAAAGACACCACATTTCTTATAAACCCTTGAAGTCTTCTTTAAAAACCGCCAGTGGCTCTAAGCAAAACGTTATAGGATTTTGCACCCTACCAATTCATTTTAAAGGTGTTACTAAAAGTATTCAGTTTTACCTGGTCCCATCTCTTAGTCAAGAGGCGTACTTCGGTATAAACTTTTGGCGGGAATTTGCTTTGGCCCCCGAAATTGTGCCTTCAATTTCTTGCATTCAAATAGAAACCCCAAATGATGTAAAATCTGATCAAAATTTTCATAATCTTTCTCCAGAACAAAAGCTTATTTTTGACAAAACCATTTTAGAATTCCCTTCATATGAAAAACTGGGCCTAGGGTGTACCGACTTATTGGAACACCATATTGATACCGGGGACGCTGTTCCAATAAAGAGCAGACATTACCCCATGTCCCCACCAAGGCAGCAAGAAGCTTATGAGGAAATCGAAAGGCTTTTGGGTATGGGTGTGATAGAGGAGTCGAACTCTCCCTGGTGTTCTCCAGCTGTTTTAGTAAGGAAGCCTGGGAAAGTTCGATTATGTATAGACTCACGAAAGCTTAACGCTGTTACGAAAAAGGATTCCTATCCGCTACCCCATATTAACGGTTTATTGAGTAGGTTAAAGGATACATTTTTTATAAGCGGGATTGATCTTAAGGACGCATTTCTCCAAATAAGATTAACAGAGTCCTCAAAAGAGAAAACGGCTTTCGTTATTCCAGGTAAACCACTATATCATTACAAATATATGCCATTTGGACTCTGCAATGGTCCTCAGACTATGAGTCGATTAATGGACAGGGTAATACCTTCACGATTGAGAGAAAATGTGTTTATTTACCTGGATGACTTATTAGTCTGTAGCCCTGACTTTGAGTCGCATATAAAACTTCTGACTGACGTCGCATCTTGTTTAAAAGCAGCCAAACTAACAATTAATGTTAGTAAAAGCTCCTTTTGCCAAAAGGAGATACGCTATTTAGGCTACATCGTGGGCAATGGATGCTTAAAAGTCGACCCTGAAAAGGTGGATTCAATAAGAAATTTTCCATTGCCTAAAACACCTAAACAAGTTCGTCGGTTTATTGGTATGGCCAACTGGTATAGGTCCTTTATATGTAATTTCGCGGACCTCGCCGGCGCCTTAACGGATTGTTTAAAAAAGTCACAAAAATCTTTTGTTTTAACTGATTCTGCAAAAATTTCGTTTGAAAAGCTTAAAGAAGCGTTATCGTCAGCTCCCGTTTTAGCTCAACCCGATTTCGCCCGTGAATTTATAATTCAATGCGATGCTTCGAAAATTGGTGTTGGTGGCGTGTTATTTCAGCTTGATGATGAGGGCAAAGAACATCCCATAGCGTTTGTTTCTCAAAAATTAAACAAATGTCAAAGAAATTACACGGTCACTGAATTAGAGTGTATGGCTGCAATTGTGTGTGTCAACAGATTCAGACCATATATCGAGGGATTACCTTTCCGTGTCATAACGGACCACTCTTCGCTTAAATGGCTTATGTCTCAAAAAGACTTAAGCGGACGTTTGGCTCGTTGGAGCCTGAAATTACAACGTTTTGACTTTCAAATTGAACACCGTAAGGGTTCATTAAACGTTGTCCCTGACTGTTTATCGCGAATGGATGTTGACGAGCTTGCTCTATCGGATATACCTTTAGAAATTGATTTAAATTCTTCCGAATTTGATCAAAAGGAATATCAAGAATTAAGAAAAACCGTTTCTGAAAAACAAAACTCATTACCAGACCTGTGTATATCTGACAAAATTGTTTATAAACGTATCAAATTTCGACAAGGTGCTGAAGATGAAGAAGATAGTTTGTGGCGCATTTGGATTCCGAAATCGTTGTCCCAAAATGTTATAAAATCCGCACACGACTCAGCTGTTTCATGCCATGGTGGCTTTGCCAAAACTTTGGCTAGAGTTCGTCAAAAATACTTCTGGCCTACAATGGTGAAAGACATAAAATTTTATGTTCAGAACTGTGACAAGTGCAAAATCGTAAAGTCTTCAAATCAAATCTCAAAACCTCCAATGGGAAATCAGTTTTTAACCAATAGACCATTTGAGAGGTTCTATTGTGATTTTTTAGGACCTTATCCTTCCACAAAAGTTAAAAATACAGTTATTTTCATTTGTTTAGATCATTTAACAAAATTTGTCTTTTTAAAACCGCTAAAAGCAGCAACGTCATCAAACATAATTTTATTTTTTCAAACGGATATTTTTCCCACGTTTGGGGTTCCGAGATACGTGCATAGCGATAATGCAAAACAATTCGTTTCAAACGAAATGAAAGGATTTTTCAAAGATTATGACATTAAGCACATTACCACTGGATTTTATGCCCCACAATCAAATGCGTCTGAACGTACAAATCGCGAGATTATTACAAAAATAAGATGCTTTTTACAGGATCATAAGGATCATAGTAATTGGGATAAATATATACCCCAAATACTCTCTATTTTAAGAAGTGACTTTCATTCAACAATCAAATGTTCACCTTATTATGCCACATTTGGCCAGAACATGATACAGCATGGATCCTCATACAGTATTCTGGAAAAGCTTGGGTGTTTGTCTGGAGAAGATCTTGTCGTTGTAAACAATGTCGATAAATTAATCAAAGTTAGAGAGAAAATTCGAAGCAATTTAAACCTGGCTCATGAAAAGGCCAGTAAAACATATAATCTCCGAACCAGACCAATAAGTTTTCAGAAAGGGCAAATTGTTTTCAGAAAAAATCATATTCTTAGTAATATGTCCAAAAGAATTAATAAGAAATTTATGCCAAAATTTTTAAAGTGTAAAATTAGAGACAAAATAGGTAATAATCTATATGACCTAGAAGATCTTAAGGGCAAATATGTAGGCAGATACCACACCTCAGATTTAAAATCTTAAGTTTTTCCCGGCTTTTCGTGGGTCGTGCCACACGTTGGTGTTAATCCTGAATAATAAAAATTGTAAACCTTACGAAAATTCAAATAAAAAAAAATATATATTCCTGTTCGTCATTCGATGTAAAAATCTCTGATCGAAGCAGGTTTGTTACAAATTTTTTTATCATAAAATGATGTTACTTTTAATTTTTTTTTTTTATATATAATATTCTTTCAATTACCATTAGTATGAAAATATAAACAAAAAAATAAAAAAAAAAAAAATGTGCAAAAATGGTTAGGTATCCTTCCCATTTCTTAACTATATAAATATATTTCTCTAGCATGACATAAATAAGTTATTTTGGCAAATGCAAATACAAAATAGATAAATTATTATATTGCTCAAACTAGAACTGCATTAAAAAGAAAAAAAAAAAAAACAAATTTTCTATTCCTCACATTTAGTTGTGGTAGGTAGCTAGCCAAATCTTCTGTCTTGTTTCAACAGACAGACATACTTAGGATTTTTTTTCTTCTTCAATTACTTCTCATTAAAACCAGTTCATAATTTTTTTTTATATTGATTTCGATTAGATTAGTAACAGAAGCTTAATTTCAGAAAAGCAAAATCATTTACATTTTGTAATCGAGTGAGCTAAGTAAAAACTAAGTACAAAAAAAAGTCCGTATTGTGAAAATTAAATAATAAAATTATTTTTTTTTGAAAGTCAAATTAAAGTCAATAGTGTTCTGAATTAAAATTATTATTCTGAATTTAATTTATATTTCTGAACTGACAATAAATTTGACTTCATCAAACTATTATTTTGAAGCCAAAAATTTGTTAAGTTTTACGTAAAAATAAAATTATTTGCGAATCTTAAGGTAAGACTGTACGTACGAAATTTAAAAACCTGTACATGATTATTAACAAATTAAAATATTCCATAGGCAGAAAGTTGATTCCAAAATCAATTCGTCGATGTAGTGAGTTTTATAAATATATTTGAATAAAATAAACTCCATATCTTCAGAGAACATTTTCTAAAATTTCCCGGCGTGGTTCAAGCTACACGCTACCGGAAGCAAGGAACACGCCTATTATTTAAACCACTTCTTACGAAGAAGTGAACGAAGTTATTCGAAAAAAAGTAAGAATTTCAAACGTAAGAAGTTCCACGAAATAACCTTACCGGATTTTCCATTATCTAACGTGACTCATTTCCACACGTGGCTGAAGCCCAAATTTTCACGTGTGGTAATCAGCAGCATCAACCAAACCAAACCTGATACTCAACTGGCCCACCACTAATTATTCCAACTGGTCAACAATAATTATTCCAAAATTTGGAATAATTTCACGTAACTATTTTCACGTTTGTATTTAGGATCTTAGATCCGACATTTTTTTTTAATTTAAGCAAAAAGAAGAAACCTAACCTAAAAGTTGTACTCAAAATTTAAATCACATTAAAATTCAAAGTTCAAAGTATTAAAAATCTTGAATAAGAATAATCAATAACATAATTATTTATTTTTTTTAACATTTTTGAAAATACCTAGAAATTTTTACTATTAATTATTTTTTTCCATTCATAGAAAAAAAAAAGAAAGTTTGTTGGTCATATAAATTAAACATAATTTTCAATATTTCAAAATTTCAAGATTTTTTTTTAAAAAATTAAAATTAAATCTCAAATGCTTTAAATTTGTATAAAACACTATACAAATTTAAACAATCACAGATTAATTGAATAATTAAAAAAAAAAGAAAAATCATATTTCAAAATATCATGATAAAAATTTAACTTCATATTTTTTTTTCATTATTTTACTATCATGATATTCTTAATAGTTTAATATGTCAAATTAGTGTATATAATTTTTCTAAGTGTATATGCATATTACGTATCTAAATCTTAACTTGTAAAATTTATCATTACTTGCAAAAATTTCAGTTTCTTTACCATTTAGAAAACAACAACCACACATATTGATTGCTGGGCCCATCGATTGAAGAAACGACGTGTGAGTGAAACCCTTAAATATTTTGCTAAACTAAATAAATTGATTGTAAGTAATGATATATTAAAACACCCATATATAAATTTAAAACTCTCTTTATTTGTCAGTCCGATTTTGTTATGTTCCACGATTCCTAAAACATTCTAAACAAACATAAAAATAAGGAAGAAAAATCTAGTTATTAGCTTATTAATATTCAATCATAATTTAGTATGTTAGGAACACTCAATGAATGAGGTTCTTTAATTACCATTAACTACGGTTAATGATAACTCTAATTTTTTTTGTTGTTTCAACGTATATTGAAATGAATTGTTTAATAAATCTCTCTTTTGAATTTCTTTTATAAACATGATACTCTAAGTTTTTTTTTTTTATGGGAATGACGATCAAAACAAAATGTAATACCACGTAAGTAATAGGCTTGTCAACTTTAGGGACAGTTTATAAAACCAGGGTAAATTTGCTGTCTAGGCGTCTGACTTACAGTCAGTTGGGTGGGAGAATTGTACCCTACATGGCATATCACCTCGCCATCGGTTTGTTTGTATTTTAAAATCTATTTTCTTGCCTCTATCTAGTACTTTTGCCTACTCTATGGTATTTTTAGGCATGTAGAGTAGGTTATGTGTTTATGCGTTATGAAACCGGGTTAAGAACCAAGTATACCGAGTTAAATGCTAGCTGGGAAAAATCATCTACCATGCCACTTAAACTTAGTTTTCATTTTGAGGTCATTTTAAGTTAGATGAAAATTTTAATAATTTTTATTATTCGTAAATCTAACCGGCGCATAACACTAGATGGCAAGTATTGACATAAATCCAAAAAGAGAATTAAAGTACTTTATATTCCATTAAAACACCAGTTACACCAGAGTGAACCAAACAACGGTTTAAGAAAAGCGGATGTTTAAGTCGCTATACGTTCTTACAGAATGCAGCAATAGATCTATTATTTTTTAAAAATGTAGTGAAATAGTAAGTTTGACAGATAATGGAAAATAAAGGACTGTGATCACGTAAAATGATAGTTGACTATCGTCGATTTTTGTGGCCTTGTTGCTCCTAAACTAAACAAAATGTTTCCAATTTTTTCAGTGTTTATGGATTAAACAACACGCTTTAATAATTTTATAAAGAAAAACTTTAAAATTTCCCTTCAAACGATATATAAATTTTGATGTCGTTTATTCATCATCAATCGTTTTACGTAATTAGCCCCCAGGTAAACATATTTACGGGACGTTTAGTGATAACTAGGGCAAGTACTTTCATGCATCTAAAAAACGAAAATATGTGCCTATAATATGCATCTAAAAATCCAAAATATGCCCTAAAAACTTCAAAAATATGCATCTAAAAATTACTGTTTTTACTAAAAAAATAATTTGTCAACATATATTAGGCTTTATTCAATACTTCAAGGCCCTCAACAATTCTCAAAAATGTTTTTTTTTGAGTGGAAACAATTTTTAATTAGTAAAATATTTTTTACTTGAGAAGTTTTTTCTTTGAGTCACTGAATATTTCTGAAGTTAAAAATTTTATAAAAGAAAAAAAATATATATACAATCTATTTCTAGAACAAGTTATTTTTAAAAACTTTTTTGTTCTTTTTTCTAAAAAAAAAAAATATTTATTTTTTAACATATTTTTTTCGGAATTTTCCGATTTTTAAGTTAACAAATTAACTCAAAGGCAAAAGACCTTACCCTAACTCTAAGCAAAATAAAAACGCAATTTTCCTGTAATAAAATCTTAAATTCGAAAAAAATGTTCCTTTACGATTAGTAAAATATCTCAGAAGAGGAACATTTTAAATAAGACACATTTCTCAGAATCTAAAAATTATATTTCCAGAATCAATTTTCTATAAAAATATGCATCAGAATACGATTTCTATAAATAAATATATTTTTCTATAAGAAATTTGAAATTTCCGATGGAAGTTTTGAAAAAATATTGATGAAATTTAAAAAAAAGCCAAATTTATATGAAAATATGCAAAAATATGCATCTATACCAAAATATGCAAAAATATGCAACTACAAACCAATGCCGTTTTATTGCAAATTCATTGATTCGGATAGATATTTAATTTATGTTATATTTAGAGGGCTGAGTAAAAATATGCATTCTCATGAAGGTACTTGCCCTAGTGATAACATTCCAGCAAGACTGTTATTACCAAATGATTTAAAAAATATTTCATACAGTTCCTAATTTTAAACTATGCAGCAGTGATGATTTTTACATGAGATGAGACTGTAAGTAATGCATGCAAATTATTGCATAGCATTCAGTTAGTATAAAAGTAATGCTTACCAATGAAAAAAAATAATTATCCATTATTTAATCAATCCTAAAATATACTATTTATTAGTGATATACATTACCTGGAAATGTATTATATAATCACCACCCATTACTTTCTGTTGGCTATTTGTGCATTTAAGTCAGTATTTAAAAGAATAACTTCTTTATTCAATGAATTCTAAAGTGATTTTTTTTTAATTTAATGGAAAGCGAAAAATCCTACGAAAAGGCCCCAAGAACTTTTTTTTTTTTTGGACTCATTCTGTTCCTTCCGTCAAAATCGCTTCTAAATTGGATGAAATCGATTTTTTTAATCATGAAACACCCACTTTTTAGTTCTACATTTTATAGCTTTTAGTTCGAATGAACTTTAGTAAATTTTAGAAAAATCAACTTATTTGCTGTCTTTTTACATTTTTATTTTTAACAAAAGAACATAATTACTTATAAGTTGCAAAATTATTAATTTTGTCGACAAGAAACGTATATGACAAAAGAACTTAACTGAAATAAGTTGAATTTTTCATCAAATATTCTTTTCACAAAACAACATATTTTACATTTTAAGCGTTTTCTCAAAAACCGTTACACCTAGAATAAAACTTGAAATTGGTAAATATTCCTAGGAAGTTGCTTTATAACGTCAGCACTTAACATTTTTAAGATTAAGAACACTAACACATTTTGTGCGGCTGTAAAGGTGTTTTTTTGCTCTCCTGTAAAATTGACTTTTTCGAAATAAGTGCTTTTGTCAAAAGACCACAGAATTATTTCTGACTGATTATTCCGTATAATTTTACAGAGGCACGGATTTTGTAGTTTGTTTTTCAAAAAAAAATATTTTTACTTCACAAAATAAAAAACTGTAAACAATTAAAATGACTGAAATATCATTTGTTTTTACGGAATGTCTAGTCATTTAATAACGTTTAAAAATAACTGAAAAAGTATGTTGTTTTAAATGAAATATAAGTAGTCCGTTTTTTAAAAGGAAAACGATTGTTTTAATCGTTTTTCCAGTTAAATTTACTTACAAAATATTTTGAGTGTAGGTATAATTATAAGTAAAATTATTAAAAGTATGTTTACAAAATTTGTTTGACTAATTCGACACTACCTCAGTGAAAAATAAAGAAATAAGGTTCTGTTACTCCAATTTTTAATCGTTTTAAGCATTTAACGTCTATCTGACGCAGAAACTTTAAACCTTTGACGAGCCTTAATGAAATTAGACAAAAAAATGTGTGTGGAACATGTTAACTCTTTAGGTGCACGTTTCTGTAGAATTCTACGAGAACTTTTAAAAAAAGGATTAAAATTCTCGCTTAAAATGAGCGGGTTAATATATTCAAAGGAAAGGACCGTTTTAAATTTCCCGAAAACATTAAACTAGATTATTTAACTCAAGAGCACTTTAACAAAATGTATCTTACTATTCGACACCCATTTGAATAACATTAAAACTATCTTTTAATTTTTTCCTTAGAGAATGTCTCAAATTCTTATTATTTTTTTCTTCGAAATATTGTCAAATTCTGAAAACATTTTTCTATAGAAAAAGTTCTAGGTTTTAAGACACAAATGAGTAAATTTATATAAAGAAAAAAAAAATGCCAGTCTAATATCCATAGTATGTTTGTACCAAAATAAAGCATTTTAAATACATGTAAGCGTTTTTAGAGTTTGTATGTAAATGGTAATGTACGTTTGTACATATATTGTAAGTACACTCAAAAAAATAAAACTGTAAAGTTAGCAAAAAATTTAGTTAAATTTAACTAAAAAAACACCTGATTTTGAACCTACTAAATTTCTAGTTAATTTAACAAAAAATATTTAGTTAACTTTTCGTAGAATGAATGTAGCAAAAAAAACCGTAATTTTAACTAAAAATTCAGCTGAAAATTTCGTAACATTTTTTATTAGTTGAATTCAGCTAAACTTTTTGTAAAAAATTTTAAGTTTGGTAAATATTGGTTTTAAACACTAACACTTCACTTATTTTTTCTTTTTTTTCACAGCATTAAGTTCAGCTTATGTAGGACTTATGAGATTTGCATAGGAGGCTACACAAGAAATGTTTAAAATTTTTCACTTGACAAAAATGTTACAAAAAATCAGCAAATTTATTAGTAAAAATTCGTAAACTCAGTTTTAAAGTCAACAAAAAAAATTAATTCAAAATTTGTACAAAACTAGTATTTTCGTAAATTGAACTTAACTAGAAAAAGTAGTTCAAACGCTGATTTTAACTAAAACTTTGCTAAAAAGTCAGTAAACTTGAGTTAACAAAAAAAAATTAGTTAACTTTACAGTTTTATTTTTTTGAGTGTAAGTATGCATGGTAATGGTAACTAGTTTTGCTGCTCCAAGCTAAGAATATACTATACAATGTTGCAATTAAAACAAAAACACTCACACACACACATGCACCACCTGTAAATGTGACATTAAAACAAAACAAAAAAAAATATTTTTAAAACAAAACAACAGCAACAATAAAATTTAAATATAATTGCAGGAGACAAGTAGGAAAAACCAAAACAGTACACCAACAACAACAGCAACAAAAAAACTAAAAAGAGAAATTATAAGAATTAAAATGAATGAAAAGAGAAATATCAACAACATTAGCAACAACACCAGCTTTAGTGTAAGAACAAAAACAATAGAATAAAAATAAAAAGGAAAAAAACGAAACGAAACACCAACAGCCACCACAGCAGCATAATTGCATTCAATTTACCATGAAACATTGTTGAATTTAAAATAAAAGAACTACCGTACAAAAAAAAACTTGTCCGAATAGCATGACAGGCAGGACACATCAAACATTTGCAAATAGAATTTTGTGTGTGTGTGATTGTTTGTTTGTGTGTCAGCGGCTAAGACTAATATGGTTACAGAGGCGTGGCAGAAGGTAATTAGATTTTGAAGTTGGGATGGAGTTTTTATACCCTCCACTTAGTGATAGAGGGTATATATAATAGAGCAGAGTGAATTGTTCTGAGCAAAATTTTTGACAAATACGTCTAGGATATTTGGATTCTGCATAAAATTCTAAGAAAAAATGCCGAACAAAGACATGGTCTCAAAAATCAGTTTTGACCCCCCCCCCCCCCCCAATTTTCAAAAATAGTTTTGTACGATAAACGCCTTTTCCATTAATCAGCACGAGAAAAAGGGTATTTTTTGACCTGGGATCTTTAGATTGTGTATATAGATATGGAGCCATTTAGACATGGAGCCATTTAGACATTCCCATTTACAGTTTTATTAAATTCCAAAATCTCGCGATTTTATTCGCGATTTTCTTTTTTTAAACATCACAAAATATGAAAAAGTAGTGTAGTTTGTTGAGCGATAACTTTTTAAGTAAATATCCGGTTTTTAAAATCAAAATTGAAATTAAAAGCTTAAGTCCTCTACATTAAACTTGAAAGTTAAAAAAAAAATTGTGTTATTACAAAAATGCATTTTAAATTTTGTTTTTAATTAACATATTATGAAAGAATGACATTTTTACAAAAAAAAATCAGTCATCATTTTAATAGGACACAAAAGTCCTCCATTTTTTATATATTGTTTTTTTTTTTAATTATGCCCAAAATAGAAATTGAGAGCTAAAATCCTCTACTCTAAACTAAAAAGTTTTAAAAAATTGTGGCAATAAAAGAATGGTGTAGTTTACCACTTTTTAATTTTTTGTGGATTTTTAGAAAATTTAAATCGCGAATAAAATCGCGAGTTTTTGGAATTTAATTAAACTGTAAATGGGAATGTCTAAATGGCTCCTTAGAGTATCTGGCTTCATAATAAAAAAAATCTGAAGACCCAAGTCCAGATTTTTGTTTTTAGCGCCCTCTAGCGGCGGTTTAGATCAAAATAAATATCAAACATGGATTCCCCGTACCCAAAAATACCGGGTACACCTCTTAATACAAAATAAAAGCAAAATTTATTAGTAAAAAAATATATTCCAAATAGCCCAAAAAGTCGTATATCGTGCAAAACTATTTTTGAAAATTGGGGGGGGGTCAAAACAGATTTTTGAGACATGGTTTGTTCGCAGACCTTTGAAGATTTAATTCCCTAATTCAATTTCTTAAATCTGATTTAAAATAATTGAATTAATTCCCTGTTTCTATAAATCGAAAAGAATTAATTCATTATTTAATTCACTTAATTTCATTGCAAAGAATTAATTCTTTGATTTGATTAAATTGAATTAATACAATTTGATTTGAATCAACTGATTCAAATCACTTTGATTTGAATCAACTGATTCAAATCACTTTTGATCTAAATCAACTGATTCAAATCACTTTTGGTTTGAATCAACTTGATTTAAACTTTTTTCACTTAAATCAAACACTAAAAATGCACATTATAAAAATCTTATCATATCTGATTGCGTTAAAGTCTTTGGAATATCGTCAATTTTAAACACACACCATCAATAAACAACACTCCAAATTGTACAGGGGGGTAATTATGTAACTTGATAGTCGTCAATCGTATCATTTCCGTTCACTCAAAAAATTATGTTAGTAAAATCAACTGAAAATGTCAGTTAAAATAACTACTTTGTAAGTTGTTTTGGGGTCAACTAATTTTTCAGTTAAATCAACTAACAATGTTAGTTATTTTAACTAACAAAAAACAACTGACTCATGTAGTAAAAACTACTTACATTTGTAGTCAAAACAACAAAAATGTAGTAAAAATAAAAAAATTTATAAATAATTTTTTTTTTCAAAAAATTTTTCAGAAAAAAAATTTAAGATCAAATTTTTTCAAATTTTTTTTTTTTTTTTTTTTAAAAAAGTTGTGAAAAATAAAAAAAAAGAAAATTTATTTTTATTTTTTGGAAAAAATCTTTAAAAATTTTTCAGAGATAAAAAAAATAAAATTAACTACTTTAAATAACTGTTACTACATCACAGTACTTTTTTGTTAGTTATTCAAAAAAACTTCTTAAAATAACTAACAGAAATAGTTGTTTGATATTTTTCATACAAAAACAACTGACTTTGTAGTTGAAAACAACTTACTACTGTAAAATATACAAATAACTGGCATGTAGTAACTTACATAATTTTCTGAGTGTTGTTATTCCATTACCATATGGTGTCATTTTATGGTAATAGAATAATGAGCTAACGAGGACGATTGACGATTATCAAGTTACATAATTAGCCCCCTGTATTATTAAATGTGTACCTTTAGTCTAGAGTTGGGCGCTGGTCACGTGATTTGAGTGATTCACGTGAATCACGCGTGATTGATTCACGTGAAACACGCGTGAGTGATTTTCATTTCAATCACGTGATTGTGAGTGATCGTGATTTGAAAAAAAAAAAACTGAGTGAGTGATTAGTGAGTGAGTCATTTATTTTTTGCGTGAGTTTGCGTGATTAGATTTTTTGATTTGCCCAATTTTTTTTAAAATTTTCGTGAAAATATTTTTTTTTTAATTTTTTTTTTTGGTAAGAAAATTTTATTGCGTGAGTAGATTTTGCGTGACTCACACGTGAGCGTGATTGAATCTGGCGTGAGTCAAGCGTGAGTGTGAGTAAGTTTTTTATTACTCACTGGAATAGTGAGTGAGCGTGAGTAAAAAAATATTGCGTGAGTGATTAGTGAGTGATCCGATTATTTTTTGCGTGAGTGAGTGTGAGTCAAAATCCACTCACGCGCCTATCTCTACTTTAGTCAATAACGAATTTGGCTCTTCAGCATAAAAATAACTTTAAATTTAACACAAAAACAATTAATGATTAACATTTTTATTATACACATACATTTCCATTATATCGAAAAGTCGTGCATTATCCCACCCTTAATATATGTGCAAATTAATAAATGTTATATTAAAGCAATGTCTTGTATTTTTGTGATTCCTATCAGGGTCGCCAGCTTTTTTTTTTATGCAATCCCCAAATTAAAATTTCTCATCCCCAAAAATCCCCAAAAAATTTTTTTTCAAAATTTACTAAACGCAAAAAACACTTGCAACCCATTAACTGCTTTTGGGTAATTTAACCAATTTTTTAGAACAAAAACTTGGTTAACTTACGTACAAACACTTGCTGGTATTTTACACAGAAACTTGGCTAAAAAGTGTAAGTTTATTTTGCGTGTTGAGCGATTAGCACATCGTTTGAAGCCGCCAATTTTTCGATAAGTATTCAAAAGCAACGGAAATGTTTTATCACGGATGGATAACTCACGAATTTTTAATCTACACACCAGCGATAGAGTACTTTATTGGTCCAAATTTAATTTAATCTTGTTTTATATCTTGAATTCCCTCAAAAGTTTTCTCAGCAAACGTAAGTCATCGGCCCCAAGAAATTATTTGTACCCTTTAAAAAAAACAACGAAAATTATTTTAAGGTTTGATATACATATTGCCGTAAAACCCCGTAAATTTTTATAAATACTAACTCCGGAATAGGTATCTAAAACGTTGTATTGCTTTTTAAGAATTTAAGTAGTTGTAAAAGATATTTCAATTGATGTACTTTTAAGACTTTTTTCTACAGAAAAAACTAGTGAATTTTGGAAATTTTCTATAATAGATTTAAAGGATATACCTACTATAGAAAATGTATGAAAATTTACAATTTGGTTTAAAGAAAAATAAAAGCATGATAACATGATACCACTATGACCCAGGTTTTGACAGAAACCATATAAAATGTTAGTTTTTTCTATATAAATGTCACATTATTCCTACGTTTGAGGTTTTTTTTTTGTATTCTTTAATGTCCACGATTTATCAAAAATAAAGTAGATTTAATTTTACCGATTTTAGCATTATTTTATGATTAATGTATTTATAAAACACTTGTTTATCTAAAATATTTCATCCCCTAAAAATCGCCGAAAAAATCAGTGTCATCCCCATGAAATCCCCGGATCCCCAAATAAAATTTTACATCCCCAATTTTCAAAAAAAAATCGCCTATTTGGGGACAAAACCCCTAAGCTGGCAACACTGATTCCTATGCATGCGGGCATAGGCTAAAAAATGCAGCTTGTGCGCTGCCAATGAAATGTACACTATTAAATTCTGTTGCTTTGACTTTTTGCTTGCTACTACCGCACAAGCATAAATGTTATAGTATGTGTGTGCGTGTGTAAAGTAAATACTTTGATTTAGGAAAAAAATGTTTAAATCAACTGATTCAAAACATTTTTGATTTGAATCAATTGATTTGAATCAAATTGATTTGAATCAAGTGAATTAATTCTTTTTTGATTTGAATCAAGTGAATTAATTCTTGTTTGATTTGAATCAAGTGAATTAAATCATTATTTAAACAAGGAATTAAACAAAAAATTAGTTAATTCTTTCAACAAATAGTTGAAATTAATTCTTTTGAATCAAATCATCAAGAATTAATTCCTTGATTTATAAATATGAATTAATCTTTTTGCGAATCAAATCAAAAAGTGAATTAATTCTTCAAAGGTCTGTTTGTTCGACATTTTTTCATAGAATTTTATGCAGAATCCGAATATGCTAGACGATTTTGTCGAAAAAAATAAAATTACTCCGCCCTAATATATAAGTTTGTCATTCCGTTTGTAACTCATCGAAATATCGGTCTGGGACCCCATATAGTATATATATTCATAATCCCCGATCGATTTTAAGATATTCTAAAGATGTCCGTCTGGCTGTCTGTGGAAATGGTGATCACGGCCAAAATATTACACGGAGATGACTGAAACTCAACAAGGTTATTGGAAGTTCTCCCGAGAAGTTTAGTATTGCATTTGAGCGATATCGGTTCAGCGGTTCAAAAGTTATGAACGAAAATGTAAGGACACCTCAAAAATTTTAGTACATTCAACATAACCTAAAAATACAAAATGCTTTAATTCGACTGCTGGTTGACATATGTGAATATAATTGAACACCAAATGGTGTTTAAACAAGTACGAACCTATTTTTTGACAAAAAAAAATAAAAAAATTGCGGATTTTATTTTGACCAAATTTTTTTTTTGCGGAAATTCAAAAATTTTCTCCGACACCCTTCGATTTATTTCATTTTTGGATATTTTTTAGTACGTATTAAATGCAACTCGCACACCAATTTTCAGCCTTTTATTCCAAGCGTTTTATTCAAAATGGCGAATTTTTCAAAAAAATTAAGAAATTAAAATTTTCAATTAATTTTGACCCATTTTGTACCCATTATAGTCCTCGTGAATATTCATATCTTAAAAGCACCCGTGTAAGTACTTCCATATAATTAAGTGAACTTAAACAAGGTTAAAAATATAGTAGTACAATTTATAATTTTTAACTTTTTTTAAAGAAATGAAAATTTTATTTATAATGTTTTGGGAAAAAATATAAATTTTTTTGTGGGGTCATTTTCCATATTGCAATTTGGGCCTTTTTTCATTTTCAGAAAAATGGTTATAATTTTTTGGGGCATTTTTTCACACAGAATTTGAGCCATATTTCATATTTCAAAGTGGGGTGAAATTTCATTTTCAAAAAGACCCCAAAACTAGGGCCATTTTTAATTTTTGGCCTTGGGGCCATTTTGCATTGGGTCCATTTTTCAGTGTGCCCAATTATATTTTCAAGTTAGTTGTAACGAAATATATTTGCAATTCCTTAATTTGATATTTTTCACGATTTTCAAAATCTCAGACACTTTTTTTAAGCTTTAAGGAAGAAAAAAAAATTTGCCAAAAATTTACAATTCCCGAAAAAAAAGTTCTAAGTCCCATAGAAAAAATTCTTTTTCTCCATTTTGGAGTTAAGAATATTATTTAAAATGATTTTAGAAAAAAAATCTGAAAAGTTTTAAAAGTCGCTGTCATGTTTTTTTTGCGTTTTCTGTGACATATCACATTTGAAACGGCATGGATTGTGCTCCTAATGGACAGGCCCAGTGATATGTCACAAATGATGTATTATTGCTTGACATGCCTTTCAGATGCTTTGCTGACAAATCAAAATTTTTATTTTCGTTTTAAAGTAAAGAGTTTCATTAATTCAGTTCTAATGAAATTATAAATTCGTTTCAAAAATACTGCATTCGAAAGTTATTTTTTTGGATTTTGGAGTAAAAATAATAATTTAAATTGAATTTAGAAAACAAATTTGTATGCGTTTGTTTGCAGTTAAAAAATGTTTTTAGAAAAAACAAATTAGAAAATTTTTTAAAGTCCCAGTCACTAAATTTTTTCCATTTCTTTTGCGTATTAGAGGAAGTGTGGATTCTTCGGAAAGCTGTCCCCCTGTGTTGGTTTTTAAAATTTTTAAAAATTTTTCCAAGTTACGAAAAAAACCTGTTATGTGTTCCGTGACATGCCACTATACCTTAAAAGATGAAAATTTTAAAAGTCGCTGATATCTCGAAAACGGTTCTAATTTTGAAACTTTGAAGTGGATTTTCGGATTCAGCGTAAGATTTTTCATACACAGAGAAAAATAAATTTCTAACTGAATTTTTCAGTTGCATCAACTCAAAATTCGGTTGCTGCTACTAGATTTTGATGTGACTAACGAATTTTATAGTTGTTTCAATTAAAAGACAGTTGTAATAACAACATTTTGTTGTAACTACCGATATTATGTTTTTTCAACCTTAATTCAAATGCATCCACCGATTTTTTGTTGCAACAACTGAATTTCAGTTGGAAATTAGCAAATTTGTTTTCTGTGTGTAGAAAATTAATGCAACATGTCGTGGATCAAGATCTCCGTAAACTAGTGTTATTAAAAATCCAAACTTATTTTTTTAATTTTTTTTTAAGTTTAGTTGTTATAGACACTCCACACAAAAAAATTCAGTTTGATATTTTTCGCATTTTTCGAGAAAGTCGCATTTGAATATTTCATTAAATTTCTGTACTGTCGTATTTTATTATATCATACCGCGTATGAGTAACGAATATTTGCGAAACCAACGAATTCTCGATACTAATACGCATTGGTGACACAATAAAATACAAGAGAATTACAGAATTTTTATGAAATCCAATACTTAAATGCGATTTTCTCGAAAAATACGAAAAACGCCCTCCTTATTTTTGTGTGGACAGACAAACATCTAAATTTAAAAATTGGCTAAAAAAAATAAAATGTAGTATGCTATAAGTAATATGAATAACTCCCTAAAGTTTTTTGTTTTTGTTTTAATAATTTGGAATTTCAAAAATTATGGATATAATAATAAATAATACTCATGGTCTTTTGAAATATAAGGTAATAAAAAAAAGTTTTATAACCTTTTTGGGAAAAAATTCAATTTCTATTTATTTTGAATATTTTTCGTTTGTTTTTTAAAAATATTTCTCAAGGATTTCAAAAATATAAGGATAAAAAGAAAATTTTAAAATTTATTCTGTAGTAACTATAAATATTCACATATATGAGGCATTTCACACCAAATGTCCCGCTACAGAAAAACATGTGTCCCGTGAATTTCTGAATAGATTGTATGAATAGCCCTATATGTAACTATGAAAATTCCGTTTTTGGCTTTTCAATTTTTCAAAAACTGGGCTTAATAGGCGTGGTCAAATATTAAGAAAAATGGTACAATTTGTGTCGAGTTACCTTGTTTAAAAATTTATCAAATTAAAACGGAATTCACTACAATCTCAAAAATTTACGATTGTATAGTTTTGTATGGGCTATCGAATAAAATTTTTAAAAAAATTAAGTCTATAGCCCATACAAACTATACAAGAATTAAAATTTTTGAGATTGTCGTGCATTCCGTTTTAATTTGATAAATATTTAAACAAGGCAACTTGACATAAATTTGATAATTTTTCCAATATTTGACCACGCCTCATAAGCCCAGTTTGTGAAAAATTGAAAAAGCAAAACCGCAATTTTCTTAGTTCCAAATTTTCAAGACCCAATATTTCGAATACTAGAATGACCAAAAGCCTGAAAAATTGGCTAAATCTCCTTTTTGTTAAAATAAACCATAGTACTGAATTTCATTAAATTTGGAGTGGGTGAGGTCAACACGTCGGTTAAATTGAGGATTTTTTAAAATAAATTGGATTTTTAAAAATTTCGATTATAAAATACTTGCTACTCATACAAATTTAAAATATTACTCAATATAATACAAATTAAAAAACTTCGGCCCTTACCACAAGAAAACAAAAAGTCTATTTTAACAAAAGTTTTATTTTAAATTTAAAATTTTCAATACATTTTTTGAAAGTCGATTTTAAAAACAAAAACAATTTGTATGGAAATAAAATTAAAAGCTCATTTTAAATTTATTTTATTTTCTTGTGGTAAAGCTGTTCAATTTTAATTTGTGTAGAATATTTTTCGCTATCTTCGAATAAAATTAAGTTTAAAGATGATTTGGATTTTCAAAAATTATTGATTTTATAAATATTTTTCATGAATTTCTTAAAAATAAGGAAAACAACTAAAAACTTAAATATTTTATATAAATTTTTTTGGTGAGACTTATATTTATTTTTTTTTTGTAATTTTACGTTTAAAGAAGAGGACTTTGGCTTTTAATTTCAATTTTGATTATAAGCATCCGATATTTAGGTTAGGTTAGGTTGTAAGTGGCTGCTGACGTTTTACGTCAACACACGTAGACTCTGAGGTCCATTGTGATACCACGGGATCGTAATAGGTTTCCCTACTAGTCCCTATCGTTAAACCAGTTTGAGCTTCTTATGAAACTCCTTAGATGTTGTATTTTGACATCCGACAAATCAGAAAGATCGTACAGCTCCCTAGATCCCAGTGAAGCAAGTCGCTGACCAGAAAGTGCCAGGCAATGGCAAATAAAGTGTTCGATAGTTTCCAACTCCTCTTCATCCATGCAACTTCGGCAAAAGTCATTCGACGGCACATTTAACCGCTCTGCGTGCTTCCCTATAAGACAGTGTCCGGTAATTATAGAAACCACCGTCGAAATCTCTCCTCTTGGAAGCGATATCAGCTCACTTGTGCGCCCCTGATTAAGAGAAGGCCAAATCAGTCGTGTTGTCTCACACGTCCATCCATTTGCCCATCTTTGATTAGTCTCCGTCGCAGAACAAAGCCGTAGGTTTTGCTTGCAAGTTTCTAGAGGCATACCAACACATTCCAATTCTGTTGGAACCTGTAAGGTAGTTCCTAGTCTTGCAAGCTCATCGGCTTTGCAATTCCCTGGAATGTCTCTGTGCCCTGCGACCCATATGAGTCGTATGTTAAACTGCTTGGCCATCTCATTTAAAGACGTGCGGCAGTTAAGGGCAGATCTTGTTTTCAGAAACATTGAATCCAGGGACTTGACCGCGGCTTGACTGTCAGTATAGATGTTGACTGCGGTTGTAGACAAGACATTGCAGCTCAACCAGTCAGCCACTTCCTTTATTGCCAGCATCTCTGCCTGGTAAACACTGCAATGATCTGGCAATCTACGAGCCAGGCTCAATCCAAGCTCTTCCGAATAGACCCCAAAGCCCACTTGTTCGTGCAGCCTCGATCCATCTGTGTAAAAATTTATGGTAGCTCCACTACCCGGAGTATCCCCCATCCAAGACTCCCTGGATGGTATCATAGTGGTAAAGTGGCGCTCAAAGAGGCTCAAAGAGGGAGCACAGTCCACATTTTGTGGTATTGTTATCTTTTTCAAGATCGCGCTATGGCCACAATCACTGCTCCTCCATTGCAGCGTGCTATTAAGTCGAATTGCCGACGCAGCCGCATACTGCCTACCCAATATGTCCAAGGGTATCAGGTGAAGGAGGATTTCTAATGCAGCCGTAGGTGTAGTACGAAGAGCACCAGTGATGCACATTGACGCCATTCTCTGTACCTTCGTGATAAAGACAAAGTTCGCTTTTGTTTCCAAAGCAGGCCACCAGACAATGATTCCATACAGCAAAATTGGACGCACCACTGCTGTATAGATCCAATGAACGACTTGAGGGCTAAAACCCCATCGTTTTCCAATGGCCCTTTTACAGGAATACAAAGCAATCGTTGCTTTTCTCACCCGTTCCTCAATATTACGCCTGAAATTCAGCTTCCTATCTAGAAATACTCCAAGATAATTGGCTCCATCTGAGAAGGTGATTTCAGTACCGTCCAGAGAAATAGGATCAAAAGCAGGAATCTTATTTTTCCTTGTAAACAAAACAAGCTCTGTTTTACTGGGATTAACTCCTAGACCACAGTCTCTTGCCCATTTAGACAGATCTTTCAGAGAACCCTGAAGAATGTCCCGCAATGTTGGCAGATGCTTCCCCTTTACCGCTATCGCGACATCGTCAGCATATGCGATAACATGACAACCACGTGCTTCTAGAGATAGTAGCATTGAATTCAGTGCCAGGTTCCAAAGAAGCGGCGAAAGAACACCTCCTTGTGGTGTGCCCCTATTGACAAATCGAGATATGACGGACGCTCCCAATTCAGACGTTATACGTCTATTGGCAAGTAGGTTTTCCACCATTAAAACGATTTCACGCTTTACTCCCAGACCAGACAATGCCAATATTATCGATTCTGGAATGACATTATTAAAAGCCCCCTCAATATCAAGAAAGGCCACCATAGTGTACTCCTTTACCGAAAGCGATCTCTCGATGGTACCAACGAGCTCATGAAGAGCTGTTTCCGTTGATCGTCCCTTGCTGTATGCATGTTGCTTTGTCGAAAGCAACCTCGGGTCAATCACTCTACGCAAATATGAGTCTATCATTCGTTCCATTGTCTTTAACAAAAAAGAAGACAGACTAATTGGTCTGAAATCCTTCGGAGCTGTGTGGGAACTTTTCCCAGCCTTCGGGATAAATACGACTCTGGTATCCCTCCATTTTAAAGGAATATACGACCAGTTGATGCATGCTGTGTATAGATTATACAGCAACGGGGCTATATAGTCCAACACTTGCTGCAACTCAGCCGGGATTATACCATCAGGTCCCGCGGATTTATAGGGCCTGAAGCTTTTTATCGCCCAGATTAATGTTGGCATATTTATTATTTCCGAAGCAATTTCAGATGCTTGGGCGTCAGAACGTTCCAAAGCTTGAAACGGCGTCATGGAATTGCCCGGAAAATGCGTGTTTAATAGGAGATCCAGCGACTCTCCACTGGAGGAAGACCACACCCCATTAGGATCTTTCAGGTATCCTAGGGTGCAAGGAGAAGAAGCCAGAACCTTGCGCAGCCTGGATGCCTCAGAAACGTCTTCTATGTTTCCACAGAAGTTTTTCCAAGAATCACATTTTGCATTTCTGATCATCTTTTTATAACTCTTAAGTTGCAGCCTGTATGCAGACCAGTCCTCGTCCGCTCTTGAAAATTTAGCCTTATTAAAGAGCTTTCTGCAGGAATCTCTGCTCGTCTGCAACTCATTTGACCACCAAGGTGGCTTTTTTTTCCCTCTAGGCTTTGCAGAAGGGCAAGACGCATCCAGGCACCTATTACAAACATTTGTTATATGGTCAACCAGACAGTCAATTTCCGCTAAACTATGCGGTTCAGATAGGGGTACTTCATCCAAAAGCAAAGAAAAAGTCTCCCTATATTTCACCCAGTTTGTTCTTCTCAGATTTCTAGAGACTGTCTCAACCGGGGCACGCTCCCTGAGTAAAAACTCAATGTAGCGATGATCTGAGAAAGAATGCTCTTCCAAAACTCTCCAGTCATCAATTCTGTCAGACAATGTATCTGATACAAGTGTTACGTCAAGAACCTCTTGCCGCGTACTTGTAACGAAAGTTGGTTCACTACCCTTGTTACAAATATACAGGTTAGTGCTTAACAAAAACTCCAAAAGTGATTCGCCTCTATCATTTGTGTCTGTACTACCCCATATCGAATGATGTGCATTAGCATCACAGCACACTACTAACTGGTGTCCCCTAGATTCAGACTCCCGAATCAGACCGCCAACCTTCTCCGGGGGTATTGGCCCCGGATTAGGAAAATACGCAGAGGCGAGCCAAATAGATTTCCCATGAAGCTCTAAGCTAGCCGCTGTAACATCCATATCACTAAAAGTTGATAAAAAGAATATATTTAAGCCATTTTTCGCCAAGATGCAGGCTCTTGGTGAGCCCTCACCTTTGGCAACCATCAACTTAAACCCAGGGGTCTTCAATCCGCAAACCCTGCCACCCCGCACCCAGGGCTCTTGGATAAAAACCAAGTCAACTGCTCCTGTCGTCAGGCGCAGCAATAGTGCAGCTGAGGCTGCCTTACAGTGATGGAGGTTTATTTGTAGGAACCGCAACATCTTGCTTTTTTTCCACCATCCTTTCCACCACCGTGTTATTGGCTTCATCCTCCGTGTTATCATAGAGGTCGCATTCGTCCCCAGATTCGGTTTCGAATAAGCCAGATATGTGTCCCATCTGTTCTGAATCGGAGGCAACAGAACTCTCCGAATTCCTCACTGCATGGGCCTCGTCCTGAATTTCACCCATAGTGGCATCAGCTTTATCCTCCATGCCATCACAGAGGTCGCATTCGTTACCAGATTCGGTTTCGAAAATGCCAGATGCATCTCCCATCAGCCTAGAATCGGTCAGCTGAATATCAACCTTTTCCAGATTCTCCTCCCCAGCCGACTCTGCCACTGGCTTGTCTGCTTCCAAAATAGGCTTCTGGTCGCCCTTGTAGACATTGACTCTTATATGAAAAAAGCCAAATCTAATAATGCCGTCAGTCCTGGCTAAAAGCGGAAGCGATTCCCCATTAACCAAGACCACCGCTTGACGACGAGCGCCCTCCATCTCACCCAATCTGGCAATTTGCCAATTCTGAGTTGGAAGGTCAGGATTGCAGACTTTTATCATCTTTAGAATCACCGCAGTGTCACTTGTAGCCATTGGGATCCATGCATGAGCTCTGGGTTGCGAGGGGATATCATGTTTTTCCACAACGTCCAGTCTGGCTCCAGGCCATAACTCTCCCACTTGGCTAATGGCAACCTTAAACACGGCTGCGGATCTTTCGTTTCCAAAAGCAACGAGTTTTACTCGCCCCTGATACCAACCTGCGTTGACAGTAGTAGGGAGAAAATCAGGCATACTCTCAAGAAGCCTATAGTAGATTTCATTTAGTTTAGTTTCAACTAAACTCCACTTGTCCCTTGGAATACTACAATCCCCATTTTGCCTGTTTATCACAGCCCTAACGAAGTTACCTTTCACCACTTCACTAAAAGACTGAGTCCAGACGTTGCCGGTCACCTTAGATCTTTTAGGTAAAGGTTTCTCGTCGGGCGAGCGCAACCTTTTACCAGACTTCGATGACGAGGCCGAAACAGCGCTCTGTTTGTCAGATGCGCGCATTGCCGAAAGTTTGTCCTGTTCTTCAATGACTCGTTTCGCCCATGAAAGCGACGCACTCTCACGTTCGGAGAGCTTCGTTCCATCGAGTTGGCTTAGTCTGTTAATTATTTTCAAACAAAGCCTTCTCTGGTTGTGCCTGACCTTTGATGGCTTAAGTTTCTTTTTCTTTTTACCACCAATATTAGGCTGAGCACCCCTACCAGAATCAAGGCCGGACTTCAAGGTCGCAACCCTAAGACCAGTGCTAGGACCAGCACCAGTCGGTGAGGCAGAGCCTCGAACTAAATCGGTATCATTTGTGTCCATATTTTCATTTTCCTTGATGTGGTAATGAAAATATCACAAAAATACCTATTACGAACAAACCTATTACGAACAATTTTAGTAATTCAATTTATAGCACGGAGTTAAACTAAAACACGTCCACACTCGTCAACAGTTGAACGAATTTACTTAAAAAGTTATAGCTCTTCAAACTTCATCACTTTTTAAATTTTTTGTGATTTTTAAAAAATGGAAATCGGCAATTTTTTGAATTAAATTAAACTGTAAATGGGATTGTTTAAATGGCTCCATAGAGTATCTATGAACGTAATATGACAAATATCTAAGGAGCCATGGTCAAAAAAAATACCCTTTTTCTCGTGCTTTAGTAAAGAAAAAAAAAAAAATGATTCTCAAAAGTTACGGATATAATAAATATTTCTCATGGATTTTTAAAATAAAATGTAATAAACTAAACATTTACTTAATCAATTTTATATACTTTTTTTGGTAAAAACTTTAACTTTAATTTGTTTTGATTATTTTTTGTTATCTTTAAATAAAATTGAATTTAAAGATGATGGATTTTCAAAATTAACAATTTAACAAAAATTTCAACTTGGATTTTATTAGCATTGAACCCGTTTAAATAATTATGTTACATACAATAAGATATAATTACGTGTATGTAAATTAACATAACCAACGTATATAATTATACATCAGTCACCATGCAAGTTTGCGAATCTATTTACTTAAAGAATCTAATGTACTTTATATTTACATAAAAGGCATTCCATAAAATATGTATGTAGTCTACACTCAAAAAAAAAAAACTTTGAACTACAACAAAAAAAAAAAGCATGGCAGCATAGCTTACAAAATCGATAGTTATTTTAAATATTGTTTACCACTATGTTTAGACCAAACAAAAACTAACTTGTTTTTGGCAAAAACTCATTTTGAAAAACTAAACCGTTAACACCGAATAAATATAGTTTTTTTTTTGTCAACTAAATAAAAATCATTGAATATTTGTCAAATATAAAAATGTAAGTAAATGTATATATATTAGAGTTCGTTTTCAATTTTTTTTTTGATTTTGATTTCTGGATATTATCACTTTTTAGAAGGTTTTTGTATCAATAAAAATAATGGCGTACTTTTTTTTAAAAAATTCCAACTCCTTCCCGTGCCTATAGGCGACTCAAATCGCGGATTTTGGGTCCCTTTTCACATACAACAAAAACGGCTAAATGTATGTCAAATCTGACTTCAGTATTCGATTCTACGGGAAAACTTAGGCCCATAAGCTTATTTCTAGTTTTTAGAATGCACCAGAATGCATAATTAGAGTAGTCCAAAAAAATAATTTTTTTAAAAAAAAATTAAAATATTTTTTTTGTTAATATACAATGAAAAAATACTTACATCTGAGAAAAATGGTCCAAAAATTTTAATTTTGTAGTTACCCGTTCACAAGTTATTTAAGTTTAAAAACTTAATTTTTTAGTGAATAAAAAAAATTTATTGGTTTTGTAATTTCTATTTAACAGCAATTCTAATTAATTCTATTCCTTTCGACAGTATATAAAGCTAAACAATTTAAATTATCTTTATTTTTAACTAAACACGAGTTGTTCAGGCGCAAAATTTTACCAACAAGTTGTTCGGTGGTCAAATTTCGCGCCTGAACAACTCGTGTTTAGTTAAAAATCAAGATAATTTAAATTGTTTAGCTTTATCTGCTATTGAAAGGAATATAATTGATTAAATTATTGTTGTTAAATAGAAATAACTAGGGATGTGCGATTAATCGATTAATTAATCACTTCGATTAATCGAAATCCTGATTAATCAATTAATCGATTAATCATACTTTCTGATTAATCAGAACTATGATTAATCAAATAATTTAAATTCTGATTAATCAAAATTCATGATTAATTGATTAATCAGGAAGTTGAATATTCAAAATTTGAATAATTGAATATTTTGTTTTGCTTTTATTTTGTTTTGTTTTTATATTTCAAATTCTATGACTATTGAAAATTTTTCAGAAAATTTACTATATTTTAGTCGAATAGACTTTTAGGCGTTCTTTTCAGCTCACAATGCGGATATTATCATGGTCTCTTCACATTCAAAAAAACCCTAATCTGAAAAAATGGATGTGCCTCCCAATCATTTTAAATTAAAAAAAATATTAATTTTGTTGTATTGCACATGATCTCTGGGTCATGCACAATTCAACGCCAATTGGCGTCGATGTGCTGACACAGAGGACCATTTTTATTGAGCACGTGTAGAAAATTAACTTTGTTGTATTGTTAATGATCTCCAACTCATGTACAATAAAACCAATTAGCGTCGAAGTGCTGGCAGAGAGAAGCTTTTCTAGAGGGATGGAACATGGATGCGTGTTATTGGGCGTCTTACATATGTACATACCAGAACCGCTATGTTTTTTCAAAATGTTTTGAAGAGGCTTACAAATCAGCCTTTTTTGACCTTTAAAAAATATTGCACATTATCTATTTCCATTCATTTGAATTATAAAAACAGCTCAAAAGTACCAAATATATCTGTTATTCAAATCTCTTCAAAAAATGTTGAAATACACATAGCGGTTCTGGTTGGCACACCGACGATATGTATATTCATTTCTAGAT
The DNA here is from genome assembly GCA_963921195.1 of Pegoplata infirma. NCBI lineage: Eukaryota > Metazoa > Arthropoda > Insecta > Diptera > Anthomyiidae > Pegoplata > Pegoplata infirma. The sequence goes on from OY992536.1 coordinate 191,440,121, forward strand.
TTGAGCATGGTTAGAGGCATATTATTAATAGATGGAGATTCTATCTTCCATGATAGATCTAAATATGAACTTTCGTCATAAATTTTGGAAAATTTTGTTGAATATATTGTTGGATTTTGGCATATTAAATTTCGTTCTGTTTATTAATTTATAAATTTTGTTTTTATTTTTAAATATTTTTTGTTTTGTTTGTCTTTGATATTGTTTTGCCAACATTTTTAAAAATTGAATAAAATTATTCGTTTTCGATTAATCAAAATTCAAATTAGTTGATTAATCATAGTTCTGATTAATCAGAAAGTATGATTAATCGATTAATTGATTAATCAGAATTTCGATTAATCGAAGTGATTAATTAATCGATTAATCGCACATCCCTAGAAATAACAAAACTAATAAATTATTTTATATTCACTAAAAAAATAAATTTTTAAACTTTAATAACTTTTGAACGGGTAACAACAAAATTAAAATTTATGGACTATTTTTCTCAGATGTAAGTATTTTTTCATTGTATATTAACAAAAAAATATTTAATTTTTTTTTTTTAAATTAGTTTTTTGGACCACTCTAATCATGCATTCTGGTGCATTCCAAAAACTAAAAAAACGCTTATGGGCCTAAGTTTTCCTGTAGAATCGAATAGTGAAGTCAGATTTGACATATATTCAGCCGTTTTTGTTGTGTATGAAAAGGGACCCAAAATCCGCGATTTGAGTCGCCTATAGGCACGGGAAGGAGTTGGAATTTAAAACAAAAAAATACGCCATTATTTTTATTGATACAAAAACCTTCTAAAAAGTGATGATATCCAAAAATCTATTTTTCAAAATTAACTCTAATATATATGTTAAATATATGTTGTCAAAAAAGCTCAAAGCACCGTGCTGGTTAAAATTGTTCGATTTCGCAAGCAATTTAAACAAAGAGTTTCTAGACCAAAACAACTCATAATTTATCCGGAAATTTACGAAATTCTACAAAACTAGTTTGTTGTGATAAAGCATCAAATTAAAAAAAAAAAGGTAAAACAAACACATTTTTTTGCAGCTTTTTTGATACATTTTAGAACACGCTAAAGAAAAAATATCTGTCAACCTGAAAGTTCTTATTGTGAATAGGCATTTTTAGAATCCCGATTAAAAATTTTTATATGGTGCAATATATAATGATATATAACACAATATATATTTATACTCAATTTAATCCGAATAATGGTGGATGTTTTTGCATTAAAAAAGATCAACGTGTATAAAATATGATTCGATTTCATCCGAGGTTTGACCAGACATTACCATATTTCAGTGGATCCAATTAGATCTAATTGTATAAAAACATATAAAATCTTGGTGTGTTTTTGGTTTTGGTGAGATACACCACAGGTCAACGATACATTCACCAAACATATAATTTTCTAAACAAGAAAATTGTTTGGGTACGCTTCGAACCAGATAGGTGATATACATAACCCTAACAAGAAAATGTTTAGGAACATTTAAAAAGTTTCTTATTCTTTGCCTTAAAAACTTACAATTAGAACATTTTTGGTTAATTGGAAACATTTAATGTTATATATGAAACAGAAGAAAATATATATTATTTTATATTAAATTATACAGAAAAACAAATTTTGTATTGACCCTCATATTATTTCATACAGTTATATCAATCGTACACCTTTTAATCCGAATCACGATTAAATTATATATTACTACATATGACTGCATTAAAAAAATTTAGAAAGTATCTCACGGATGTATAATCATATATAATTTATTATGTTTGTATCAAGTTATATATTGTAATATATATTTATTTTTACTCGGGATATGATTTTTTTTACAGAATATAGAAATGTTACTGGATCTTAATTTGGAGCGCATAAAAGATGTTTGTCTACTACATAGGAATAGGAAACATATCTTAAAATCAAAAAAATTTTACTAGTCTCACTTATGTAGAACTGTTTTTTCAGATTGTCTTAGAATCGGAAAATTTTTGTTTGGAGAAATTTTTCAGAAAATAAAAGTGTTGACTGTCCGTAAAACTATACTTTTTTAAAACGAAGATTTGATAATTATAATAAAATCAATAAAAAAGCCCAGAATCTTTTTTTTTTTTGTAAAGTGACCCAAATCTTTAAGATATATGAATAATGTGACTCAAGCATTAATAGTAGCTACATTTTTTTTTCGAATTTAGGAACTTTTCTACAACAATATGAAAAAGAAAATGTTTGCGGATTAAAAAAAATTTCTTTATGAAAAATCTGAGGCTTTTTCATTAGAAAAAATTAATCGGAATTTCAAACTTATTTTATAGGAAAAAGGTCTCAGAATCTGAGACTTATTTTATAAAAAAGTCTCAGAATCAATAGAAAAAGGTCTTAAAAAAGCCTTAGATTTTTTTATAGAAGAATTTCTAAATTCTAAAAGTCTTTTAATCTGAGACTTTTTCTGTGGGAAAAGGTCTCAAAATCTGAGACAATTTCTGAAAAACAAAAGTCACAGAATCACTTACAGGAAACTCATTTATAGGAAAGTGTAGCAGAATTTAAGACTTTTTCGTTAGGAAAAAGGTCTAAGATTCTGAATTTAAGACTTATTTTTTTGGAGAAAAATTCTCAGCATCTGAGACTTTTTCTATATGAATCTCGGACTTTTCTTTATGAAATATGAGATTTAAAAAAAAAAACTGTCTCAGAGCCTTCTATGGGAAAAAGGTCTCAGAATCTGAGACATTTTCTATAGGAAAAACGATTCAGAAGCTGAGACATTTTCTATAGAAAATATGTCTCAGAAGCCCAGACTTTTTTTATAGGTAATAGTCTCAGAATCTAAGATATTATCTATTGGAAAATGGACTCAGCATCTGAGACTTTTTTTAAAGGTAAAAGGTCCCGGAATCTGAGACTTTTCTATAGAAAAACAGTATCGGAATCTTGCACTTTTTCTATAGGAAAAAGGTCTCAAAATATGAGACTTTTTCTATAGGAAAATGGTTTCAGAATCTGAGACTTTTTTCAATAGGTAAATGGTCTCAGAGTCTGGGACTTTTCTATAGGAAAACTGTCTCAGAATCTAATTTTTTTTCTATAGGAAAAACATCTCATTGTCAGAATAGAAAAAGTCTTGGAGTCTGAGGTATTTTTCCTATAGCAAAAGGTCTTAGATTCTGAGGACCTTTACCTATAGCAAAAGTCTCAGAATCTGAGACTCTTTCTGCAAAAAAAAAAATGGTTTCAGAGAATCTAAGACACTTTCTATAGAAAAAATGTTTTAGAATCTAAGACTTTTTCAATAGGAAAAATGTCTCTGAATCTAAGAATTTTTCTATAGGACAACGGTCTCAGAATCTAAGAATTTTTATATAAAAAAAAAGATCTCAGAATTTGAAACTTTTTCTATAGGAAAAATGTCTCATAATCTGAGACTTTTTCTATAAGAAAAATGTTAATGAATCTGAGACGTTTACTCTAGAAAAAAAGTTATAGAATATAAAACTTTTTCAATACACAAATAGTCTACGATCTAAGACCTTTTCTATAGGAAAAATATCCCAAATAAAAAATTTGAAGATTAAAAAATGCTGTAAAATATGAGATATTTTCTATATTAAAAGGTCTCAGAAACAGTGTCTCTATAAGAAAAAGTTTTTAGAATCTGAAAATTTTTATGTAAGTAGAAAAAATGTCTCAAATCCTGAGCAGTTGTTTGGCAAAAACTAACAAATTTGAAGATTCTATAGCAGTATCAACCCTTTTTTTGCATAAAAAAGACGTATGCCTGCCACAGACAGCTGATCGCATATATATGGAGCATTCCATGTCAAATCGGACACTTTGAAAAATTTTTTGTTTAGATTTTCCCAATCTGTTGACAGTTTTTATTACCCTTCGAAAACTCCTTCGTGGTAAATTTTCAGATTTTTTTTTTTTTAAATCAATAATGTTTAGACGTAAAAATTAATGGGGGTCGGTCTTGGAAATGACCCCTCTATGATGCACCATTGGAGCAGTATAAATGATTTTAAAATTGGAAAATTACAATAAAATTTTTTCAAAAATGTGGATCCCACGATTCAACTGGGCAAAAAATTTGTAGAATCAATAGAAGTTTTATACAAAAAAATTTCAAAAAAATCAAAGAGTACTTACATTTTCAAAAATGAGATTTAAATTTTAAAACTTAAAAATCGCATACTAGAGCACTTTAGAAATTTTTTGGATACGTAAAAAATAAAATTTGCAATTTGGACCATTATTGAAGAAGTTATGAGTAAAAGAAGTTTGAGTAAAGGGACAAACTACCAAATTTTAAAAATTCGATATCTTTTGAACGGGTCATCAAAAAAATTTGAAAATTTACCACGAAGGAGTTTTCGAAGGGTACTAAAAACTGTCATCAAATTGGGAAAATCTAAAAAAAAAATTAATCAAAGTGTCCGATTTGACATGGAATGCCCCATATATGTAATTATTCAGTGATCGATTTTAAGGCATTCTAGCGATGTCCGTCTGCCTGTCTGTCTGTGTCAGTGTCTGTCTGTCGGTTCAGCGGCTCAAAAGTTATGAAAGAAAATGTTAAAATTCAACATAACCTAAAAATACAAAATGATTTAATTCGGCTGCTGGTTAACATATGATAGCATAATTGAACACCGAATGGTATTTAAACAAGTATTTTGTCTTGTCAATGAAATCTGTTTTGTATATACTATTTAAATAATAATAATAGTTGCTACAGAATAAATTTTGACAGTTTCCAAAACTAAAATTCTATTTCTTGCAATCTCAACCTCCCTTCATACTTTGTTTCAACTTTTTTGTCTCTTACATTATTCGCAAGGGTAACCAACATGATCTGGAATTGCAGACACAAATGAAGGAATTTGCATTTAAAATCCTGTTGATGATAACACTAACTGGGGTGTTTGAAACCGGTATGGGAAATTCCAGAAATGTATATAATTTTTAGAAATTAAATTTTTCTTCTGCATTTTTTCAACTTGAACCCTTATAAAAAATAATTTTATCTGTGTATTATTTGGTAAAAATAAAAAATTTTTGTTTTGATTATTTGCACAAAATTTAATTTTTTTAATTTTGTTTACATGGTGGCCCTTTTGGCTGTTGCTCGAAATTTGGACTTAGCTACGTGTTAATTAATTCCGATCTTCCTCAAATTTTTACACAATTATTTTTAGATCCATTAGCACGAAATCCCGCCCAGCTTTCCTGGGAATTAAAAAAAATCATACAAGAAAAAAATACCCTAATGTATATATGTATACTAGACCGGGTCGAAAAAAAAGTTCCCATTGTGCGGGCTTAATTTTAAAGCTTACCTCGAAAAAGTTCCATAGCCAAAATATAAGATTTTTAGGTCGCGATTTGGTACCGCCGAAATCGTTATTTGTTCATAACTTTGTCATTTGATGTCCGATCGTTTTAAAAAAAAAATTGTTTGAAAATCCTCCGCGAGTACTAAATTTTACCCATATCTGGTTTTGACCTCTGAGCTCATCTTCGTGTCATGAGTGTTAGTTTCTCAGCTTTCTACCCACCTAAATGATTTTTATTTTTCCATTAAATTATAGCATTAAAAAATTCATGAAATTCTTCCCTTAGAAGTACCCTCTTAAATTAATTAACAAAAAAGTTACATTCAATTTTAAATTTCCATAGAAAAAGATTTAAAACACTTGTTCGTATGTATTTAAATACAAACTAAAAAAATTAAATATAGTTTAAAGGCATAATAACAAGTGTTTTTTCTAATTTTCTTTATATTGTATATGAAAATCTTAAATCAAATGTAACTTTTTTGTTAATAAATTTAACTGGATACTTCCAAGGGAAGAATTTCATGAATTTTTTAGTGCTATAATTTAATGGAAAAATAAAAATCATTTAAGTGGGTAGAAAGATGAGAAACTAACAATCATAACAAGAAGATGACCTCTGAGGTTAAAACCAGATATGAGTCAACTTTAGTACTCGCTGAGGACTTTCTAAAATTTTTTTTTTTAAAACGATCGGACATCAACTGACAAAGCTATGAACAAAAAACGATTTCGGCGGTACCAAATCGCGACCTAAAAATCTAATATTTTGGCTATGGAACTTTTTTGAGGTAAGCTTTAAAATTAAGCCCGCACAATGGGAACTTTTTTTTTTCTCCTTTATGGTCGACCCAGTCTAATGTATACACCCTAATGTATATATACATATATGTAGTAAATGCATCACATGACAATTAACCGTTTCTTTTTTTTATTTTTTTTTTTGTAATTCTTCTTAATTTTGTTTTTCATTACAAAATTTTTTTATGAATGTATAATTTTGTTTTGTTTACTACTCTTTTTTAATAACACAAAAAAAAAAAAAAATAGGAGAAGAATAAAAATACTTAAAAACAATAGTATTTGCAACAGGATTCATTTAGTTGTCGCTTTTGTTGATTATTGTCATAGGGCTTATATACAGCTTTGTTAGGCAATGCAACTAACAACACAATACTGTTGTTGTTGTAATCCTAACATCTTGTTATATATTTATATATTTTTTTTTACTTTTTCTGTTTAAACTTCTAAATGAAATCTATGTCTCGTATACATAAGTACAAGCGAACATCTCTATGAATGAGAATGTGTCTATGTATTTGTATTTATTTGCATGTGTCTATATGTATGTGTCTACAAGTGTGTGTTAAAAAGTAAGAATAACAAAACAAAAACCGTAACAATGACAATAGAACAATTGTAACTACTTTCCTATTTACAATTATTATAACGACACTGCTACCACTACTACGACGAAGACAACAATACACGCTGTATGAATAAACAACAAAACAATAAGTCCAAAGATATTTTATTATTACAATTTTTTTTTTTTATGAAACAAAAGAAAAAAATTGTAAATTGCTTAGGAAAAATATAAAAGAATTATTGTAAATAAGTAGAATAAATAACTAAAACAATAAGTTGAGGTGAAACATGAATAACTGCCTACTAAAAAAACTTGTTGTGTAGTTTATTATTATTATTTTAAAAAAATAATACTATCCCAGCAAAAACTTGGTAATGACACATCATTACCATTCGAATTACTTAGGAATGACAGAAAATTACCTTTAGCATTATTTTAAAATCTAGAATAAGGACTTATTAATGATGACTTACCTAAGTCATTATAATAAAATAAAAAAATTCAGAACTAGATTTTCACTTTTTGACTCATTGTACATTATTTTGATTAAAAATAAAATAAATTTAAATATTTTTATTTTTTAAAATTTTTTTTCTAAAAAAATTTTCCCATTACCTATAAGTACATATGTAATTACTTATTAATACTGTTTTGATAATCATTACATTTGGCACATTTGCTTGTAAATGTAATGGGAAAGGTAATTCGAATCAGAAGTAGTTATAACTTTTGAATTTCCCATTACACATTTCATTACTTGGTAATGCAAGTTTTTGCTGGGATGACTATATGGATAGAATAAAAAAATAATACTGTTTTTGGTCCATAGGTGTATAAAAACTTGTAAGATCGCTAAGTTTTTTCTGTCTTAAATTTTTCTGTTTTTATAAGGGGTTCATACAAGTTTGTTATTACTAGGGCAAGTACTTTCATGCATCTAAAAAACGGTAATATGTGCCTATAATATGCGTGCAAAAATTCAAAATATGCGCTAAAAACCTCAAAAATATGCATCTAAAACATGGACGTATTCAGGGGGGGGGCCCAGGTGGCCCGGGCCCCCCCTTTTGGATTGGAAAATTTTAAAAAATGTCAACACTTCAACACATGATACAAGAAAAAAAAACATAAGTTTTTTAGTATTGTAAATATTTTGGTTTTTGAAGAAAACTTTTATGTATTTTTTTACACCCAAAAAGTTTCCCAGTTACTAGCTACTAAGAACTTAACTTAGTCCCTGTTTAGAGATGCCCCTAAACTAATGACCCTCACTGTACCCATATTTAAATGATCGTGGCTGTAATTATCTTAATCTCCTTTTCTCTTTCACTAATCCGTTTGTTTACGATTAAGATAATTCTGTTGTTGTTGTTGTCACACACAATTATTAAAAACTGACCCTTTGCTAATAATAATTGAGTTGACAACGGACACTCAAGTTTTTGCATTACAAACGATAAGAACAAAACTTACAAACCATTACAAATCAATTCGAACATAAATTACAAAAACAACAAACAGTGAAAACTAACAACAACCAAACATATAAAGTGTGAAAAATACTAACAAAAACAATTGTACATTTACTTAAAAAAAACATTACAAAACAATTTACATACAAATAAACCTAAATTTAAAATTAAAAATAAAAAGAGTGTTTTTTTATTTGGACCCAAAAACAAAAAAAGGTTTGTCCCTAAACATTTGGTCCTTAGCGAACCGGATAATTGTGAAAAGTGCTAAATTTAGTGAAAACCTTAATTCAAAAAGTTCCAATTAAAATAACAAAGTGACTCTAAAGATTAAAAAAAAAAAATATTTTGTAAACATTTAATCAAACAAAATTTAACTACAGTGTACAAAAATAAACAATTGCAAAAAGTGTTACAAACAGTGGTTAATAAAAAGTTTAAATTAAATTGAACAATTTCAAAAACAATTTAAAAATTGTGAACTATTTTTACAAAAAAAAGACCCTATAAATTTGACCCTGAAAAAAAAAAGAAGTGCTAAAAAATTTCTGAAACAAAAAAAACTGTACCAAAATTTAAGAAAATAAAATTATTTTACAAAAACAATAAATTTTCTTAATTATCAAAAATTGCAATAACCTTGAAGAATACCAAAAATTCTAACGGTATTGCACAAAAACAAAAATATTCAACAAGATCATCAACATCATTAAATAACCAACAACTCCACAACAACAGCAGCATCAGACCCACACGCAGTCAACAGCAGCAGCGACAGCGAAGAGACACAACATCACACACCATACAGAATATACCCAAGTAAGTGTTAAATGAAATTTAATACAAAAAATTGATCACGACACATAGGGCAAATTCATCAATAATTCGGCCTTTACAAGTAAAATCCAAGAATTTGGTACCTTCGTTTTGTGTTTTTACCATCACTATCATTTTTTGCATTTGCTGTGTCTCAGTAGTAGAGTTGCCAGACTGTACATTTCGGAAACTTCCCGGGGGAAAATATTTGACCCAAATTTTGAACATTTTGGACTCATTTTCGATCGACTCTCGATCCAACTTTCGTTTTTTGCTGTTATTAGACTACAGAGTTGCCATATCAACAATTTTTAAATCAATTTTCGGGGAAAATCATATTAATCAATTTTAAAAATATTTTTAACAAATATTTTGAGACCCTTGATATTATTTCGGATCATTGCCGTGTTACACCGCAGAGTTGCCACATCGACGCTTTTTTGCAGCCTTTCTGGGGAAAGATAAATCTCCAAAATTTCCAAACAATTTTGGATATTTTTGTTTTACGACACACTTTTATCAAAAGCTGTAACTTTTTCGACCCTTCTTTACATCTCTCGTGTTTGACCCATTGATTTTATCCAAAAAATCCTTCATAATGTCCCTTAAGAAGTTTCAAAATTGCGCCATCGAGTTGCAAGAATTTGAAAACTCTCATGCCGAAAGCAACGCGGAAGACAATATTCACGCACTAGAAGTCCTTCGCGTGGAACTAAACTCACTTTGGACCCAAGTCAAGAAGGCATATGAGGATTGCAGGGATAAAGAAGATGTAAAAGACGAAATTCCAATTGACAAATCGCAAATTAGGGCAGAATACAAAAAAACATTGGCAGTTTACAAAAAATGTATATCGTCAATTAATGCTGAAATTTGCTCATTATCTGAACCCCCACCAACTCTACAAAAATCAGAGCGTCAGTCAATTACCGATAATGATAGCGTTTCTTTTCTAAGATTGCCACCCTGCGACACAGACACTTTTTACGGGGATTATAAGTCATGGCCCAGTTTTAGGGATTTATTTACCGCTATTTATAAAAACAATCCCAGACTGAGTAATGTTGAAAAACTTTTCCACTTGACCCACAAAACGGCCGGCGAAGCCAGGGAAATCATTTCTCATGTGCCTTTGACAAATGACGGGTTTATACTTGCATGGAAAAATCTCGTGGACCGATATGAAAATACATGGATACAAGTCACTGAACAGTATAAGATTATACTCGATTTACCCACAGTTTCGATGGATTCTGGCGCCTCAGTTAAAAAATTACAACAAACAATTAACGACTCTCAGCAGACCCTTCGTAATTTAGGCATCGACACTAAAACATGGGAATCATTTCTTATACACATATGTTCTCAAAAACTTCCAACGTCCCTTGTTCAGGAGTTCGAAGACTCTCGTGAAGATTGTTCCACAATTCCTAAGTGGCACACATTTGATAAATTCTTGACACACAAGTTTAAGACCCTGGAATCAGTCGCCAATATAAAAACAAAATGTAGTCAGTTGGAAACCGATCAATCATTTCCAATTGCCACTCACCCGAAAACTAATGATTTTAAAAATAATCCACCAAGTTCTACAAATGGTAATCGTAACGAAGTGCATTACAGCTGCCAGCTGTGTACTGACCAACATTCGCTACGATTTTGCCCCAAATTCATTGAAAGTAGCGTCAATGACCGAATAAATCTTGTTAAACGTACAAACTCATGCTACAACTGCCTTTTTACCAATCATGGTGTCAAGGACTGTAAAAGCAAATTCAATTGTAGACTCTGCAACCAAAGACACAATACTTTGTTGCATACGGGAGCCAATGCCCAGTCTTTGAATTACGCTCAGGAAAGTGCTGAGGTACTTCCAAGTACAAGTGCCGCAGCTCAAGCCCATCTTATACAGTCCACTTCAAATCAAACAATTCCAAACCTCACATCCTTGACTCTACTTGAAAAAAAGCAGTTCCCACAGACCCAGAATGAGCGGGAAACATTATTATTTACCGCAATAGTACAAATCGAATGTGATGGACACCGATTCGAGGCAAGAGCTATTATCGACCCTGGATCCCAGTCAACATTCATTTCGAAAAATTTACAAAATCGCCTTAAATTGCCTACAAAACAAAATACAATACAAGTTACCGGCTTAAGTCAAACAGTAACGGAAACTTCAACAGAAGCGTGCTCATTCACTCTTTGTTCCCGATTAGACTCTCGATTCAAATTAGAAGTATGGGCCCCAGTCCTAATGACCCTTCCTTCTATTTTATCACCGATTCAAATCGACACAAAACTTTTCAACAAAGTTGCAGAATTAAATCTTGCTGACCCACAATTTTCTGAAAGCCGTTCAATTGATATACTCATTGGCCTCGACATAGGCCCCTCGATATATTGCAACATGACCCCTATGCGATCGATTGAAACCCTATTAGCTCAGAAAACAGTATTTGGCTGGATTGTGGGGTGGACCTGTTCTACAAGCTGATACACACTTTTCGGGGGTGGAGAAAATCTCGAAAGCAATTTCGAGATCGGAGGCTACATACACACCAAATACCTTACTGTCCACAAACAAAAGCAACGAAGAAACAACAAATAAATTACAATTTACAAAAACACTACCCAACAAAGAAGAACTTTCAACAAATACAACTTCAACGTCTAGACCCAAGTACAAACTAATACAAAAAATACTTACCACTTACTCATTACCGATTACAAAAAATCGAATACAACAAACGTCAACAACAAATTTACAACACGTCACGTCAAAAACTCATCAACACAATATAAGCGACTTCAGCACCGCAAATCAAAAGGTTGATCCACAAAAATGTGAAAACCAATTATTTTATCTTCAAAAATCACCTGGATTTCAAAAACGGACCCGTAATGACCCCAAAGCTCTCAAGAAATCAGCGTTTAAAAAATTATTGTCAACAAGTTGTCAATATTCGTCAAAAACAGATAATTCAGCTGAAATTTTAAAGGCTTTAAAGAACGTCGGGACTCATAACGCGTGCTCCATATATTTACCCAAAAATAAAAGACCCAGGCGAAATAAATCACCACGAAACATCAATCGAATTGGATCGCATTTGGCAGCATTTCAAAAAAATCGAAAGACAGCAAAAAATTCCCCAGTAATAAATGATTGCAAAACAGCTTTTTTTGAAAAATCATTTAGTTATTTTGATTTATTTATTCGAGCTTATGTTATTTTGTCATACAAATATTTGTTTAAGCAAACACATATCGCAAAATCAACTCGTTTTATCATGGAATTTGCTCATCGAATTTTTAAACAATTTGGAAATCTACATATGACCCGACCCAATTTTACTGCTGTTGATGACCCTTCTGACTCAGACTCATTGGCGCTTCAAAAAATTTTGAATGATATTTCATCGACGATTATCGCTGGACCAGATCTGCAAAAATATTATCTGACCCTAGCCAACAACTGGAAAATTTTCGATATCATCAGCCATTCATTGACCCGAAGACGAAAAATTCTACACATAAAATCCAACAATCAGAAATATCAACACCAAAATTCTGCAGTCACCGGATTTATTTTATACTCTAAAATAAATCAGAAGATAAAAAATTTCAACAAAAAGTTTAAATCAACCGTAGCCCAATTCGCAGCAGTCATCGTATTAATTTGGCAAAATTTCAAAATATGTTATATTGAACATTTTTACGTTATATTTTGTTCTTTATTTCTAGTTATATACTCCCCAGATTTTTTAACAATACTTCACGAGTTCAAATTTCATGATGACCCGCAAAGCTGAAAATTATGTGGAACACATACCTGCATCACCCAGCAATATGTTCAATCACACCAAGCCATGGGGGGGAGAATGTTTAGAGATGCCCCTAAACTAATGACCCTCACTGTACCCATATTTAAATGATCGTGGCTGTAATTATCTTAATCTCCTTTTCTCTTTCACTAATCCGTTTGTTTACGATTAAGATAATTCTGTTGTTGTTGTTGTCACACACAATTATTAAAAACTGACCCTTTGCTAATAATAATTGAGTTGACAACGGACACTCAAGTTTTTGCATTACAAACGATAAGAACAAAACTTACAAACCATTACAAATCAATTCGAACATAAATTACAAAAACAACAAACAGTGAAAACTAACAACAACCAAACATATAAAGTGTGAAAAATACTAACAAAAACAATTGTACATTTACTTTAAAAAAACATTACAAAACAATTTACATACAAATAAACCTAAATTTAAAATTAAAAATAAAAAGAGTGTTTTTTTATTTGGACCCAAAAACAAAAAAAGGTTTGTCCCTAAACAGTCCCAGTTAAAATACACCTAACTGAGCCCCAGTTGTTTTCATTCGGTTGATGGTAACTAATTTTATAAACAATTTTTAATTCAACTGAATTTCCAGTTATAGGCAACAGAATATTAGTTAAATTTGTGAAACCGTTGAAAATAGTTAATAATAACTGCCCAGGCAGAAACTGCCAACCGTTCCAAAGAAAAAGTCTCGGCAAAGCACTTTATTTTTTGTGTAGAAGATAGTATGAATTCGAAAAAGTGCTTTCCAAGCGCTTTGCCAATGTTTTTCTTTTTAAATCCGTTCAAAGTATACATTTTTTATTAAAATTTATTAATTTTCATAACAATTGGAATATTTTTTTATTTCCCTGCAGGATAAGTGGCCGGTCCTTGATAGTTCTCATGATATGTCACTTATACACAATGACCTACATATTACAAACTTGATACCTTTTATATAAAAACACCTGTTTCTTTCGTGAGGAATATCTTAAACTCCGGATACATCACCCTTAAACTCCGGATACATACCCGTTACGGTTTAATACACCACTTTTTCGGGACTTTTTCAATTTTTTTCTAAAAGCATTTTTAATAAATTTTTTATTCCAAAACGCAAAGAAAACTGCAAACAAATTTTTTCCGGGACTTAGAAAATTGTTCAAAGTTTGTTCAAAATTTTTTTATCCTAATAAATGAGTCAATTTTTTTTATCCTAATTTAATAAATTTCCTTATTCAAATAAACACCAAAAAAAGTTGTGTCTTATGGACTTATGTATACAATTTAGATACGTCCCATTTTTTTGTTCTAAAAGTGCTATAATAGTACCATATTTTTTTGTTTTTAAAGCGCTTCAAAATAGCAACGGCATACCGTTTACCGTGGTTATCATTTTGGACGCTGGGAGAGTACTAAACTGTGATGCTTTCCCAGCACACAAGCGACCACAAAAGGTACTTTGCCAGCGCTCTCCCGTTCGTATTTTTCTGCCTGGGTGGTTAATAAATAAAAATTGTCAATGGGAACTGAAGATTTTTCTTTTAGTTTCACCATTAAAACAAAAAGATTTGTTATTTTTAACACTGTTATTTTATTTAAGACATCATTACATTACAAAAACCATATAAAATCAGATTTTGAATTACCACATCTCAGATTTAGAACACCAAATTCTCTTTACAGGCTGCTATCATATTCTTCATACGTATTTATTCTCCATCTGAAATAAATATTAGTTTTTTATAACGGAAAGACACAAATTTGCAAATAAAACTTACCATTTAAAAATAAAAATCCGTGAGGGGTTTTTTTGCTTTTTTATTTATATATATTTTTATAAAAAAGATGTTGGTTTTTGAAATTTGTAAATAAATAAATGAAATATTATTAACAGGGTAACTGATAGATAGTTTTAATTAATTGAAAATCCAGTTGTTTGTCACTAACCCAGTTATTTTGAAATTATTTCAAATCAACTATGAATTTTCGTAACTATCTAACTGGGGAATTTTTTCGGTGTATAAAAACTCTTGATTATGAGTAAATTTTCGTTTTTAAAAAGTCATTTATATCGAAATATCTGTAAAATATGTATCGAAAACACATTATATTGGTTTCGTTTAATGAAAATTATGCATCAGGATCATGAAAACAGTTTTCTATAAAAAGTTTCAAACTCTTAGGATCTAAGTCACTTTTTCTATATTAAAAGTCTCAGATTCTGAGATATTATTTCTATAAAAAACTCTTAGATTCTGAAATTTTTTTCTAAATAAAAATTTTCATAATAATTTCTAATTTTCAATCTAGCACTTTTTTTTAAAAAATTGGGTTTGAATTGAAAACTGCAGTTTTTAAAATTTAAAAATGACTTAGGACAATAATTAAACTGGCAAAAAAAAAAGCTTCGATTATTTTTTATTTAAATAAATAAAGATAAATTTTCATAAAAGAATTTACAAAAGCAACTAAAAAAAATTAATGACATATTTGGAATAAAGATTTCCATTTTATTAAAATCCATCCCTTAAATGTATATAATGGTTCGAATTTTCAAACGCCAATTTCAGAAAAATGTTGAACGATTAAAATATTTGGTAAGATAATTTTCAATCAGGAGGAATATAATTTAATTTTGAAATTCATCACAAATACATATCTAAAAACCTTTAGGTTACATATTAGGGTCGAACCAGAATCAAATGCGTAGCGCAAGACGTAAAAAAAAAAAACAAAAACAAACACATCAAATTTGAAATTTTTACGTCCGTTTGATTTAGGTAACTCACATTTAAATATTAGAAACGAAAAATTATTGGGCGTTACGCCTTACGCGACGTAATTTGATTCAGGTTGGACGCTTAGGACTATTCTATTACACAGAAAAAAAATATAAAAAAATTTTGAATAAATTTTTAATACTATTGAGTAAAAAATTACTCAATGTAAACCAGTAAACGATTTAATAGTATTGAGTAAACTTTTAATAAAAAATTATTAAATGCTTAATAAAAAATTTGAGTAAATTTTTAATTCACACAATTGAAACTTTACTTAAAATTTTTCAATAATTTTAAATAACTTTTTAATTGTGTCAAGTAAAAATGTACTCAAAATTTATCAATTTATTTTTTTAAAAAGTTTCGATTTTTTTTTTTTTTCAAAAAAAAATGCTTTTTCAAACTTTACCAAATATACTTATGTCTTCAAGACAAAGGAAAATTTTAAAAAGATGATTTCAAACTTTCATATACATATACAAAAAACTATAAACTAAATGAGAATTCAAAACACCAAGAGAATAAAAAAAACATATATTAAATTTGTATTAAATTATTTACTCAAATTTTATTTTCAATTTTTGAGTAATTTTTTAATTGCGTTAATTAAAAAATTAATCAAATTTGTTTAAAAAAATTAAACAAGTGATTACTCAAATTGTTTTTCTCAATATTATTTTGTGTGTACCTTACTACAATCTACTATTTTTTAATCATTGTACTACAGCTGGAAATTTTCAATACAAAAAGTAAACAAAACTTTCCAGTTGTAGTAAAAAATAGTAAGAAATTTGGGTAATCGAATAGACCTATTGTTCCAGGAACGGTTTTTATAGGATAAAAACATCAGAATCTTAGAATTTATCAGATATTTTTTTTGTAAAAAAATTCACAGATTTAAAGACATTATTGCGATAGAAAATTTCAAAGATTTTGAGACATTTTTTGTATAGAATATTTTTTATAGCAAAGTTCTCAGACTCTGATACATCTGTTTATTAAAAAAATCTCAGATTCTAAGGCATTTTTTACTATAGACAACTTTTCAAATTCTAAGATATTTTTTTTATAAAAATGTTCTCAGATTCTGAGATGTTTCAAATCTTGATGTTTAAAAATAGAGTCTGAAACATTCTTTCTCTAGAAAAATTCGCAAATTCTGAGGCATTTTTTATAAGAAAATTCTAACAAGGGAAGTATCTCAACCCTTATGAACCGATTTGCATGAAACGTAAAATATATAAAAAAGAGACAATTCTAAGGTTGGGGGTTCAAAACATTTTTTTAATGCCTATCCAACGGCGGCATAACCTTGTAAAAGTTTGGCTTCGTTAAAAACTTTTTTCATGAAAATGTTCAAATTTTGGGGGGTATTTATATGAAGACATTGACCTACGATGTCCATATAAATATGAAATAATCTTTATTCGGGAGTTATCGAAATTTTCCCGGAGGTCCATATTGTTTCATAAGGGGACAACGAAATTTAGAATCACTGATATGGCCGATAACCCGAGACAACCCAACCTTAAAATCGTCTCTTTTATGTATATTTTAAGTTTCAGGCAAATCGGTTCATAAGGGTTGAGATACTTCCCTTGTAAGTTATTTTTATGTTGTTGGTATAGAAAACTTCTATGAGTTCTAGAATTTTTTTTTTTTGGAATGGGGGGGGGGGGGGGGGGGGTTGTAGTCCTAGAAAAAAAATATTATTACATTTTGATTAAATTTTTTTCGAGTTGGGCCCCCCCTTTTCAAATTCCTGGATACGTCGCTGATCTAAAAATATTGTTTTTACTAAAGAAAATAATTTGTCAACATAAATTAGGCTTTGTCAAATATTTTAAGACGCTCGACAATTCTTAAAAATATTTTATTGAGTGGAAATAATTTTTAATTAGTGAAATATTTTTTACTTGAGAAGTTTTTTCTTTGAGTCACTAAATATTTCTGAAGTAAAAAATTTTATAAAAAAAAAACTTTAAAATATAATTGTTTCTAGAACAATTTATTTTTCAATACTTTTTGTTCTTTATTCTAAAAAAAAATGATTTATTTAAAAAATTTCTTTTTTCACTTTTTGCGGAATTTTCCGATATTCAAGTCAAAATATTAACTCAAAAGACCCCACCCTAAATCTAGTCAAAATCAAATAGCAATTTCCCTGCAAAAAAAAAATAATAAAATCGCAATTTTCCTGTAAAATCTCTCAGAATAGAAACATTTTAAGTAAGGAACATTTCTAAACATCTAAAATTCTACTTCCAGAATCCATTTTCTTTCAAAAATGCATCAGAATATGATATCCATAAATAAATACATTTTTCTATAAGTAATAGTTGACAAGTTTTTAATTTTCCTAAGGAAGTTTTGAAAAAATATTGATGAAATTTAAAAAAACTCCATTTTATATGAAAATATGCAAAAATATGCATTAATACCAAAATATGCAAAAATATGATATAGATATTTAATTTATGTTGTGTTTACAATGCTGAGTAAAAATATGCATTTTCATGAAAGTACTTGCCCTAGTTATTACGTTTGTAAAGTGGTGGGTACAGCTTTTGAGTTTGGGGGGGGGGGGGGGGTATTCTTTTTTAATTCGAGTAAAAAAAAATGTTTAATTTACCGTTGTCGGGCAAGCGGAAACAGGGATACTTTTTTATAATTCCATATTGCTAAAGGCAAAGAAGAGGAGTTTAGTTGCAATAATTTTTAGTCCAACAGTTAACAAAATTGTATTTCATTTATTGAAGTCAAAATATTTTCTGAATTGAAAATTATAAAAATGAATTTGACAAAAACAAAAAATTGAAAACGATCAACAAAATTATAAAATTTAAACAAGTGTTATAAAATAATGTCGGGGTTAAAGTACGTAACTACAGGAGTATTGTGGTAAAGTGTATGTAGGTACGACGAAAAGGAGTTTGGGGACAAGAGTAGCAGAACACGAAGCTGACATCAGAAATTTAAAATATACGACGGCTCTTTCACTACACTGTATTGATGAAAAACATTCACCTGATCTTGACAATGTTCGTATACTCGATGTGGAAAGAAGATAAAATAAGAGATATACTCTTGAGAGCCTTAGAATACAATAAAAAGCTACAAATGCAATAAATAAAAAGGAAAGCAAAGACAACACACACGGAAATTATTCAATAGCAATAATTTAGTTTAACTTTAACTTCAACTTCAACTGTGATACTTAGTTTTAATAATTACTCTGTGATATTTTTTATTTATTTTTCTACATTTGTTTGTTAAAATTAATTTGTTTTATGTTGTGTATATGTAATTCAAAATGTGTTTTATTTGAATGTGAAAATTTATGTAAAGATTATTTGTAAGTATTAGTATTGAAACTATTGCAATTTATTGTGTTGTTGTTATTGAACTATTTGGTGTTTTTTTCTTTGTAATGTTGCCAGATTTTAATAAAAATACCCCTGAAGATGTTGGGAATATCCAACGAAACGTCGGAGGAAACATGAAAATAAATAGTTTTTTATTTGCATAAATACCACTAGGACCTTAAAAGCCCGTTTTAGAACTTTCTAAAAAATAAATAATAAATAAGGAAAAGGTCGTAATTTAATCTATCAAAAACTATTTGTTGACATGATAAAATAATTTTGAAATAAAATTACTTAAATGAGTTTGTTGAAAACAAAATTGAAGTTTTGTATTATATACTAATCATGTTTGGTTTATTTACAATTGCTTTTTGTTGATTTAAATTTGATGATTTTATTTTCTGTGTATATTCAATAAATTCCAACTCGAAAAAGCTTACTTTTCAGGAGAGCTTAAAACTAGTTATTTCGCATATTATTGTAAAAATTAACAATGTACCTTCCATAAGATGGTTTAAATATTCTAAATAAATTTTGCCTATGCCAAAAATTTCATATTTTTCACTTGTTTGCGTATTTTTTAGAGATGGCATTTATTACTACACCCAAAAAAAAAGTGGGTATTCAATACTAAAAATTTGACTAATTTTAGTCCAAAAGGACCTAGTGCAGAAATTGGTAACCAATACTAAAATTTTTAACTAATATTAGTCAAAACCAGTAAAAATTACTAATGTTAGTACTTTGAAGATACTAAAATTAGTAACTAATTAGTAGATTTTGGTACAATATCACTTACTAAACCCTTTACTGTAGAATTATTTTGAGTGTATGTTAAAAAACAAATATTTTTTTAGAGTTGGCATATTTTGTCGGAAAATAAAAACATTTTTTTTTTGAAAAATGTTTATTATATTTTATTTTTTTTTGGATTTTGTTATACTTATTACAGTAATTGTAAAAACAAAAAAAATTAAAATCTTTTCATATTTTTAAAAGTTACTAGCTCCGAAAGCCTTGTAATCTCAGGGTGGTCAACTTTGGCACTCTGTATTTCACGCTGTATTTTATTAGGGTCACTCCAAACTAGCTATTTTGAAAGCTTATATCATTAACTTTATTTGCCCCACTCATAATGTTTCAATCTAATTTTTTTTTGCAAACACCATTTGCCGATATTTTCAAAATGCCAATATCACGAAAACTAGCCATTAGATATCAAAGTCTTTACCAGATTCGTGTTCAGCATCGCAAATGCAATAAGAAATGTTGTCTAATTTTTTTTTAAAAAAATTTTGAAAATTTTTTGGAAATTTACAATTTTTTTTCACCAAAAAAATATTTACTTTGAGATAGCAGATTAACAAAAATGTATGTAAAATGACAACAAATTATTTTTTTGCTCTGAAATTTTTATCATAGATGGGTATTGCATAGGGGATCTATTTTTTTGAAGTTTCAAAAATAATAAAAACAAATATTAAAAATTTTAAATTCTGAAAAAACACAAAATAAAATAGAAAAAGATCGAAATCGAAAATAAATAATATAAAAGACTTCTGATACGCGTTTTTTGTATTTGTTTGCAAAATTATTTAAAAAAATAATAATCTTACATGGAGAAGCTTTGATCTTGTATTGTGGTAAAAATTCTAACAGCAATGATGGCCAAGAAGGAAACAGTACATTAGGAAGTATGGAAAAAATGATATCAATTGATGTATAAGGACTACCTGCAACATTCATTCCTGCTTAGATTCGGATCAATTGTTTTTTTATTGTGATTTTTTTAATAAAGTTCATCTAAAAACATAATTTGTAGCATCATTAACATAAGGGAATTGCAATCGTGAAATCTAGCAAATCGAAAGATTTCTTTTATAGAAAAAAAATTGAATATCATAGCTGAAAGTAAAAGATTGTGCATACAACAATGAAGTGAAATGTACAAAATGAATTCCACCGATAAAGCGTGTTTAAAGTGAGAAAGGAGGATTAAGCTTTTTAAAGATTTTGGTCGGATAGTCGCTAAAAACGGATAGTCCCTACAAAAAATTTCGTATTCATTAGCTTCCGATTCATCTGTGGACATTTTATTTTTTTTTATAAAAACGGAATGCAATTCATTTTTTGTTTACGTTTTCATAATTTTTTCCATGTTATGTAACTACTAAAATAAAATATCCATTAAATTGTTAAATATTTTTGTAGAAAAAAAAGCAAAATATTTCTTGAAATTTTTTTGTTATTTTATTTTTTATTTACTTGTGTCAAAATTTTCTGTTGTCAAAAAAGATTTCATTTCACACAGCAAAAATGTTAAATTTTCTCACCAGAGAAAAAATATTTTTTACCATAGCACTTTGCTACCGTTTCACACACGCCCTAAGAAAATAACAGATTCTGGCACATTTTTCGTTAAAAAATTCTTTTTCTGTAGGACAAATGACTCAGAATCAGACCCTTGTTTCCATAGAAAAATTTTCAGGTTTTAAGATTTTTTTTACAGAAAAAGACTCAAATTCCTAAACCTCTTACTATAGATTCTATCAAATTTTTTTGAGGGCTATTTTCTTTACAATAAAAATAAAAATAGAAAAATTCTCAGAATCTAAGATCTTTTTTGATAGAAAAAGTTTTAAACTCTGACTCCCTTTGAATTCCTTTTAAGTTTTATTGCGTCAAAAAAGATGTAAATTAACAATTTTATTGTTAAAAAGCTTGTACATTCCAAAAAAACCTTGTATTTTTCTAAAGTCCTCAAATTCAAGATTTTCTTATCATTTTTTTAGTGTATTTGTGCAATATACAATTTTTAATTTGAGCAACATGATTCTGTTTCCAATTGAAGTCTTTACATGGTTCTATCTGAAAAATAATATAGGCTTAATTGTTTAACAAGATTTTATCAGCCAGTTAGCACCCTGTTATCTGAATCGCACACCAAAACTGCATAGATAGGACCTTGTTGTGTTGCATATCTCGGAAGCTGTGAGAGATAGACAAAAACTGAGGACGCCAATCGAGAGAGCGGAGCCGCTTTAGTGCGGTGCTGGCGCGGATCCAGGGGTGGGGAGAGAATGGGATCCCCCCCCCAAAAACGATTTCAATAAAAGGAAAGGAAAGAAAAAGAAAAAAGGAACGGGAAAGGAAAGGAAAAAAGGAGGGGAAAGGAACAAAAAATATAAAGACAATTACCAGGATGTAAAAAAATCCTCAGGAAAGGGCACACATAGCCTCTATCCTAAGGATTTTTTTACATCCTTTGGATAACATGTTTCAGAATTTAATAAATTGCAAATGAAAAACTTAAATGCCAATAGAGTCGTTGACATTTTCTAAACGAATAACGTTCCTTACCATTTTCTAATGAAAATGTAATATCTCAATAATTTTTTATAGAAAAATGACTCAGAATTCCAGAATTAATCTTAAGAAAATATTTTGATACTTATTTGACTCTTAATTTAAGATTTTTTTTTTATTGATAAATTATCTCAAATTTTAGCAAAAAATGTCTGATAACTTTTCTATAGATAAAATCCCACAGGAACTGAGAATATGAAAAAATGTTTCAGAATCAGCCAAAAATTTTTCTTCCAAAAATTTTCTCAGAATCGGATAACATTTTCTATAGAAAAATATTTTCCAAATTTTAGAATTTTTTTATGAAAAATTTTTCAAGAATCTGAGAGTTTTTCTATAGGAAATTTTTATCAAAATTTATGATTTTTTTTAGTGAAATGCTTTATAACTTTTTTATACAAAATTGAGATTTTTTGTATGAAAAATCTTTTAGAATCTGAAAATTTTTCATATTGAAGATTCTGAGAATTTTTCTATAAGAAATTTGTCTATGATAGGATTTTTTTTTTATAGTTTTTAATAATTATTTTTCTATATGAATAATGTTTTAGAATCTAATTGCCTTAGAAATCGTTAGGGTCGAACCAGAATCAAATGCGTAGCGCAAGACGTAAACAAAAAACAAAAACAAACACATCAAATTTGAAATTTTTATGTCCGTTTGATTTAGGTAACTCACATTTAAATATTAGAAACGAAAAATTATTGGGCGTTACGCCTTACGCAACGTAATTTGATTCAGGTTGGACGCTTAGATGGCATTAAAACAGTAAAATCTTTCTATTTAAAATTGCTATAAAATTTAAGATATTTTTATTTGTATACGAAAAAGTTCTTAGAATCTGAGAATTACTGTAAAATATGAGAATTATTTCAGAAATTTTTTTTAGAAAGACTGTTTCACAATCTCAAATTATTTCTATAGAAAAAAGTTTTAAAACCTGAGACATTTTCTATAAGAAAAGTGTTGATTTTCTACAGAAAGTACAATCGTAGAATTGAAGAACTTTTTTATATCAAAGGGTTTTAAAATCATAACATTTTTCTAAATGCAAAAATCTTAGAAATTTATTATTTTTCTATATAAAAAATATTTTTAAATACAAGAGTTTTTCTGTAGTAAAAATAACTTAAAATCTGAGAAATTTTGTGAAGGAAACATGTAATATTGGACTTTTAGTATCATTATTTTTTGTTTGAAAAATAAGAACTTGTATATAAAAGTTTTCTCGTTTATTCACAGTTGTGATTGGCTTTGACAGTCATACGCCAATTTTTATACCCTCCACTCTAGTGATAGAGGGTATATATAAGTTTGTCATTCCGTTTGTAACACATCGAAATATTGGTCTAGGACCCCATAAAGTATATATATTCATGATCCTTGATCGATTTTAAGTCGATCTAGCGATGTCCGTCCGTCCGTCCGTCCGTCCGTCCGTCCGTCTGTCTGTCTGTCTGTCTGTCCGTTGAAAACACGCTAACTTTTTAAAGACTTTACGGAGGCTCCTGAAGTTTAACATATATGTTCTCCATTTACCGGGTCAGGTTGGTATTGCAATCCAGCGAAATCGGTCCAGTGGTTCAAAAGTTATGAGCAAAATAGTAAATTTCGGCAAGGGTATTTTTCGAATTTACAAGATTAAAACCACTATAACTTTCGAAAGACAATTCTGAGGGGGCTGAAGCTTAGCATATATATTTGCCGTTTCTCGAGGCTGTTTGGTTTTGAATTTCAGCAAAATCGGTTCAGTGGTTCAAAAGTTATAAGCAAAGCAGTGAATTTCAGATTTGTTTCACCTTAAACTGTTGAAAACTCGTTAAACAAGTTTTATAAGCATGGTGAAATACCAGTTTTATAAAACTTGTTGTTTGTTTTCTTGTCGTGGGGTGCAGTTTAGTTGTTAGACAAGTAAATATTTGTTATTGTTTTGTTATTGTTAGTGTAACTGTATATAACGGGAAAAAATCAAATAAAGTATGAGTATGATTGAATGTTAATTTGTTTTTGGTTTTTAAAGAAGAAGATGGTAATATAAAAAGAAGAAAATATGTGAAATAGTTTTTTTTTTTGTATTACATTATAGGTATAAAACAACAAAAATATTTTACAAAGTAATTTGTTACTCAAAGAAATTGTACACTAAAAAAGTATTTACACTCAAAAAAAAAAATGTTACACTCAAAAAAAAATGTACACATTATTATTTTTTTTTTGTTTAATAAAATGGCAGACTCAAAAAAATGTTGACAGTCAAAAAAATTTTACACTCAAAAAAATTTGATTGATTAAAAGAAAGTTTGACTCAAAATAATATATATATTTCTAATAAAAAATTTGTAATGCAATTTTTGAAATTTTTTTTAGAAAATTACTAACAGATAACATTGTGGAGGGTATTCATAGATTCGACCAAGTCGAATTTAATTTTTCTACTTGTTATTACTGTAAAGTTATAGCATCAACACTTAACAAACCAGCAAAATAATTCAATTTTAAATTTCATGATTGTCTCGGGAGCAGGTCTTAAAATTTTTGAATCTTTTTGTTGGTTTGTATAGAAAAATGTTGATGTTATGACTGTTCAATCATAAAAATGGGTTTATGAGTGCCATAGTCAGTCATAACTGTAAAAAATCCCTTTTTTACTATAAACAGTCCTATATATAAATTATTGTTTTTCTGTAAAGACAGTCGAGCTCAGGCTCTAATTATAATTATGTATTATAATTTTTTGATTTGTTATATATGGTTTTGAATTGAGAAAAGTGTGAAAGAAAAATTTTAATTTTTCTAAAAATTTAGACATCCTGGTTTGTTTCTTACTAGTTTCATATTATCCAGTTAAAATAATCTTCAGAAAAACTTTTAATGTCAATTTATTTAGTTAATAGTCAATAAAACTCTATATGTGAAAATTATTTACAGATCGCAGCCGACAAGGATTGAACTCATCATCATCTGTAATACTTTGCTATTAACTGCTTGTAACGTACAATCACTCTAGACCGATACGCCAAGTAGGCTGTTAAGCAAGTATCAACTAAATCTGATTTTTTCAATTCGAGTGTAGTTGTTGCTGTTGTTTTTTTCTAACAGAAGAGTTTGTTATTGTAATTTTTGTAAACAAACTTATTTTTAGTAATCATTATTCTTCTTCCTCTCCTTCATCAATTCTGATCTAAGTACTTATTTTTGCAAACATTGCCAGACATGGTCTATATTTTAGACACAAATGTTAGGTGTTGCCATTTTTCCAAAGATACTGATTGCCACTTAGGGCGACTATATATAAAGTGAATGCCATTATCAGGGTTCCCTTGTGAATTTTTTCAATAAAGAAAAATTCCCCCCAAATCCGGAATCGCACCTGATTTTATACGGTTTTTTTTTTTTAATTGAAAAATTCTTCATTTTTTTGCATACAGTTGAAAAAAAAAAGTTTTTTTCGGGTTTTAATTTGTTACAATCAATATTTAAAATATTAACAAATATTTAAAATAAATATTAACAAAAATTCACAGAATCTTAAACTACGGCCAGCTAGTATGTTACCTATGTAATACGATAGCATATTAAATTTTTAGATTTTTCCCATATGTGTGTAAAGAAAAACCTAAATTAAAAAAATTTAATTTTTTTTGATTCTTAAATGCATATGAAGACACTATATGTATAAAGTGGCCCGTTTTAGAAATATTTTTTGTTTATTTATTTTTAATTGTTCAGCTAATTAGGTTATACGTGACGTATGAGTGTTTTTTAATTATGTTCTTTCTCATGATATTACTCATACGTCACCATGGTTGTTGATTTTTTTTTTTATGAATTACAGATTTATCACAATAAGCACGGCAAATTAAAGTAAAGTTTTTAACAATTTATTTTTAGTTGAAAATTGTTAGAAAAGCATGGTAATATATTAAAATACATTATTAAAATATTTCAAATTCTAATCCTGAAATTTTAGGATTGTTTCGCAGCAAAATATATAGTTAAAGAAGCAGTAAACCATCTTATCAGTATAAAAATTATCGCATATTCCTTTAAAATTTACTTATACCGCATAAGTTACTTTGTTTAGCAACATTGAGTTGAGTTCAAACCTAAAATAAGAAAATTTTCAGACAAGTCCATGGCGCTCAGACTTAAAATAGTCCAGTGTCCGGAAAAGAAAAAAATAGTACAGGTGAGAAAAAGTTTAAAAATAATGAAAAAACTTGTTCTAAATTTCTTAGTAGCATTCATAAACTAGAGAAATTCAGACAAGGAAAGTCCATGTGTCCACCGTGTCCATTGACAGAATATCAGAACCCAAAATCCGAAGTCTAGGCCTTGAGAACGCTGGACAACAACAGACGTAATGGCAGGCATTGTGTCCTGTAATTAAGCCATTGAGATAGTCTATTCTACTGAGACTGTGTAGATAGTTAGCCACTTTTTTTGTCTGGCCTAATCACAAAACGTTTTGTATTCTTGCATGCCAAATCATTTGACCATCTTTGCATGAAAATTGTTTTCATGAGAGTTGATCCAACGCATCAGACATATCAAGCCTATACAAATCTGAGGCTCCGGCTTGTAAGGATTTGTATCGGGACTAAGATTTGTCAAAAAGTCGGCAATCTTGTTTCCCCATATTCCCCTATGACCCGGAACCCAAAGAAACCTGACGCTATTCCCCTATGATACCTCATTGAGTCTGCTTCTTCATTCCTTGATAATTTCAGTTGATGTGACTGGAGATTCAATTGCAAATAAGCGCAGACCCAAAGCCAATTAAGCTAGTACCTTAATTGGCTCTGGGCTCCATACGTGTAGAAAGTATTCGTGTAATTTTCCAGTAGGTCTGCTGGGTTGCCCCAGTCTTTCCTACTCGGAAATATTACAATAAACTTCCTACCAAACTTGATACAAGAGGTTGCACTGTCCAAAGGCATAGAAAACATCTCACAAAGCCTATTGAACATACGACCATGTCCTACATTGTACTCCCCATGCCATATTCCGCTTTTGCAGAGCCTGCATAAAGATTTCATGGCTTCTTCTTTAATATGTTTTTACAAGGGTAGCATATATACCATAACGTTCAGAGCTGCGGTTGGGGTGGTGCTCATGGCACCAGTAAGTCCCAAAGCAGACGCTCTTTGTAGACCATTCAGCTATGATCAAAAAGTCTTAACTATCGTTCTCGGCCACCAGACTACGTCATAATAGGTTTTTTTTTTTTTTTTCCTTTATTTATTCCACTTGGGAACATAGGGCTTCGACAAGACTATTCCAACTTAATCTATTGTTACATATTGTTTTAATTTCGTCGAAAGTTTTATCTAATATTTTGAGTTCTTGCATGATTGTTCTACGCCAAGAGTTCTTTGGACGACCGGAGCGTCGGCTTCCTTGAGGATTCTATTCTAAAGCAGTCCTCGCGATGCTACCGTTTGGCTTTCTTAATGTGTGACCTATCCATTTCCATTTTCTTTTCGTTATTTGGCAGGTTATAGGTAACTCGTTCGACAACCTCCAGAGATCTGCGTTTGTAATTGTGTTTGGCCAAAAGATACGACAAATTATGCGCAGGCATTTGTTTATAAAGACTTGTAGTCTCTGGGCTATGACATTTGTCATCAGCCATGTTTCGCTTCCGTAAAGAAGTACGGACTTCACACATGCATTAAATATCCGAATCTTTGTCTTTTTCGATATTTGGGGTGACCGTCACGTTTTATACAAGCGGCCAAAGGCTGATCTTGCCTTTTTCAGCCTGTTACATCTTCTTCCACGCCGCCATCAATCGACATTATTCATCCTTGTTGATACGCATTGCATGTGTTTTCGAAATATTTATCTCCAATCCAACATCTTTGGACAGTGTTACCAGATCGTTAACTTTACTCTGCATGTCGTTGAAATTGTGAGACATAAGACAAATATCATCAGCAAAATCTAGATCTTCTAAGTGTTTTTGAAAATCCCACACAATGCCCCTTCTTTTCATGCAGAGTTTTAACATAAGCTCATCTAAGACAATGGCGAACAGCAAAGGAGATAATGGACATCCCTTTTTCACTCCTGCGTTTGTCTGAAAAGACTCACTGGTTATACCATTGTGGCGAACTTGTAACGTGGTGTTGCTGTACATAGCTTTGATTATGTTTATCAGCTTTTTTGGTACCCCTTTTGCTGATAATGCTGCCCATATTGGACTGCGTCTTATGGAGTCAAACGCTTTTTTATAGTCAATAAAAACTAAGTACAGTGGTGTGCGCCATTCAACAGATTGCTCTATTATGACACGAAGAGTGTTGGTTTGGTCCACACAGTTACGATGAGGACGAAAACCAGCTTGTTCGTCTCGTAATGATTGCTCAACACACTGCAATCGATTATTTATTATTATCGCGATGATTTTGTATATGGTATTAAGCAGTGTGATACCTCGCCAGTTGTCACACACGGTTAAATCATTTTTTTTCGGTAGTTTTTTTATTGTACCTTTTGTCCATGTGCTAGGAAGTTCTTCATTGATCCAAGCATCACGTATATATGGATGTATTATTTCTGCAGCTATTGTGGGATTCGTTTGAAGGATCTCCGGGAAATGCCATCTTCGCCTGGCGCCTTGTTCTTTTTTATTTTCGATATAGCACACGTTATTTCTTCGATGCTTGGGTGATCTGTAGATATTGCGTTGTTGGTTGTTGTATGTAAAGTCTGAGAGCTTTCTGTTATTCCCTCATAGGTAATGTTGCTAATTTTCTCAAAATGTCGCTTCCACCTTCGGGTTTGTTCTTCAGTGTTGGTAAGAAGCTGACCATCAGCGTCTTTTATAGCATGGTTTCGGTTCATGTTTTGATTTGAGAGGCGATTTATTATCTGGTGCAGCTCCTTCATGTTATTAGAGCCTGCAGCTGTTTCTGCATCCTTCGCGATATCTTCTAAATATTTCCTTTTATCGTTCCGGGCTGATCTCTTTACGGCTTTTGCTACTTCGTTGTATTGTGGTTTATAGGTTGGATTTTCTAGTTGTTGTTGTTTCAGCCTATTTCTTTCCTGAATTAATTTCCAGGTGTTGTCGGACAGCCATGCTTTTCTTTCTGTTTTTTGTTTATAGCCTATTTTGTCTTTAGCAATATCCCTCAGTGTGTTACATGTTTCTTCCCAAGTTGTGTTTTCTGGTTGTACACATGTTCTTAGTTCTTCTCCAACTTCATCTCTTTTCTCCTTTACCCTCAGTTTGTTGACATCAAAACGTTTGTGTGTTATTAGCGTGTTTCTTTTATACATTTTTTTAAGTTTCATTCTTACTATAGCCACCACTAGCTCATGGTCGCTGTATAAGTCGGCACCTCTTTTGGTAGGCACGTCTATTAAAGAACCTCTCCATTTTCGCCGGATACAAATGTGATCGATTTGATTTCTTGTCTTTCCATCTGGAGATTCTCATGTGTACTTGTGTATATTTTTGTGGGGGAATATCGAACCTCCGATCACGAGTTGGAAGGTCTGGCAAAACTCTATAAAACGCTCACCATTCTTATTTCTAGTTCCCATGCCATGTGTCCCCATGATGTGGGTTAGGCCATGGTTGTCATTGCCAATCTGGGCATTGAAATCGCCGCTTACGATAAGTATATCACGATTAGCTACTTTATTTACGGTAGCTGTTAGTTGGTTATAAAAATCATCTTTTGATAGGTCATCTGCATCCTCTGTGGGTGCATAGCATTGGATGATGGTGACAAATTTTCCAACTTTACTAAAAAAACGGGCTGTAATAATACGATCTGATATAGGGTTCCATGAACTGAGAGTAGTTTTTATATCTTTTGATATCAAGATTGCTACCCCGCTTTCTTTTCTGCTTTCTTTTCCGCTATATATCACAACATTTCCATTAGCCGATGTTATTTGGCCATTTCCGCACCAACGCATTTCGCTAATACCTAAGATCGCAACGTTGAACTTCAACATTTCTGTCTCTACTTGCGCTAGCCTTGACGTTTCACTAAGCGTTCTTACGTTCCATTGTCCAATTCTTATCCGTTTCCGTGTGCCAAATGTTGTCATCGTTGTAGGGGATTCTATTATTTTCCTTGTAGTAGTTTCGTTAATCGTTCATAATAGGTTTACGTCACAATTAATCTAATTACTGCTATTTGCCTTAAGGCGTTTCTCCAAAAACATTTTTTTTTACGATTAATTTTTATTAAAAAATAAAAATTGTTTTATTCGACCTTTAAAATATTATATTTTGAGGATGTTTATTCTGGCTCGAGGTCATTATTTTCTTTACTAATTAAAACCATGATATTCTCAAAGCATAATTTTCAAGAAAATTATTTTTTTTTTTTTTTAATTTATTTATGTTGGTCACTTTTGCCAGACTTAATCGACACGTGTTTTGGAATTTTTCAGATTCCATTGTCAAGATTATTTAGCAAAAATAGAAACGATTTACTACAAAGTATTTTCCAACTTTTTTTTTCAAAGCAGGACTTTAAATTTCTTCTGACATAAAAATATTTCATTTTTAAAACAAAGTACATACAAATTTTAAGAAAATTTGTTTCCAGGTGTTGGTTTAGTTCTAAAAGGGGTAACTTTTTTCCCATTGGTCCGATTTTGCCCATTTATAAACTAAGGCAGGCTATGATATTATGACTCATTCGTGCCAAACTTCAGGAACACACTTTTTTGATAAAATTCCAGAATAAAAAAAATTATTTTTGTTTGGAAAATTCACATAAGTATTTTATGTAAAAATGATAAATTTTCGATTTATGCGGGTTTCAAGAAAATTTTAAGGTGATGAAGTTTTAACAAATGCATCCAAAAATTGCATTTTCTTCTAATATGCATTTTTATACCCTCCACTCTAGTGATAGAGGGTATATATAAGTTTGTCATTCCGTTTGTAACACATCGAAATATTGGTCTAGGACCCCATAAAGTGTATATATTCATGATCCTTGATCGATTTTAAGTCGATCTAGCGATGTCCGTCCGTCCGTCCGTCCGTCTGTCTGTCTGTCCGTTGAAAACACGCTAACTTTTGAAAGACTTTTGACATATATGTTCTCCATTTACCGGATCAGGTTGGTATTGCAATCCATCAAAATCGGTCCAGTGGTTCAAAAGTTATGAGCAAAAGAGTAAATTTCGGCAAGGGCATTTTTCGAATTTACAAGATTAAAACCACTTTAACTTTCGAAAGACAATTCTGAGGGGGCTGAAGCTTAGCATATATATTTGTCGTTCCTCATGGCTGTTTGGTTTTGAATTTCAGCAAAATCGGTTCAGTGGTTCAAAAGTTATAAGCAAAGCACTGAATTTCAGATTTGTTTCACCTTAAACTGTTGAAAACTCGTTAAACAAGTTTTAAAAGCATGGTGAAATACCAGTTGTGGGGTGCAGTTTAGTTGTTAGACAAGTAAATATTTGTTATTGTTTTGTTATTGTTAGTGTAACTGTATATAACGGGAAAAAATCAAATAACGTATGAGTATGATTGAATGTTAATTTGTTTTTGGTTTTTAAAGAAGAGGATGGTAATATAAAAAAACAAGTAGAAAAGTTAAATTCGACTTTGCCGAATCTATGAATACCCTCCACAATGCATTTTTTCAAAGGGTAGTACATTTTTTAACGTGAAAAAATTAACAATTTTGATTAGAAATATTTTATTTTAAGTAAAAAGCTCTTTTTTTGTCATTTTTTTTTTTTTTTTTAAAGAAAAATTACTAGTTTTTTTTTTTGAGTGTAAATTTTTTTCAAGTGTAGTGTTTTTTTTACTGTAAAAATATTTCTGAGTGAATGCACGTACGTATGTAAAAAAAAAAAAAAAAAAAAATTTTTTTGTGTACATTTTTTTTGAGTGTAAAATTTTTTTTTGAGTGTAAAATTTTTTTTGAGTGTAAAATTTTTTTCGAGTTTGGTTTTTAAGTTACCAATGCTTTTAAAACTAAACATGCTTAAAAAGCATTGCTTAAAATTTAAACAAGTTTGAAAAGCATTGTTTAGTTACCACCACCATTGCTTTTAAAACTTGTTAAAACACGTGGCATTTTAGATGAAACTAATTTGAAATTCAGGGTTTTGCTTATAACTTTTGAACCACTGGACCGCTTGAGCTGAAATTTAAAACCAAACAGACCCGGGGAACGGCAAAGATACATGCCAACCTTCAGTAGTCTCGTTATTGTCTTTCGAAAGTTATCGTGTATTTTGTCTCGTAAATTCGCGAAACACCCTTGCCGAAATTTACTCTTTTGCTCATAACTTTTGAACCACTGGACCGATTTGGCTGGATTGCAATACCAACCTGACCAGGTAAATGACAAACATATATGCCAAACTTCAGTAGCCTCTGTAAAGTCTTTCAAAAGTTAGCGTGTTTTCTACGGACGGACAGACAGACAGACAGACGGACGGACGGACGGACGGACATCGCTAGATCGACTTAAAATCGATCGAGGATCATAAATATATATACTTTATGGGGTCCTAGACCAATATTTCGAGGTGTTACAAACGGAATGACAAACTTATATATACCCTCTATCACTAGAGTGGAGGGTATAAAAAAGAGGGAAATATGTGAAATAGTTTTTTTTTTGGTATTACATATAGGTATAAAACAACAAAAATATTTTACAAAGTAATTTGTTACTCAAAGAAATTGTACACTAAAAAAATATTTACACTCAAAAAAAAAATGTTACACTCAAAAAAAAAAAAATGTACACATTATAATTTTTTTTTTTTTTTATGAAATGGCAGACTCAAAAAAATGTTGACAGTCAAAAAAATTTTACACTCAAAAAAATTTGATTGATTAAAAGAAAGTTTGACTCAAAATAATATACATATTTTTAATAAAAAATTTGTAATGCAATTTTGTGAAATTTTTTTTAGAAAATTACTATCAGATAACATTGTGGAGGGTATTCATAGATTCGACCAAGTCGAATTTAATTTTTCTACTTGTTTTAAATATATTTTTGAGTGCATGATCTATGCATTTAGACATACGTCCGATTCATGTTTAGTTTTGGCTGTTGGATGGTGTAACAATATGTTCATATCTGCTTTGAATCATATGATTCCCAAGAAGTGCATTAAGCCGATAAAGTTTTATAAGCATGCTTTCCTATTGTGGTTTTCGTTTAAACCATTCAATAATAATATTAATTAACCAATATATAAGTCAAAGCTAAGAATAAATTTAGGCGATCCATGCACATGCTAAGTACATATAAAAGTACACATATCTCTCGATTTACACGTTTTCAGGACATACAAAGTTTTAAAAAAATTTCGAAACACTCGCAAAACACTCTAAAAACAGACATATTTTTCTAAATAGGTAATATTATTCATTTCTGAGTGTTTCAAAGTTTTTCTACATTATATGTTCATAAAAATTTCTTAGTTTTCCAATTTTATTTTTCTTTTTTTTGAGAATTATTATATTATTTTTTAAATTTTCTTTTTTCTTCTGGAATTTCTCAAAATTTTAAATTTGCAATTTAGAATTTATTTAAGATTTTAATTAAAGATTAGCGTTAACCATGAAACATTAAAATTTTGCATCAACGTGTCTTCCCAATTAATAAAGGGATAAGTGTTTTACATTTAAATAGATTACTTTAATTTCAAAATTTCAAGAAGCCAGAATAAACTCAAAATGTAATGTTTAACCAAATACTATTTCCAATTATTTGCCTCATTTATTTCTTGCAATTGTGAACAAAACCAATCACATTATGTGTCAAACCAAATTATATATACATATATATATATAAAAATATCATAATCTTTTGGTACACACGATTATCAACTGTCACAATATATAAAATTCCAAAACATTTATTTTGAATTTTCGTTAAAAAAATGTTAGTGTAAAAGGGGGGACAAGAAAAGTCTAAGAATCTACTATATTTTTCATCATAGATTTGAAGACATTTTTTATAGAAAAAGTCTTAGATTCAGAGAAATATTTTGTATAGAAAAGTCTCTTATTCTGAAACATTTTTCATATAGAAAAGATTCTTAAATTCAGAGAAATTTTTTGTATAGAAAAGTCTTTGATTCTGAAACATTTTTCATATAGAAAAAATATTTGATTTTGATTCATATTTTATACAGACAAGTACTCAGATTCTGAGACACTTTTCCTAAAGAAAAAGTTGTAGCTTCAGAGATATTTTTTGTTGAGAATAAGTTTTAGATTCTGAGACATTTTTTGCTTAGAAAAAGTCTCAAATTCTAAAACATTGTTTGTATAGAAAAAGTTTTAGATTTTGAGCATTTTTCGTAACGAAAAATTCCTAGATTCTGAGACATTTTTCGTATAAAAATTGTCTCCGATTCTGACTAAGACATTTTTCGTATAGAAAAAGTTTCAAATTCTAAGACATTTTTCGCATAGATTCAGAAGATTGTGGATACTATGCATCTCTTCTACACTATGTTCCCATTAAGTTCTATAAAGTTAAATCTTTGTCCATACCCTGCCACCATTAGCACCACCTCCAACCACCATCATTCCAATAGGATGCAAAAGACATAAATGTATAAAAGAGTTAAAATTAAGTTTTTTTTTTTTCTTTCTTCTTTTTTTATGTTAACGGGTGTTATATGGACGGCATTTTTATATCCAAACTAAAAGAAAGATTAAAACAAACGAACGACTGAAAACCACAAAACTCATGAAAAGAAATTATGTTTGGACATTTCATTTGATGGACATGGATTACAAGTATAAATTTAAGTTTGCAACTTCACATAAACACACTCACATACAAAGAAAGTGCCCAGAAATGCAGACACTCTTTACAGAGAACACATCATACCAGTGAGTGAAACAGATACGACTGACTTAAATTTATCCTTTGGCAAAATATTTCACAAAAAGAAAACTGAAACTGAAAACAAGGAAGTATATTTGTTATGGGTTGTGGTATGATCATGTGAAGCTGTATATAAGACCAAATGCTAGCCACAATGTCAAAGAAAACTTTTTTGAAAACACTATATTTTTTTTTTTTGGAAAAATTATTAATAATAAAAAAAAAAAAATTTGCACTTTTTTTGGATCAACACTTCTTTGGAAACAAGAAAGATGTTCAATTTCTAAAATACAAAATTTTGGCTAATTTTTAGTCGATCTAAATTGTAATTGTCGCTTACAGACTTCTGGTTTATGTAATAACGGATCATTTTCGGATGACGACATGGATAAAAGAGCAGGAAACATGACCATGACAGTTGACTCCAATCTCACACTTTAGAGTTTTGTGAAGTGGAGATCATTAGTCTCTAGATTTGAAAGAATGAGCTAAACTAGAAATAAAAATACTTTCTATATTTGCCTAGAAAACGTAGTATTCTCTAGCTGCCTTCACATCGGAAATAGTCCGAATATCGGTTATTGTTACGATTTATGTTAACATGTGTACTGATAAAATCATCATGAATAGTCAGTCTTACCACATATTTTCCTGTAGCGGGGCAGTTGCTAAATAATGTCCCACATATTTTTTTTGTTGTTTGTTTTTAAATGACTACAGAAGAAACATACGGATTTATGTGAATTTATTTATGTGACAAAGATACTCGTATATAAAAAATTTATCCAAATAATACTTTTGTAGCCAAAGGAAAGAAATATAAAAAGTTATAGTGTGTAATTTAGCTTTGAGTTTAAACAGTTTTACTTTTGGTCACTATGACTACTTGTTTTACCAAGGGAGAGTTTTTAAGAAGTCGTTTTTTTTTTTGTTTAGGTGTAGTTTAGATGATGCTGGTTTAAAGATGGTATTTATATCAATCCGGTTATTTTAGTGTAATTTTATATTAACGCATCAATGATTACCGTTTAAACTAAAAGGGAACCCAGCAAAACCTTTGTAAAAGGTGGTGATTATGGAAAACATTACCAGGTAATGTATATCCCTTATTAATAGCATTATTATAACCAAACTTTGGGTTAATAATATATAATTTTAAAGTGTATATAATGGCATTGATTTGTAGTTGCATATTTTGGTTTAATTCCATATTTTTGCATATTTTCATATCAATTGTACTTTTTTTTATATTATTATCACAATTTTTTCAAAACTCATAGTTAAAGCTTTGAAAAAATCCATTTTCCAACAACTATTATAATTTTTTCTTATAGAAATGATATTCTGAGGCAATTATTGCAGAAATTGGATTCAGATAATAAAGTTTTCAGATTCTGAAAACTGTTTTCCATGTTAAAATTTAAAATTTTCCTATTTTCATACATTTTACAAATTAAGAAAAAAATGTTTCTGAGATGTCTATTCAACCTGTTCACAACAAAATTTTTAATGTTAAATCTTTTCTTAGAAAACTGCTTGCTCTATCAAACGATTGCTTTTGGGCCCCATAAATCATCGATTATGGAATATTAAGTAGAATCCGTAAAAGTGAAATGATGCTTTCTAGAACCGAATATTTGAAACGGAGAATTTTGTTTTATTGACACATCGCAAAAAGTGTATATAAAACAAGACATTTTACTAATTAAAAATGGTTTCCAGTACTAAAAAAAAAATTTAAAAAATTTTAGAGCACATCAAATATTCGAAAACCCCATTTTTATGTTAACAAACCTATTTTTTTGTTAAAAAAATTATTTTTAAATGCATTGTTTTTTTAATTTTAAGGCACATATTTTCGATTTTTAGACGCATAAAAGTACTTTCCCTAATAATGACTTAATTTCGATGTGTTACATACCCGAGTAAAAATGTTTAGATATATTCATATACTAGCTTACCATTCCGGTACCCCGTTACTGGTTGTATTGAATACCGATAATAGAAGGATCAGGATTACTCTATCGATTTCAAAAAAATTTCCCTGGTACGTCATAATGCTCGCTCCGGTGAAAAAAAAAAAATATTGACAATTTTTTAGATTTTGAGTGAATAAATATTTCAGTGAAAAAAGAAATTGGAATAAATATAAGTTTGAGTGGAACAACATATAGAGAGAAAAAATATGGAGTAAAAGAAGCTAAATACGAAAAATTTCAGTAAAAAGCATCATTCCATATTGTTCCCTGCTCTATTCCATTTAGTTCCCCGTTCTACTCTATTTCATTTCCAATTCCATCTACTTTCGTTCCAAGTAAGTTTAATTTTTCTCCGTATAATATGCGTTAAAGAAACAAAAAGTTCTATTGTCTTTATCTTATCCTATAAATTTTCTAGGATCTTTGTTTCAGCAAATATTAAAAGTACAAAAAGGATTTTACATTCCTAATTTTAAGTTTCTAGAACCAATACGTCAGAGAACATCAAAAGTGCCGAAAATACAATTTTTTTAGCCATTTTACCCCAAAAAGTATTTTTCCAAGAATGTTTTCCCAGAATACAATACAAATTTTAGGAATTTAGAACCACTTTTTCAGGAAATATAAAAAGTTTCTATGATTATTTCAGGAAATATAAAAGTACCAAAAAGTGTACTTTCGGTACTTTTAATAAAAGGTAATTTATATTAAATTTACTTTTTATAAAAGGCACTTTTATAAAAGGCACTTTTTATAAAAGTACTTTTTCTAAAAGGTACTTTTTATAAACGTTACTTTTTATAAAAGGTACTTTTTAAAAAAGGTACATTTTTGTAAAAGGTACTTTTTATAAAAGGTACTTTTTATAAAATGTACTTTTTATAAAAGGTACTTTTTATAAAAGGTACTTTTTATAAAAGGTACTTTTTATAAAAGGTATTTTTTATAAAAGGTACTTTTTATAAAAGGTACTTTTTATAAAAGGTACTTTTTATAAAAGGTACTTTTTATAAATGGTACTTTTTATAAAAGGTACTTTTTATAAAAGGTACTTTTTTTAAAAGGTACTTTTTATAAAAGGTACCTTTTATAAAAGGTACTTTTTACAAAAGGTACTTTTTATAAAGGGTACTTTTTATAAAAGGTACTTTTTATAAAAGGTACTTTTTATAAAAGGTACTTTTTATAAAAGGTACTTTTTATAAAAGGTACTTTTTATAAAAGGTACTTTTTATAAAAGGTACTTTTTATAAAAGGTACTTTTTATAAAAGGTACTTTTACTAAAAGGTACTTCTTATAAAAGGTACTTTTTATAAAGGGTACATTTTATAAAAGGTACTTTTTATAAAAGGTACTTTTTATAAAAGTTACTTTTTATAAAAAATACTTTTTATAAAAGATACTTTTTATAAAAGGTACTTTTTATAAAAGCTACATTTTTATACTTTTTATAAAAGATACTTTTTTTAAAAGGTACTTTTTATAAAAGGTACTTTTTATAAAAGGTACTTTTTATAAAAGGTACTTTTTATAAAAGGTACTTTTTATAAAAGGTACTTTTTATAAAAGATACATTTTATAAAAGGTACTTTTTATAAAAGGTATTTTTTATAAAAGGTACTTTTTATAAAAGGTACTTTTTATAAAAGGTACTTTTTATAAAAGGTACTTTTTATAAAAGGTACTTTTTATAAAACGTACTTTTTATAAAAGGTACTTTTTATAAAAAGTATTTTTATAAAGGGTACGTTTTATAAAAGGTACTTTTTATACAAGATATTTTCAAAAAAGATTATTTTACAAAAGGTAGAATTCCACATTCTAAATTTCAGTTGTCTAGGATAATTATATTAGGAAATATAAAAAGTATCAAAGGTACAATTTTACGTTTTTTTTCCCCCTATGAAAAGCAATTTCCAAAAAGTATTTTTTCCAGACTGTTTTTTCACTGCAGGATTCTACAATCCAAGTTTCAAGTTCTATGCATATTATTTCAAGAAATAACGAAAGGTATTAAAAGTAGGGAAAATGTAAAAGATACTAAAAGAACAGGTTTTTACCCTTTTTACCCCCTTAGAATCATCATTGGCAAAAATCCAGCCTTAGTGGATCTATACTCCATTACAGTCCAAATTTATAGTCCCTATGACCATTATTTCAGGAGATATAAAAATACTAAAAGTACAGTTTTTTACCCTTTTTACCCCCTTTGAATCAATATTGCCAAAAATCCAGCCACAGTGGATCTATATTCCGGGAGCTGAACTTACATTCCAAATTTTAAATTTCTAGGACCATTATTTAAGGAAACAAAAAAGGTACCAATAGTACAGTTTTTTACCCTATTTAACCCGTTAGAATCAACATTGGCAAAAGTCCAGCCTTACTGGATCTATATTCTGGGAGGTGAACATACATTCCAAATTTCAAGTCTCTATGACCATTATTTCAGGAGATATAAAAAGTACCAAAAGTACATTTTTTACCCTTTTTACTCCCATAGAAACAACGTTGGTAAAAATCCAGCCTTAGTGTATCTATATTCCGAGAGGGGAACCAAAAATTCAAATTTCTTTAGCAGTTTGGGCTGGGCTATGATGAGTTAGTCAGTCACATCACT
Organism: Pegoplata infirma; assembly: GCA_963921195.1. Classification (NCBI taxonomy): domain Eukaryota; kingdom Metazoa; phylum Arthropoda; class Insecta; order Diptera; family Anthomyiidae; genus Pegoplata; species Pegoplata infirma. The sequence continues at coordinate 191,479,927 of OY992536.1, forward strand.
CTTTTATATATCGTCCATTCCACCAGACATTTGGTGATTTTGGACATTTTTTGACCAAGGTTCTTCCGATTTTTGTTATTTTTTTTCATACAGATGCTCTATGGAGCCAATTTCAAATTTCATCCATCAAATCGAAAATATTCGAAAAACTCGCGATTTTATTCACGATATTCGTTTTTAAAAAAGTAAAAAAAAATGCAAAATCTGTGTAACTTTGAGCAGCTGTATTTTTTAAACTACTTATCGCATTTTAATAATCTATAGCGCGTACGAATGGTATGTAAGTCTATTTTAATATCTAATAAACTGAAAAATATTGGTGGTTTAAAAGTACATTTTATATGCAAAAGCAGTTTTGAAGTGCATTTTCAGAAACTTTTTCTTTTTTAGTTTTTTCCCTGCGTGTGGATGGTATCAACATCATGAAGATCGGATAGTGACATTAGAGAGACTTCCCTTGACATCAAGTTAAAAATGTTATATAGAAAACAACAAAACTCGTAGGAGCTGCCATTTAAAAAAAGGTTTTTTTTTAGGATCGAGCCACTCACAAACTAACATTTTTAAATTTGAACTAAATTACAGAATGTGTGATTTAGCAAAGTGTTTATTTAATGAAGTTTAATTTAATAGCCATTTAAACTAAGTTTAATCGACTTGTTTAAAACTTATCCAAATTGTTTTAGTTTAATGCTGACCATATGAAAACAGTAACTGCAATTTGCTTTTAATTCGTATATAAAATATTTTAATGCTGAAAATTTTCCTTGAAACTAAAAAATAAAAGGAAAGGAAATAAAATGAAAAAAAAAATTAACTTAACAAACCATGGATCAGGTGTATTTCTCAAGTTTTTATTATTTAGCTTTTATTTTATGATTGACATTTAAAAATGCTTTAAATTAAGTACAATTATAAAAGTTTAAATCCTGAAATAACATAAGTAAAAAATCATCAATAAATAAAAGAAATTAATTTTTAAGTAGTTACGTAATGTGCTAAATTATAATATTGTCCTAGAATTTTTTTAAGGTCTTACAACTTTAATTTCTGCCTATTAATAAAAAAACGGTTTTTTTTTTTTGATTTTTAAACAAATATCTAGAGGTCGTGCTCGCATTTTTTTTACGAAAATATACCAATTAAAGATTTGTAAATTATTTAATATTAAAATGCATCAAAATTGTAATATTAAAAAAATGTCATCAAAAACAATTACGCTTAAAATACGTATCGTACTGCATTCATGACTATCACGATATATTGCATCGAAATCCCATTATAAAGTGTGTGCAAAAAATATATGAGAATTTGATTCCAAATTTTAAATATTTTAGAAAACATTTCCAAATATACTCAATGGACTTAAAAAAAAAACAAGTAAGAAAATTATAGTCGGTCAAGACCGACCATATAATACCCAACACCAGTGTTTCCCGGAAAATGGGTACCAAGTCCAAACATGGACCAATTGGGTCTATCATTTGTTAAATCTTTAATAAGTGTAGAAAACACTCACGTACCAAATTTGAGTGAAATTGGCTTATCTTTGTTGCAAATAAACCGCTTTTAAAAATATGGGGCCTAAGTCCAAAATTATAAAATTATTATAAGTCCGATTATAATCAGATTTTTGGGTTAATAAAGTATGCGTTAAACACACACATACAAAATTGTAATTAAATGTTTTCTATTTTCATCAAATTTTATAGATTTATGTGAATATCGGGAGGGTGGTTTCTTTTAAATTCGGAACGGTGATTTGTGAATACAAAAAACGTTTACCTGCCAACTTTTGAAAGGATATCTATTAAAATACGGTTGTTAGGGTTAATAAAGTATGCGTTAAACACACACATACAAAATTGTAATTAAATGTTTTCTATTTTCATCAAATTTTATAGATTTATGTGAATATCGGGAGGGTGGTTTCTTTTAAATTCGGAACGGTGATTTGTGAATACAAAAAACGTTTACCTGCCAACTTTTGAAAGGATATCTATTAAAATACGGTTGTTAGGGGCATTTGACCCAAATTTAAAGGGGACGTTTGTATGGGGTCTAGGTCAACCCATGGACCGATTGTTTCAAATTTCAATAGCGTCCGTCCTTTGGTCAAAAGGTTAGTTTTGAGTTTCAAATTTCAGACAAATCGGTTAAAAATTGCGACCTGTATCGTGCGCACAACGTTTACATGGGCGGACGGACGGACATCGCTAAATCGACTCAAAAAGTGATTCGGAGTCGATCGGTATACTTGAAAGTGGGTCTAGGACCAATATTTGCAAGATTGGTTCAATATTTTTAATTATTTTTCGAATATTAAGTCATTTCTCTTTATGTCGTAAAGGCGATTTGATAAAATTTTTATGATGACTGATTTCTGCTAAGGAGGTTAAACAATTAATTATAGAATTCTGTCCAAAAAAAAATTTAAATTTTGTAGAATAGTGTAATTGATACATATTGAGGTTATATTGTATTTATATATATTACTCATATGAGGCATTCCTCACCAAATGTCCCGCTACATTAGAACATGTGTTCCGTAAATTTCTGAATAGTTTGGTCTGATAACCCCATATGGAACTAAGAAAATGGCCTTTTTGGTTTTTCAAATTTTCAAAAACTGAGTTTAGGAGACGTGGTCAAATATTGGAAAAATGGTCAAATTTGTGGCGAGTTGCCTTGATTAAATATTTATCACATTAAAATGGAATGCTCCACATTCTCAAAAATTTACATTCTTATATAGTTTTGTATAGGCTATCGATTTATTTTTTTTCCATTTTTTTAAAAAGTCCATTTCTCAAAAATCCGGGCACTTTTTTTATTTAATTTTTTTTTGTAAAAGTTAGGATGTTTGTCCATCCACAAAAAAAAAATCAGAAACGCGTTTTTGGCTTTTTTCAAGAAAATCGCATTTGAATTTCAAAAAAAAATTTTAGTTTGTTTGTATTTTCTTTTTAACGTTGCGTTTCTGAATTTTTTGTGTAGATGGACAAACATCTAAACTTAAAAAAAAATATGTTAAAAAAAAGTGGCCGGATTTTTGAAAAAACTATATAAGAATGTACATTTTTGAGATTGTGGTACATTCCGTTTTAATGTGATAAATATTTAATCAAGGCAACTCGCTACACATTTGACCATTTCTCCATATTTGACCACGCCTTCTAAGCCCAGTTTTTTAAAAATTTAAAAACCAAAAACGCAATTTCCTGAGTTCCATATAGAGCTATACATACAATCTTTTCAGAAGTTTACTGTAAACATGTTTTTTTCCGCTGGACATTTGGTGTGGAAATGGGTGGTTTGTATGGCTACTATAAGTTAGGGTGCTCAGTCGATTAATTCTTGTTGGATTAATTTAAAATTGCTAATTTCGGTTAATGGATTAATTGAAGAATTTATGACGATTAATCGAATAATAATAATAATATTTGTTTTTTCTGGAAATATGTATAATTGTTTTAAAATTTTAAGTCAAATAAACAAAACAAATGTATATGGCGGTTGAAATTAAAAGATTGGTCCTTATTTAATTTTTTTTTTTTTTTTGAATTTTTGCTGTTCCCGAAGCTTGGATTTGTTAAACGACTTAAAATAAGTTCCTGATATAATTTTGGCCAAATCGCTTAACTCTTTGGGAAAAAACACATTAAATTACAAAAAAAAAATAAATACAAATTTTATGAATATTTTTTTTTTAACATTTTCCCAAATCTAGTCAGATAATAAAAATAATTTTTGTGGCAACAAAAGCAATTTTTGAATTCTATTCAGTTCTTCAATTTTTTTTTTAAGTTTTCCCAAACAAGATGGCAAAAAACTTAAATTTTGATAATTATTTTACGTTTGTTTGCCTTTTTTTTCTAAAATTGTCGAAAAAAAAATCTTATAATTTACAAAAATCCAAAAATTTGGAATTATTCGATTAATCGATCAATTTTAAAATTTTATTCATTTAATCGAATTAGTTAAAATGCCAAATATTGATTAATCGTTTAATCGAACAATAAAAAACCCGATTAATTGAACACCCTATTAGGGTATTCTATAGATTAACCGTTAATCAATTAACCGAATAATTTTGGACAATTAACTGTTCGAGTAATTTAAAATTTCCATTTTTCGAATAACAAAAAAAATCGGTTAATATGTGTCGATTAACCGATAAACCGATTTCCTTAAATATTGTTTTTATTTTTTTTTATTTTAATTTAAATTACGGATCTGCTGAAAGATGTAGGGGTCTAAAAAAACATTATTAAAGTTTTTGGGAATACGACGTTAAAACGTCGACAAACGAATATGTCATCGTTGTTCTATATAAAAACAAGTAAGAAAGTTATAGTCGGCCAAGATCGACCACCAGTGTTTTCCGGAAAATGGGTCCCGAGTCTAAACATGGACCGATTGGGTCTATCTTTTGCTAGATCTTTATTTAGTGTAGAAAACACATACAGATCAAATTTTAGTAAAATTGGTTTATTTTTTTTTTTGAAAATAGACCAATTTAACTGAATATAGGTCGAAATTTGTTTATGGGACCAAAAATGGTTCAGTTATATTCCGATTTGATAAGGTTAATAAAGTACACGTTTAACACCTAAAAAAATTTTTTGTCAAATATTTCCATTTTTAGGAAATTTGTAGGAATTACATATGTGAATATCGGGAGGGTGGTTTGTTTGGGTACTACCAGCAGGACTGACCCGATTCCTTTGAAATTTGGAATGATGATTTGTGCATACAAAATTTGATTACCTTTTAAATTTCAATGCGATATTTATAAAAACTATTATTTGAGTCATTTAAGTCTAATCCAAAGGTGGCGTTTGTATGGGGGCTAGGTCTTAACATGGACCGATTATTTCTAATTTCCATAGGCTTCGGCCTTGGGCCAAAAGATGCTTTAGTTCCAGATTTCAAGTCAAATGATTGAAAATTGCGATCTGTATCGTGCTTAAACCGATAGATGGACAGACGGGCGGACAGACAGACAAACGGGCGGATGGAAGGACGGACATCGCTACATCGACTCAAAAAGTAATTCTGAATCGATCGGTATGCCTGAAGGTAGGTCTAGGAACAATATTTTGGGTAGTTACAAACATCAGCACAAACTCATTATACCCTGTACCACAGAGTGGTGCCTGGTAACACTAGTCAATTTTATTTATACATTACCACCACTACACGTTTGGCTTATAGACGTTGAATCTTAATATGGCTTTAGAATTGATCTATCACATCAGGTTCTTGAGAGTTTTTTTGCTTTCGTTTTACCGTAATAAAAAAAATGGAGACTTTCGCTATTTTCGGGACCCTATAAAACCCTCAATTAATATATTGACTCAAACATATAATGGAACAGTAGTATATAAAAAATTCGTTTTTCTTTTTCAGTATTAAAAAGAAAATAATTTTTTGTTTAGGATGCTGGAAAAATAATTTGATCACTAAATAAAAACTTAAAATTTTTAAAAAATTTTCTAAAAAATGTCTATAAATAATTTCATTTTCCAGAGCGACCCTCGTATCTCATTTAATATTTGCGCAATCTTGACGCTTAAATTAAATATTGAAAAACTTACATATTTGTTTTTTTTTTTTTTTTTTATATAGTCGATTAATAATAATCCGGTTTGAATTTGGTTAAATAATAGAAAAATTATAAAATTTTGATTTGATCTATCGTCTAAAATTTTATATATCGGGAAATTTTCGAAACCCGTTCTAAAACTTTTAACTGTTTTTATAAAAAAAGTCAATTTAACAAAAATTCGGCCACATTTGTTTTTAAGTCTCAGTGTTTGTCTATCTACATAAAAATAAATGTTTCGTAATTTTCGAGAAAATAGCATTTGAATATTGGATTTCATATAAATTCTGTAAATATCTTGTATTTTATTGTATCAACACCGCGTATGAGTAACGACAATTCGTTTCGCAAATACTCGTTACTCATACGCAGTGTTGACACAATAAAATACAAGAGAATTATAGAACTTTTATGAAATCCAATATTTAAATGCGATATTCTCAAAAAATATCAATTTTTAATATTAATATTATTAATATTGGCTGTAGGACGGTGGTATAATTTGATAAATATTTAATCAAGGGAACTCGACACAAATTTGACAATTTTTGCCATATTTAACCACTACTCCTTTTGCAGTTTTTCAAAAAGTGAAAAACCAAAATGCGTTCTTTTTAGTGTCATATAGGTAGGCTGACCATTCGTACTGATTTGATCAGTACATGTACTGATTTTTGTCACGTGTACTGATCAAAAATCGATATACTGATTTGTACTGATTTTTTGAAATATGTAATATGATTGTACTGATTTTTGAACATTTTAAAATAAAATATAATTTTATTTGGAAATTATATAAAAAAGTTTGAATTTCCGTAAAATAAGTCGTCGGAGTGGGTTTTTATAACTTAATATGTATTAAATTAATTCTAAAGAGCTAAGTGTTTGCGAATCAAGGGGTTCCTTAACCCAAAATCTTTCTAATGTTAGTTTAATATTCACAAATTTCTATGAAAAAGCGCACTGAATCTTGAAGGTTTTCTATAACAAGTTCACATGACGATGGATTTTCTATATTTTTAGAAAGATAATGTGCTCTACTTGGTACTCTCGAGTTGGGAGTTAAGTTTCACCATTCACCTCTTTTTATACCCTACACCACACTGTGGTACATGGTATAATGAGTTTGTGCTGATGTTTGTAACTACTCGAAATATTGGTCCTAGACCCAACTTTAAGTATACCGATCGACTCAGAATCACTTTTTGAGTCGATTTAGCGATGTCCGTCCGTCTGTCCGTCCGTCTGTCTGTCCATGTTAACGGTGTAAACACGATACAGGTCGCAATTTTCAATCAATTGACTTGAAACTTAAGCCTCTCTTAGCCCCAGGACGAAGCCTATTGAAATTGGAAAAAATTGGTCCATATTTAGACCTAGCCCCCAGACAAAGGTCATCTTTAGTTTTAGCTCAAATGACTCTAATAACCCCATTATAATAGGTATATTTTCGAAATTTGGTAGGTAATTATGTTTTATCAACACAAATTACCATTCCGAATTTTAAAGAAATTGGACCAGTTCTTCTTGTAGCCCCCATACAAACCACCTTCCCGATTTTCACATAAATCTTTCAAATTTTTTGAAATAAGAGAATATTTAATTCTGTATGTGTATGTTAAACGCTTACTTTAATAACCTTATCAAATCTGATTATCATCGGACCATTTTGGGACTTAGGCCCCATGTGAAAATTTCGCCCGATATTCAGTTAAAGCGATTTATTGTCAACAAAAAGAAGCCTATTTCACTCAAATTTGATTTGTGTGTGTTTTTTACAATTATTAAAGCTTTGACAAAATATAGATCTAATCAGTGCATGTTTGAACTTGGGACCCATTTTCCGGGAAACTCTGGTGTAGGGTATTATATGGTCGATCTTGACCAACTATAATTTTATTACTTGTTTAAATTTGATGTCCCTTTACATTTTAGGATTTTATAATTTTTTTCTTGTAAATTGCATTTTCTTTAATTGCAAGAAAAAAATTGAAAATCTTAAAATTCGAAAGAATATTAATTTTTTAAAAATTATGGCGAAATTGAACTTCTGAATAGAGCACAATGTAATTGTATAATTCTAATTTGAAATGAGAAGAGCGCTCAGAACATTAGGGCTGTTAAAAAAACATGTGTTAATTATCTGGGAAGATTTCTAAAAGAAAAAAATCTAAAGAAATCTAAAAATGTCTTCAGAATCTGCTTAATTTCCTGCAATATAACGACAACAGTTTAATTTAATTGTTTTTAGCAGTTCTTTTACTGAAATACCAAGTGACCCCAAGTTTTTCTCATAGAAAAGAGGGTTTTGGGGGAGGGGGGGGGGGGGGGGGGGGTGGAAAACCAAAAGAAATTGGGCGTACTGATTTGCGATCAGAAAAAAATGGTCACCCTACATATAGGGCTATCCATTCCACCTTTTCAGACATTCATGGCCCACATGTATTTCTGTAGTGCGACTGTTGCACACAGTGACGACTAGAACAAGCTAGCGGGACAAAATTATTTTTTGACATATTTAAGTTCCTAAGGTCATAAGTGTTTCCAATTTGTATATATTTATGTGACTTGTGCACCCTACGTTCGGTATACCCTCTATATGATAGTACATGTAACAGTTAATTATTTTTTCACATTTTTCATTTCCTAGGGGCATAAATATATCAAACTTGTATATTTCTTAATCGCATGTGCACCCTTCATTCGTCATACCCTTTATATGGAAAGTTCATGTAACAGTTAATTATTTTTGTTCACATTTTACATTTCCTAAGGTCATAAATATTTCCAATTTGTATATTTTTTTATCTTATATGTATACCCTACGTTTGGTATAACCACTATAATGGAAGTGCATGTAACAATTATTTTTTTTTTGTACATTTGCTAATATTCATTTAATAGTAATAATAATTATGCAAAATTTGTGCATATTCCAAAATCTTTATAAAATTTTATTGCACATAAAATTAAAAATTTTAGACTAATTTTCCAAATTAATATATTTAAGAAAAATTAAAAACATAAATAAAATAATAATGATAATTATAATAAAATAATAATAGTACGTATAATTAAAAAAATAAATTACTTGACCGAATTCATTAATACTATCCATGAATACTAAAATTTTTTTGTAGTGTAAATTTTTTTTTAGTGTATTTTTATTTTTTTTTTTAGTGTAAAAATTTTGGCAAATGCCAGAATAGCTTTGTAAACATATTAGTGGCATAAGAATGTCCCTTACAGCGTGTATAGATGTTTTTTGAATATGTTAATTTGTAATGAAACCAATGTAAAACTTACGTTTTTGATCATAACTTCTGAACTCCTAGACCAATATTTCTATAATTTAATACCAAGATGACACGAGAAATTGGAAACATATATGCCAAGCTTCAGTAGCTTCAACCTTGTCTTTCGAAAGTTTTCGGGTTTTTATTAGATATACAGACAGTCGGACGGACATCGCTCATAAAATACCTGATGTGCAAGCGTGTGCAAAGAGATATTGCCATAGTAATATAGCCTAGTATCGTACCTTTCATTTAAAAAAGAAAATAGCCATGGGACACGTGGAGACAACATTTTCCTATTCTCTTAAAGTTCAATGTAACTACAAACAAAAAATAGTTTTTTTGGGGATTTCTAAAAAATTCTTACAAAAAAAATTTTAAGCTCTGTTTAATAGGGAAAGTTAAATTCACTAGTTCCAACCCTCTTCTTAAAAATCCATTCCAAAAAAATATTGCAAAAATTCACAGGTTAAAAATACTGTAGTCTAGGAGCACTATTCAAAAAATTTAAAAAAAATTAATTGTTTTCAAATATCAATTTTTTGACTTCAACGGATTGGTTTATAGCTCACTGACATTATGCGCATAGAAAAATGGCAATTTCGTGACATTAGGACTATCATCGATTACACTGAACCCATTTTTTTAAAAAATAGGAGATTCAATTTTGTCCCGCTGGCTTGTTCTACACGTCACAGTGTGTGTTGGTGTGTAATGCCTTATATAAATATATGAATCTGTTCTTTTACTGTTTTTATACATAGTGTTGTTCTATTTAAACGAAATGCGTTTACTTAAATTATGGCCTAGAGTATATGACTGAAATATTTTATTATTAGAGACAATAATTTATAAAATATTAAAAAAAATAAAAAATATGTATAATTTTGTTCATGCTTTTGTTGAATTTGAATTACACTTGATTTTAAAAATTATTTTACTTATTTTGCGCTACATTAAATGTCTGCATACTAAATACATATTTACTTACTGACTTGCCATGTTTCTATCTCTACCGATAGATTTTTTGGCTTTTGCAGATTATACACAGAAAAAAATATTAATGGATTTTGAAAAGTACGAAACTACCGAAAATATATATAAAAAAATGTTAAGGAATTTGAAAAGTACAAAATACCGACAGCAATAATTTTGTTTTTTACAGGAAATAGTGTTTTAAGAAATTTAAAACAAAAAAAAAACCGAAGGAAATCAAATCAGTGTTTTTGAGGTCAATCTTTTACTTAAGAAATGAAAGGAATTGTGGAAGGTAGAGAAAAACAGAAACCGTTATTTTTCTTGCTATTTAATTTTACCTTCAGTAGTTAAAGCTTGGACTGCAACAAGCAATTAGCTTTTCAATTTTATTTCTCTAAGTGTACATTTTACAATAATTTCGTATTTCCAATGGTAACTGTGTAACTACTGCTATAATCTTAGAATATCATAATTCATATTGGATATTTTCGATGTTGTTGCTGGTTTTAGTTCTCATGAAAAAAAAGTAACTTTCTACCAACAAACCAACATCATTATCGGTTTGTTTTATATATGAGCATATATATTTGTGCATGTGAATGTATATTTCCCTTTTTCAAATTCTTGTCGTTCGTTTTTTTCTGCTTTTTTAAAGAAGGGTATTTCACTACTGCCATAAATATACAAACATACTCACACTGTATAAAGTAGAATGTAGTTTTGTATACTTTTTAATATTCGCAATAAAATTTTTGAATTATTATTTGCTTTAGCACATTTTATATCTATCTTACATACACATATTTACTTAACATTGCAACCTCGATTTCCTTTTTTTATTTTTTAGCAAATTAAATTCCATCCCCAGATTCTGAGTGAATTATTTGCTATAGTAAGAGATTCAGATTCAAAGAAGTCTTTCGTATAAAAAACTATTGAGAGTGTTAAAATCGGCTGAGCGGAGCTTTTATACCAGTGATCGGCACCAATACCATTCATAACCCGAACACAATTGTTTAGGGGATATGAAATGAATGGCGGTATTTTTTTGGAAAAATTTTGGCTCCTACATACGAAAAAAAAACCATGTCGAATTACTAAAAAAAGTCTCGTAATCCCATTTTAAGGTGATATTATTTTGTCTTTTTGCCGTCTTTTTTTGCAAGAGCTGTGAGAGCGAAACAAAATTATACGAGTAAAAGAACAAAAACTATATCAAATTTAAGAAATTGACATTTTATGATTTCTATTTCGTTGATACCACAAAACATAGAGTATACATAGAGGCGAAGGCGTCAAAAATTGAGTTGTCAAAGTACAACTTGTATACATGTATTTGTTGACAAAGTACGACTTGTAAACATGTATTGTGTTTTGAATGCACATCGACAACATACGTGTGAGAAATTAGAAAAAGATAGTGATATTATTTTTTCTTTCACCTTCGCCTCTATGTTTCTCTATGCAAAAAAACTTCACAATAACATGTGTATTTTTTTTTTTATAAAAATTTCAATATTTTCAAGATACAGTACATTGGAAACTCTTTTATAGTAGATGCAATTTGTTAAAGACAAAGTTAACAAAACTAGACGTTATCATTATCAAACGAGTATTATTCTGAAAAATGCTATGTAGGTAATTTATAAAGCTTTAATTTAAGCTTAATGGCGTCCAGATCGAGTAAACAATAAATGTGCTACGAAGGTCGATCTGGAAAATGAAATTATTTATAGACATTTTTTAGAAAACTTTTTAAAAATTATTTGATTACTTTATTCAGTAATCAAATAATTTTTTCAACAACCCAAACAAACAGTGAAATTTTTTAAGTACAGTAAAGAAGTGGCCACTTTGAATCGGTACGCACTGTAGTAATCGTAACAACGCCCCCTGTTATCAAAATGGAAAACCATTAACATACGTTTTTAACAACAAATCTACCGTTAATCTACAATGAATTGCGAGTCATTAAGTTTAATTTTAAAAAGTGTAGACACAATGGAAAAATAAGCTATACATAAAATTGTGCACAAATATCTAGAAAATCGGATTTTGGCGGGTTCAAATATAGCCAAATCACTTAAAATGGCTACATCTACAGTGTGTAAAGTTTTAAAAAAAGTACAATAATAAATTATCCACTGAAATAAAGATCAAAATTGTGAAAAACAGGAACTCGAGACAAAAAATTAAAGCAGAAAGTGCTAAGGTCTCTCAAAAAAACAAAAAACCCCAGGCTTATCAAACAATAATCGTGCCAAAAAAAGTCAAACTAGCAGAAGTATTGTACGTCGAATTTGTAAAAATGTTGGGTTAAAGTCCTACCGTGTTAATTAATATCCAAATAGAACAGAAAAGAAAGAATCAGTAGCAAAAAAGTGTACCAGATTGCTGTGTGATCGGGATTTTACCAATTCTAAGGGCTGCATTGTTATGGATGATGAAAACACATCAATCCACCAAATTGCTCAAATCTTCGTCCAATCAAAAAATATTGGGCAATTTTTAAACGCAAATGGAAAAAGTGTGCAGGAACAGTAAATAACCATATTTTGATGAGAACAAAGTGAAATAAATTAGCTTGAGAGTGGAAAGAAAAGTTGTGCAGAAGTTGATAGGAGGCATTAAAAGAGAAGCCAGGAAATTTATACGAAATAAGGGCCCATAAACTTCCAATTATATTTTTTTTAAAGGTTAATAAATTACCTTTAATTTAATGTATAAAATGTTAATATATGTTGTTTCATTTAAAATTTATGGTCGCTTTAATACGTCCCGATTTTAAGTAGCCACTTCTTTAGAAAAAATCAAAATTTTTTGACCTCCAATTCTTTTGACCACCAATTTTTTGTAAACAAAGAAAAGATGTTATTGGTTATTAATTTTTGTAAAACTAAGTGTATAGTAATGAAATACTAATATAATTAAAAATTTTCTTTGTTTACAAAAAATTGGTGGTCAAAAGAATTGGAGGTATAAAAATGTTTTTTTTTTCTACTGTACTTAAAAAATTTCACCGTTTGTTTGGGTTGTTGGAAAAATTATTTGATCAGTGAATAAAAATTATTAGACCTTTTTTTAAATTTTTAATGTCTGAATTGGAAAAAATCGGCCTTAAATATTTTTAAAAAATGTTCTAAAATGTCTACAAATAATTTCATTTTTCAGATCGACCCTAGTAGCACATTTATTATTTACTCCCAGTTGGCAACGTTCTTGAGCCATCCTCAGTGACGGAGCGGTGACATGTCAGAGTCACTATTGACATCCACAAGACATCTCTATGTACTCAGTAGAGGACAGTTTCATACAAATTTTCAAAATGTCCTCACTCAAAGTCAGCTGGGGTCAGGGCTGACCTTCTGGGGACATGTCACCTAAGACTTCTTGGAGGAAATGTCTGTCGTAGGTCATGCGAAAATACAAAAAATTTTCGTATTTCCTTTAGTTTTTACTTTTATGCAATTTCATTTATAAATTATCTTTCTAATATTTAGAAAAAACTTTTCGCCTTTTTTAGTCCCAACTGGATTTGAACCTGAATCCTCCAGTTTATTATTCCCACACCTAAAGACTTGTTCCAAACTTTATTTGGAAAATTGTTTGTTTATTTATTACTTTTATTATCCCAGTTGGCAACGTCCTCGAGCCATCCTCAGTGACGGAGCGGTGCCCAGTTGGCAACGTCCTCGAGCCATCCTCAGTGACGGAGCGGTGACATGTCAGAGTCACTGCTGGCATGCACAAGACATCTCTATGTACTGCGTTGAGGACAGTTTCATACAAATTTTCAAAATGTCCTCACTCAAAGTCAGCAGGGGTCAGGGCTGACCTTCTGGGGACATGTCACCTAAGACTTCTTGGAGGAAATGTCTGACGTAGGTCATGCGAAAATACAAAAAATTTTCGTATTTCCTTTAGTTTTTACTTTTATCCATTTTTCTTTATAAATTACACCGCTCAACAAATCGAAGGTTTTTGGCTCCGGTTTGAAGTTTGATATAAAATTTTTAAAGATTTTGACTCGCTGATTCCAAATTTGTGCTCCAAATTTTTCCATCACGTCTAGAATTTTAATTATTCGCGGTTGAAAATGCGAAAAAACGCGATTTTTGCCTTTTTTGAAAGCCTGCACAGCCGCCGCTGGGTGGAATAAAAATCAGGTATAAAGCGTGAGAGTAGAATTGAACTATGATCTCAAAAATATGATCAAAAAAATTTCAAGTTGTTGCACTATTATTGGCCAAACATGCATTTTAAAAAAACACTGTCAAAATAATTAGAAAAAGCACCATTTTTAAAAGGCTCTAATACAATAACCAGATGATCAATCTTTACTGTGATGAGCTCAAAATTTAGGCAAAAGTTCATTCTTTCTTATAGACTTTTAAACCCATTAAATATATCTTCCGGTGTATGCGAAAAATAACACAGAAATCCTAAATTTGTAAAATATTTATTTTTTTAGTTTTTCTTTGAAAAATATCAAAAAAAACTAAGGTATCTCTACCTTACCTTTTTTACAAAAATGGTAATTTTAACAGTATCATTTTAAAACGCAAGTAAAGCCCAACCAAACGTAATAATTTTAAAAAAATTGTGTTCTATGTTGGAGACCATAGACAAATTATACTTTTGCGCTTTATACCAGATTTGTATTCCACTGAATGGCTGCTGTGCAGGCTTTAAAATAATGCAAAAATCGTAATTTTTCGCATTTTCATCCGTGAATAACTTAAAATCTGGACGTGATGGGAAAATTTGGAGAACAGATTTGGAATCAGAAGATCAAAGTCTACTAAAATTGATCATCAGAATTCAAACCGGAAAATGAGTGTTGAGCGGTGTTATCTTTCTCATATTTAGAAAAAACTTTTCGCCTTTTGTAGTCCCAACTGGATTTGAACCTGGAACCTCCAGTTTATTAGTCCCACACCTTACTACTTGTTCCAAACTTTATTTTGAAAATTGTTTGTCTATTTATTACTTTTATTCTACTTGTTATATTTAGATTTTATTTTAAATAAATCGATAATATTGCCATCTTTTTCTTGGAAATTGAAGAGTTGCTCAGATTTAAAATTCTAATTTAATATACTGCTATTCTGAAGACATTTCCTTTTAGACGTCTTAGAGGAATTGTCCACACTCTTAAAGCAAACATTCAGTGCTGACAATGTTAGGACATGTCATCAAGGATTACCTATGATTTGTCAAAACCTGAAGACATTTCCTCAAGGAATCACTGTGGAAATTTCCTCAGTGACACGTTTTCCAACTGGGATCTTTTTCTTGGAAATTGAAGAGTTGTCCAGATTTAAATTTTTTATTTAATATACTGCTATTCTGAAGACATTCAGTGCTGACAATGTTAGGACATGTCATCAAGGATTTCCTATGATTTGTCAGAACCTGAAGACATTTCCGCAAGGAATCACTGTGGAAATTCCCTCAGTGACACATTTTCCATCTGGGCTCAATCTGAACGTCATTAAGCTTAAATTAAAGCTCAATAAATTACCTACATAGCAATTTTCAAAATAATACTCGTTTGATATTAATAACGTTTAGTATTGCTAACTTTGTCTCTAACAATTATAGAATAAACATAAAAATTACACTGTGAGACAAATGGTAGGTGTCAGTGATTAAACTGTTCATCGTTATATGAACAGTTTAAAGGAATTGTAATTTTTAATTTTTTTTTTAAATTGTTTCAGCAAAATCGGACTAGTGGTTCTCGAGTTATGTAAAAAAAAAACAACCACCAAAGGTGACAATTTCCCCTATATGATAGTTACTAACTTCAAATCGATATATCTCGATTCCTAGACGTGACCCGGCAAAACACCGGGACACGTATAACTTCTTTTTTACCGATATAACTTTCCCGGTAGTTTGAACCCTTCCCGATTTTGACTGTCGCATAGTGTTATCGAAATCATTGATTTCTTAAATTTTCTTTCTCACTAGGTTTACCCTAATTTTCTAAAGAATTGTAATAATGGGGAAATTATAAAATCCCTGAAACGATCGTAAAATTGTTTTAAAGCAAACACTCTTTGAATATTAATTGGGAGAATGATCTAATAAAGAAAATAGGGTTAACATAAGTAGTGGTTATGATAATTCATAATGGGAAACATGAGAATGGCCTCGAACTAGAAAAACTATTGAATTAAACTATTTTTCAATTTAATTTAATTTGACAAAATTTTCTAGAACTCCAGTTTTCTGGGCATCGGTGTACTTACTATATTACAATATTTATTTTTTTGTTGAATATTACTATGCAAACTGTGTAATTTTCACATTTTACAACACAGTACATATAGAAAATCTCTTTGATATGTGAGCCAAGAAACTTTGTTTTATTGTTGATTGTATCATGTCCTTGTTAAGTTACTATTTCTTTCTGTATTTTATAATATTTCTGCTGTTGTATTTTTTTACTTCCTCTACGTTTACATCTATGTGCATGTGAGTGTTAATGTACGTGTTGTAACTATGTATGTGGCAGTTTTATTATACTGATGTACGTATATTAGGGAAGACAGTAAAAAAAATCTAATTTCGATCAATACCGAACGATAATCTGAGATTGGAGAACATAATTTTGGAAAATTAGAAATTTATACAATACCATGCCTCAAGTTTTCATATCGCACCAGTTTTATCTTTACGAAATAAATTCCTGGCAAACTTTGGCACCGATTTATAAAAATAAAACTTTTTATGCACAATTTTTTATCAGCATGTCACAGGAAAGTGGCGCTATAAATTGATGTCATTCATATTTTTAATATTAAAAAATCCTTGAACTACCTTCTTCAACGACAACCGGCCATTCCGTTTTTCGAAAATTAGTTTATTTCAGCCCACTTTAATGTATATTTAGACATTGAATCGTAATAGTGTGAATGTAAATTGAATTTTAATAACATGTTGGTTATAATAAAATCTATGTGTGAAAATAATCAATTGTACAAAGCCAGGCGCGGATCCAGGAATTTCATTTGGGGGGGGAGATTTTTTAAAAAAAAAATTTAATGTTTGGTTGGCCAGGAGGGGGGGCTGTGTTGTATGAATTTTTGTTAATATTTTTAAAATTGAGTTACAAATTGAAAACCGAAAAATAAAGTTTTTTTCTAAAAGAATTTTTCAATTTAAAAAAGCTATAATATTTAAATCAGGCGTGGATCAAGCTTTTGGATTAGGGAAGCTTTTATGCTCAACATTTTTTTTACGATTTACTTCATTAATAAGGCCGTTGATAGACATGTAAACGGGCCTATTCACAGTTATGACTGACTATGTCTGTCATAAACCAATTTTTATGCTTTAGCAGTCATAACATCAACATTTTTCTATACTAACCACCAATAAACATTAAAAAATTTAAAATTTTATTTGAAAATTGACAAATAAAATCTAAAATTTTTTAATTTTGTTGTATGTAGATTTGTATAGAAAAATATTGATATAATGACTTTTCAGTCACAAAAACTGGCTTATGACAGTCATATCCACTCACAACTATGAATAGACCAGGGTTGCAAAATGGGAACATAAAAATTGTACCAACGAGATCATTAAATTGTACTTTTTCGACCTTAATTGTACCAAAAATTTCAGTTTTTAATATTTTTTATTGAAATAAGCAAAAAAAAAACAAAAACTAAAAATTAATAAAATTATTATTTGTACTTTTTTGAGTAAAAACAGTCTTCAGTCTTTTGTAAAAAAAATTCGAGTGAAAATTTTTTATAGGTAAAAATTTTGTTTGGCTTAAAAAATTTTCTGAGTGACAAAGACCTTTGTAAAATATTCTTGTGGCTTACCAATGTCTTTAAATACTGCTTTGTGGGTTTTTGACACGTGAATTCGCAAAAAAAGCTGACGCGGAAAATTTAATCATCAGAAATTTTGCTGAACTGAAGGCAGTTTTTGGTAAGGAATCACAGCCAAAGAGCGATGTCAGTGTTTAGAGCGCTGTTGCGATGCAGTGAAATCATGTGTGCTTTCAGCGCTGATTGAAACATCCTTTGTATCACTCTTCCGGTATAAAAAATTTATTAAAAAAATCTTAACAAAAAATTAAATTTTTTCCCCTCACTTTTACTACACACATTACTAAAAAGCTGTGCTGCCAAAATCTCACTTTATTTTTATAGAGATATATCTGCCAAGCTACAGAAGCCTCAAAGATGTCTTTCGAAAGTTAGATTAGACAGACGGACGAACGGACATGGCTATAAACTTTTTATCCTAGACTGATATATCGAGGCGTTACAAACGGAGTTTATGTATAAAAACTATAAACTCAGGAAATTCTAAAATTGTACCAAAGCTTTGAATGGTACCAAAAAAAGTACAATTGTACCAACTTTTGCAACCCTGGAATAGACCCATACAATTTTACACAAAAAGTCTTATTTTTCAAAAATTTATTTTCATACTAAAAGTTTAATACTCTGAAAAAACTTTTTAATAAGAATACGATTTTTATGCATGTTTCCTTTATAAAATTTCTCAGATGTTGAAACATTTTAGTACAGAAAAATTCTTAGATGCTAAAATATTTTTTATCTAGAAAAATAACCCATTTTTAAGATATAAAAATCTTCAGATTTTAAAACCCTTTGATATAAAAATTCTCAGATCGAAGTTTTCTTATAGAAAATGTCTCAGATTTTTAAACTTTATTTTATAGAAAAAATCTGAGATTCTGAGAATTCTAATAAAATTTTGTTATAAAAAATCTCTGAAATAATTCTCGTTTTAAAGTAATTCTCAGATTCTAAGAAATTTTTCCTATACAAAAATTTTCAGATCCTAAAACATATTTTGTAAGAGAAAATTGTCAGATACTACAAAGCATCAGTTTCTAAAATAAAAAAATTTTACGTTTTTATGACACCTAATGTTTTCTAAAGCAACTTCTTAGATTCTGAAACACTTTCCATATAGAAAAACTATTATTGGACAAGACAAAAATTTACATTTTCAAATTCGCAGACTCTAAAAGATTTTTTAAAGAGAGAAATTCTCATATTCTTAAAAAATTGTCCATTAAAAATTTAAGATTAACGAAATATATTTCTCCATAGAAAAACTCAGATTCTGAGAGGTTGTTTTGTAAAAATGTTTTCCGATTCTGTGAATTTTTTTGGCAGATTCTGAAACATTCTTCCTAAGAAAAAATTCTCAGCTGCTGAGGGATTTTTTCTATATTTCCTAAAATTTGAGGTAATTTTTTAATCCAAAAATTCAGAGTCAAATAAGTATCAAAAATTTTTCGATATATAAAGTCTAGAATTCTGAGACATTTTTCTACAACAAATATTTGAGATAATACTTTTTCTTAGGATAGAGGCTATGTGTGCTGACGTAAATCATATACACACACATGCCTCTCCTGATTATTGTTTTTACATCCTGGTCATTTTCTTTGTAACTTTGTTCCTTTCCCTTCCTTTTCCTTTCCGTTTTTTTCCTTTCCTTTCTTTTTTTTCCTTTCCTTTTTCTTTTTTGAAATCGTTTTGGGGGGGGAGAAATCCCATTCTCCCCCCCCCTGGATCCGCGCCTGTACAAAGCTCATTGATATGAAAAATATGTGTTATTGTTTTAAAAATATTTATTAAAAGTAAGTTTATTTTGTAGTAAAGTTTATATATAAAAGGAATTATCAAAATCCCTGGAAAACTGTTTAAGATTTAATTTTCGAATTTTGTACAATTTTTTGTAAAATTAAAATTTAAAAAAAGGAAAAGAAAAAAAATATCAAAATAAACTTGGCAGCACTTTTTATATTTTGTATAGATTCTGACAACGGCATTCACAATAAACTTATAACACCCATACAATTATCGAAGTGATAAATTAACGTCGAAAATTTTATATGTTAAAACTTAACAAATACATGGCTAAAATTTAGTACAAAAAAATATGTTAATGTCTCTTTGAAAAAGGAATTAACCTCCGTGAGAGTCAGACGTGTTTTCAACCCGGTCCGTGTTTTTTTTAATAAATATTTCGTTAAAAAAATAAAAATAAATATACAATTGCGAAAAGACGCTAAAAAAAACTATAAACAGTTTTGTGTTTTAATAAATTTCTATAAACACCAGTGCTAAAAAAGATTATTTTAATAAACAAAAAAAATATATGTTTAAATTAACACAACAAAGATTTTAGTCTTTTGTTCGTGTAATTTTTTTCCCTTTTATTTTATCTTTACATACGTAAAGAGTGTATGAGTGATTTGAGTGCAAAATCAAATGAGCAGAGGCTCAGTATAAACAGTAGCAGAAATGCATACTTCTCTTTTAATGAAGAAAATTGCAATAATAAAGCAAATATTTATGATCCCAAATTAAATAAAAATTATTTGAGTACAAAACCATTTGAAAGAGCTCAATCATGTTCACCAGTGTTACTCTTAAATGAAAATAATAACCCGCCAAAAAATATGAATAAAAAAACAAATCTAGAGAGTACCAAAATTGTTAATATTAGCTCTTCCTCTCTTAATACTCCTAATAAGAAAACTGAAGAGATTTCTGTAAGTATGTTACACACACATGTAAGTACACATCAAACACCAATTACAAACGTAGGAGCAGGAACAAGTAGGCAACCAGCAATACAGACTGGTTTAGATCGCTATTTTAATATTAAAAGAATCCGAAGCCCACAAAATGGAAATAATAATAATAATAATACCGGTAAAAAGCAGAAAACCGCTAATAAAAATGAAACATCGGATCCCTTGAATAACAATCGTTTTGCACTGTTGAGAGAAACAGATTCAGATCTGGGTAGTGCCCGTAAAGAGGTTAATTATAGACCTCCGCCAATTTTTCTTCGTGAGCGCAGCTCCAATAAATTGGTGTCTGATTTTACAGAACTTATTGGTAAGAATACATTCCATATTGTTCCGATCCAAAAGGGTAAAATACACGAGACGAAAGTTCAGGTCTACACTGAGAAGAACTATAGGGTTATAGAAAAGTTCTTACATGATAGCGAGAAAAGTTATTATACCTACCAACTTAAGAGTAGTAAGGGCTTAAGTGTGGTTATTAAGGGAATCGAATCCAGTGTAGACCCTAATGAAATCAAGGAGGCTCTAGAAGAAAAGGGCTACAATGTTAAGGTAGTAGTAAATATTTTTAATAAGAATAAAATTCCCCAACCAATGTTTAGAGTTGAGTTGGAGCCTGAAAACAGGAAATTAAAGAGAAATGAAACTCATCCAATTTACTCTGAGCGTTATGTTCTCCATCGTAGAGTATCTGTAGAAGAACCACTTAAACGAAGTGGTCCTGTCCAATGCTCAAACTGCCAGGAGTTTGGACACACTAAAACTTACTGTACTCATAGTACAGTGTGCCCAGTATGTGGTGATCTACATCAAGCCGCACAGTGTCCCATCATTAAAAATGGCGAGGGTGCTAAGAAGTGTGGAAACTGTGGTAATAACCACTCGTCTAAATATCGGGGCTGCCCCATATACAAGGAACTCAAGCTTAAACTTAAGCAGAAGCAACAACAGGCCCGGGGCCAAATTGTAGAATCCGGACCAGCCTTGGCTCAGCAGAATGTAAACATTTCTGCGCCAGCTGTGCAACCCACCTTGCGCCCTCTATCAGTACCATTAACTGAAACATCCTCAGTACCGCCAACGGTACAGCAAGCACAACCTACTTCAGGTTCTTCGTATGCAAATACGCTAAGATTGGGTTCTCAGCAATGTTCAATGTTCTACGCCCTAATGCAGACCATGAATACAATTGTATCATCCATGCAAAATTCGATGAATGCCTTCATGGTATCTATGCAAACTACAATGCAAGAACTAAAAGAGCAAAATAATAATTTGCTCACCCTACTGGCACAAAAATGAGTTTCTTGAAAATATGTTTTTGGAATGCTAACGGCGTAACCCAGCATAAGGCTGAGATATCTAGTTTTCTATCGCGTGAAAATATAGATGTGTTGCTACTTTCAGAAACACATCTGACAAATAGATATTGCTTTAACATTCCCGGATATACATTCCATAAAACAAATCACCCTGACGGTAAGGCACATGGTGGCTCTGGCATTCTTATTAGGAGTAGAATTAAACATCATGCTTTAGAAGACTTTTCCAAGAACTACCTTCAGGCTACATCAATCCACATTTATTGTGGAAATGGTGGCCTTACTCTATCGGCAATATACTGCCCACCACGTTTTTCGGTTACACAAAACCAATTCGACGAGTTCTTTAAAACACTTGGAAATCGTTTCCTGGCTTGCGGGGATTATAATGCTAAGCACACCTATTGGGGATCACGTCTTATAAACCCCAGGGGAAGAGAGCTTTACTACTTGCTAGTTGATCGAAAAAACAGGTTCGATATTATATCACCTGGTAAACCAACCTATTGGCCTTCTGATCCTAGGAAAATCCCAGATCTCATAGATTTTGGAGTCTCCAAGAATATTGATAGAAATAAAGTATCAGTTGAAACATCATTTGGCCTCTCTTCCGACCATTCTCCTGTCATAGTAAATTATTATGATGATCCTAAGGAGCTAGAAAAACCCTGTGTATTAACGTCTTATAGAACCAATTGGTTAAAATATAAGAAATGTATAAGTAGTCACATCCACACTGATCCAACATTGGAGTGTGAGGGGGATATTGAAGAATGCGTACAGGACTTAACGTTCATTATGAGGTCAGCAGCTGAACACTCGACTCTTCAGAGTGAAATAACTTCAAACCGTGAATCATATCTATCAAATTCTGAGATTGAAAAACTTATAACACAAAAAAGAAAACTGAGAAGAGCATGGCAAAATTGTAGATCACCTGCTGCAAAGCAGAGGCTGTCAGAGGCTACAAGAAAACTGAGAGAAGCCCTTCATTTAGAAGAGGATCGTAGAAATATGTCTTATATAGAGGGACTGAAAAATTCAAGCTCCACCAATTATTCGTTGTGGAAGGCTGCAAAAAATATGAAAACACCGGTAGAGGGCTAGCCACCACTTAGAAATAAAAGTGGAAATTGGGCACGGAGT
The DNA here is from genome assembly GCA_963921195.1 of Pegoplata infirma. Lineage (NCBI taxonomy): Eukaryota > Metazoa > Arthropoda > Insecta > Diptera > Anthomyiidae > Pegoplata > Pegoplata infirma. Next base: position 191,502,886 of record OY992536.1, read on the forward strand.
GATGAAGACAAAGCGTGCACCTTCGCCGAACATTTATGTTCAGTCTTTGAACCAAATCCACCGGATCATGACTTTACGCTCCCTGAACCGCCTAACAGAGCTGATATGACTAATTTTATAATCAACCCTTACGAGGTTGAGACTATAATAAAGGACAATTTAAATCCTAAAAAAGCTCCTGGATGTGACCTCGTCACGCCGAGAATGATAAAAAACCTACCATTCATAGCAGTTATAACCCTCACAAAACTGTTTAATGCGATCTTGCTTCGAGGATATTTTCCAGATATGTGGAAAATTTCTGAAATTAAAATGATATCCAAGCCAGGAAAAGATTTAACTTTACCTTCATCATATAGACCTATTAGCTTGCTTCCGTGTCTGTCGAAATTATTTGAGAAAGTTTTTCTTAAAAAAATTATGCCTTCCCTGGAAAACTGTAACGTTATTCCTGCTCACCAGTTTGGTTTCCGCGAAAAGCATGGAACAATAGAACAAGTAAACCGCATTACAAGCGAGATAAGAAAGGTACTCATAAACTACTTGAATCCTATCTTCTTAACCGAAAATTCAGGGTAAAATATAAGGATACGACATCTGGAGATTTTGAAATGAAAGCTGGAGTTCCGCAGGGAAGTGTACTTGGTCCAATTTTATATTTGATTTTTACATCAGATTTGCCTACTAACGACCGTCTGCTAACGTCAACTTTTGCAGACGATACAGCAATTATTAGTACACACACGAATCCATCCGTTGCATCAATTGAACTTAATAACCATCTTAGAATTGTGGAGACGTGGTTTAAAAATTGGCGAATAAAAGTCAATGCTTTGAAAAGCAAGCACGTTACTTTTACACTAAGAACAGGAACTTGTCCTCCTGTCTCCCTAAATGGAGAACATATCCCACAATCTGAGAATGTTACATACCTTGGCATTCATTTGGACAGGCGATTAACATGGCGAAAGCACATAGAAGCCAAGAGGCTTCAAATGAAGCTGAAATCCAGCAATTTACACTGGTTAATTAACAAATATTCCAAACTTAGCCTTGACTCAAAAGTCACCCTGTATAACTGTATATTAAAACCGATATGGACCTACGGTATCCAACTATATGGTACTGCAAGCGCATCCAATATAGAACTTATACAGAGGGCACAATCAAAAATTCTCAGAACTATGACCGGCGCGCCATGGTTTATTCGCAACGAGAATATACACAGGGATCTTAACATACCATTTGTTAAGGATGAGTTTATCACAATAAGGACAAGATATGCTGATAAACTGGAAAATCACCCTAACCCCTTGGCTAGAGTCTTGACACGAACCCAGGGACATTCAAGACTGCGTCGTGCAGACTTGCCGCCCTTGTAACTTTGAGGCCCATATAACAAAATGGCTCCTTTGGAGTGTATATTATTTTAAGTTAGAGTTTTAAGATTTAAATACTTATTGTTAGGCCTAAGAAAGGCGATTCAATAATAACCAAAATAAAGTGTATATAAAAAAAAAAAAAATGTCTCTTTAAAAAGCTTTAACAAAATTTTAATTGTTTTTGTATCGCCATACTTTATTTTACAACTGATCTTTTTTTCGCTTTAAGTCCATAACAATCGGAATCGGAATGGGATGAAACCAAAAGCAAATGAAAGCTGACGTTTTTCATAACAAAACCCTCGAGGCTTTTTTTTAGGTCAGAGCTAGATTTTTTGTACATGCATTTAAAGTTGGTGATTTTAAAGCATTTAAAGTTTTTGTGTACTAAACATGTCCTTCTTTATTGGACATGTAGGGTCCAGTATCCGAACATAAGCTCAAAATTACTTTAGCTATAACTGGTATGAATTTTTCTGCAATCGGTACAGTACCTATTTACTGAATAGCCAAATTATTAAAATAAACAACTGGGCACCGTTGCGTATGATTGTTATTTAAAGGCAATTACACTATTAATCATACGCCACTAATACAGTTTTGTACTCTTTCCCAAAACTCTTGTCGTGCATGCAAAAAAAATTGAAACATCGGTCGAGGACCACTTTAAGTTCACATATTAATGACGACATTCTAGCGATATACATATGTATCCATCCATCAAATTTTCTGTGGAAAGCAACATGCAGTGCAGATCAAAAAAACTGTAAATTTGGCAAATGAGCAGTGTTGCCACCAGTGAACCAATAAATTATCAAGAAGTTTGTCCAAAATACCAAAATCCCGAAAATTATCCAAAATATCAAAAACTTTTTTTCAATTTAAAGAATAAGGGCGGATTACTCAATGAAAAGTTAGCTGCTAACTGCCAATTTAACGGAGTCTTATGTCAAAATTTGTATGAAAAAGTTAAATTTAACGGAGAGTTATTTTATAACGGAGCATTGAGTAATCCAGCCTAAATGAAATTATTTTTAAAATAAAAAAATAATACATTTTGTACTGTTCAGAATAAAAATTATTTTAAATTTTAATAGTTAAATTTTTTTAACATTTCTATTGTGGGCTCAAGGTCTGAACCCCTATTTCTTTCAGGCTCAATGAAATAAGGCCCCAATGAAATAAGACCCCAAACTAGAAATGAAATAACGCCCCATTTTTTGGGGCTTTATTTCATTATGAAACAACACCCCAAAAAATAAATGAAGTAAGCCCCCAATGAAATGAAATAAAACCCCAAAGATAAAATGAAATAACGCCCCATTTTTGGGGCCTTATTTCATAATGTTATTAAGCCCCATTTTGAAAATGAAAGAAGGCCCCAATTTAAAAACAAAAATAAATATTAAGTCCGTTCGATAAGCTTATCTACTATTTCATTAAAAAATTACTCCAAAATTTTTGGTAAATTACAAATTTTACACATACATACAAAGGACTCAATTTAAATCCAAAATATATTAAATATACTACAAACCGAAACGCACGCGGCGAGTGAACAAAAAATTCCGGATACGTCTAAATAACTGCTTTTATTGACCAGGGCGTGGCACATTGGATTGTTTAAGGTGTTAGCACAATGGACTTGGCAAAATTTTCTTCGATTTTGTACAACCTACCGTCGTCGTTAATATATCTTTCACAACATTATAATATGATGCATCTTTTAAAAATATTTAAATGCATGTGGTGATGAAGGAATCGCGAGATTTTTTTTTAATTTTTTGTTAAAATCTGTTGTAAAAATTTTTCGCCTGCGGCGCCAATAAGGCTTTGAAATTTGAAAAGCTCTAAATTTAAAGATATTGCCAAAACTAAAAACAAAAGAAGTGCTGTCAAATAAGAAAAAACTAACGAAAATCGCCAAATTAAAATAATAAAAAAAATATATTTAGTCCATTTAAAACTTTAAATTGTAACTGATAAAATTATCCATAAATTATCCAAAAATGTAATTATCCAAAGAGTATCCAAAAATTTTTAAATTATCCATTTTTTGGATAATTATCCAAGAAGTGGCAACACTGCAAATGAGCAAAGTCGGATCTGTCTGTCTGTGGAAAGTAAATATAAATGATCAAAATGGCATTTAAGACATTCTAAACGAGCTAGACTTCCGAAATTTGGCACGAATATGTCTTGTGTTCGCATGGTGGTAATGTTCATTAATTGACCAACCTCTTAAAAATACCAACTAACAAGGAAGGTCTTTCGCAGAGCACCAACCGATTTTCCTAAAACTTGCATATAGCAAAGAGGGGAGACAAATAAGAGTTACGTGTTTTTTATAGCTCCCCAATCTCACATTTAGCGGGTCAAATGGGAGAGAGAAAACGAGATTTTTTTAGTTTTTTGAGGATTTTTCACATTTCTTCAAAAAACGAACTATATGAACATTTTACACAGGCCAAAAGACCTATCCAATGGTGAATCGGTCTTGTCCGAATTCGGTTTCGTTAAGTTCATTATTGTCAAAAATGTTTAATCGTTGGGATGTATATGGGCAATTCCATCATGTCGAACGTGACCGTTGCACACATTAAAGTTGAAAAAAAAGTCAAAATAAAAAGTTTTTTTTTCTTGACAAAAGGGGAAACTTATAGCTCTTAACTAGCTCTATAATTGTTGCTCAGGTTGATTTTGAAAATTGTTTCAAGCTTTCGAGATAATCGCAAAAAAGACAACCATTCGCACGGGACAAAAAACAGAAGTCGTTTTCGCGACTATCAATCAAAACTCTGATTTCAGAGGCTTATAAAAGTTGTAAAATTTTACCTCAAAATTATTTCTACTTTTTTTTTAATTTAACTTTAATCACTGTCGCACGGGACATGTCGCACGGGACCGTTTTTTCCATCATCTAATTTATGTTTTTTTTGTTGTTCTTTTTTAACAAATTATAAATAAATAAGCCTAGAAAACTTGGCATATATATTTTTCGTTCCCCTGGTCTGGTTCGTATTGAATTTCAGCCAAATCGGTTCAGTGGTTCAAAAGTTATTAGCAAAACCGAGAATTTCAGATTAGTTTCACCTTAAATTCAAGTGTTGAAAACCCGTTAAACGTGTTTTTAAAACATTGGTAAGTCACAAAACTATTTTACAACGTATTTTTGTCACTCAAAAATTTTGTCACAAAAAAGTACACTCGAAAAAGTTTTACACTCAAAAAAAATTTTACACTCAAAAAAAATTTTGTAAATTATTTTTTTTTTTTCAAAAATTACTTAAAAAAGAAATTTACATAGCATTAAATATTTCTTATCCAAAATGTTATTTACTTTCACTTAAAAAGGGCATTGTGGAGGGTATTCATAGATTCGCCTAGTCGAATGTAACTTTTCAACTTGTTTAATTTATTGTCTTGTAGTTTCATTTCATCTTCCTTCAACTTTTCTCTCCGCCGCTTGCATCTCTCTTTATTTTTTACGCCGTTTATACTCATCTATACTTAAATAATTTAAAAGAATGTATTAAAAGAAGTAAATCATTTATTTAAGAAAAAAATATTTTTTCAAAATTTTAAAATCCACACTTACCATGTCGCACGTGACCAACTTTATATAAGAACCAAGATCACAGTTTTTATTATTTTTTAATTTTTTTTTTTTATTTTAATTGTAATAAAAATCTGTGTTTGTTCTCCATATTTGATGAACTTTCGTCATGTCCACTTGACGCACTAATTACAAATGTTGTTTTTCAATGTCGCACGGGACATCGAAATATGTGATAAAGCATAGCAAAAACTAACCGTTATTTTTTGAATTGCATAGTTTGTTATGCATTTTTTTTTAGCTCTTTGTATCTCCAGAAAGATTTTTTAAAAGCAAAAGTCAATATTTAATGCTTCTTTTTAAGAACTTTTAACAAAACAAAAGGTGCAATAGAAATGTCCCAATGAGAAAAAATTGGCTTGCTCGACTTTACATTCGAATATCTCGAAATGGGTTAGGAATAAATGTAAAATTTGTTCACGTTAGTTAAATTTGATTGTTTTCCTATGAAAATATGTTAAAACAAATTCGTTTCAAGAACTTTTGGTTTTTTGGTCTTGGTAGACCTTTCGGTGGAAGTGCCAATATACGTACGACCGCCAACATCATATAAAATAATCTCTATCAAAATTATGCTGACCCGTATTATTTCGTTTGGCGAAATTCCTATTAGTTCGGCTTTTATACGGATTTTCCCGAAAGCCCTTAATTTTTCATAAGGTTGCAACCCTTCTTTAAATTATTTTTTTTTTTAGCGAAGCGGCTTAATTAATATATGGAGTTTGTAATTTCCAAGCCCAAAGGCTGGTGCCAGGTGCGGATCCACTGGGGGAAAACGAAATTTCCCCCCCCCAAACCGAATTCGAAAAAAAATGAAAAAAAAGGAAATAAAAAAGGAAAGAAGAGGAAAGTAGAGACAAAAAGGAAAGTGAAAAAGAAAAGGAAATAATCTGAGAACTTTTTCTATGAAAATGTCTAGCAATCTTAAAATTTTTCTAAAGGAAAAATGTCTCGGAATGTAAGAATTTTTCTATATGATAAAAGTCTCGGAGTATTAAAATTTTTCTTTACATAAGATAAAACACAATTATTTTTCTAGACGAAATTGTAGGAATTTTTTTAGACGAAAATTTTGGGAATTTTTCTATACGAAAAATTTGGGAATTTTTCTAGACGAAAAATGTGGACATTTTTCTCTATGAACCTGACAATTTTTTATCGGAAAAATCACATAATTTTTCTAAGAAAAATCCTTAAAATTTTCTTAAAGAAAAAATCTGAGAATTTCTTATTAAGAAAAAATCTTCTTTGGATAAAGAAGAATAACAAAATGGGTAAAAAGGAAAGAAGAAAAAAAAAATTGTGGGATAATTTTTTTCTAGTAAAAATGTCCAAGAATCACAAAATTATTCTTAAGGAAACATTTTTTGTAATCTTAGAATTTTTTACAGGAAATCTTTAAATTTTTCTGCAGGAAAAATAAGAAAATTTTCTTAAGGGAAAACTTTAAAATTTTTCTATAAAAAAATGTATTAGAAACTGAACTTTTTCTACAGGAAAACTACACAGAACCTGTGACCTTTTTAAGTATAAGAAAAATGTATCATAATCTAAGATTTTTCTATTTAAAAGTGTCTTAGACTCTAAGACTTTTTCTTTAGGAAAAATATATCAAATTCTAAGACAATGTCTCAAAATTTGAGATTAAATCTCAGACGTTTTCGAGAGGAAAAATGTTTCAGAATTTGTGAATTTTTAATTAGAAAAAATGTTATCGAATCTGATACTTTTTCGATAGAAAAAATTACTTAGGATTCTGTGTTGTCTGTGAGTACGAGAGAAAATGTCTAAGAAGCTGAGACCTTTTCTATACAAACAGAAAAATAAATTGCCAACTGAATTTTTCAGTTGAAGCAACTCCAAATTTGGTTGTTACTACCTAAATATGCTGTGACAAACTATTTTATGATTGTTTCAACTAAAAGTCAGTTATATCAACGTTATTCAGTTGTGACTACCGATATTCAATTACGACAACCTATATTTCAGTGCTTTAACCTTATTTTAGTTACATCAACTGACTTTCAGTTGGAAATTGGCAAATTTGTTTTCTGTGTGTAGGAAAAATGTCTCAGAATCTAAGAATTTTTTTGTAGGACAAATTTCTTAGATTCTCAAAATTTTCTGTAGGAAATTTGTCTCAGAAATTGTTTGAGAATCTTAAACTTTTTCTAAGAAAAATTGTTTCAGAAAACTATACTTTTTCTCTAAGAATATTTATTAGAATCTAGAAAATTACCTCAACAAATTTTAAAAAGCATTAAAGTCTTTAATTTTAGTAATCTCAGGTACTTTGTATAGAATAGTTTTTCAAAACCTGAAATTTTGGTGTAAAAAGAACGTTTCCCTATATTAGACATTTTCTGAAGAAAAATAGAGTAGAAAAAATATTTCAGAACCAAAAAAGTTTTCTATGGGGAAAAAATAACAAAATCTAAGAATTTTTCTAAGTATTGAAATTTTTTGGTGGGAAAATTGCCTAAGTATTTGAAAATTTTCTATATGAAAGTATATCAGAATCTGAAATTTTTCTACAGCAAGAATATTATAAATTCTTGCTTCAGAATATTTTTATTGGGAAGATGTTTCAAAATCATAAACTTTCTCTTTAAGCAAATGACTCAGAAAAATTACAAAATCAGGAAACTTTTTTTTGAACAAACAGGTCTGAAATTTGATATATTTGCTATTGGAAATTGTTTTAGAATCTGGGTATTTTGCTATCAAAAAAATGCTTTGAACATAAACATTCCTTGAGGGGTCATTTTCAAAATATCAAAAATTTTTTTAAGGTCACAGACCATTTCTATAGAAATAAATTTTTAAAATTTGAAAATGTTACTTTAGAAGAAATCTAAATAAACAAGAGGTAAGCAACAAAAAAACCTTAATTACACTGCGGAACACTAAAAATAAACAAGAGTTACGACCATCATTTCTATATATTTCGGACATGCTGATTCGAATGGCGTACTCCATTTTTCGATGTATGGTACAGTTTTCTTGCAAAATGTCGTTAAAGATTTGCTGATTTCGAGCCAGTTTTTCAACAAAAAAATTTTCAAAGTTAAATATTTTTGAATTGTATGTCATGGAAAACAAGGATGTGACTTGTAGCAATATTTCTTAAAGAAATTTGGTTTAAGGCTTTTCATCTTAAGCCTTAAATTCGCGAATTTCTTAATTTTTTGAGGTTTTCGCGAAATTAACCGCCAAGTTGGTCTTTGATAAAAAACTTGCTTTTAGTGAATCAAAAAGGCATCCCTAATAATGCGAATAGTAGACAAAAAACATCTATGTTATATGGACCATCATGATGAAAATCGCGAAAAACCGTTTTTTGGAATATGGCAGCATCACTTTACGAGATGATTTAAGGTTCCATCTTTTAGTATATAATATGGGAACCTTAAACAATTAACTGACCAAAAATTTGGCCAAAAAAGTTTTCATTTGCAAAAGTTATCTTAACAAAAACAATTATTTAAGTGTTAACCCCACAATAATTATAGTTTTTGTTAAGATATATATATTTGTTCCTTTTACTCCTGCAAGGAGCATAGGGCCGTCACAAGGTTATTCCAATAAATTCGATCTGATGCATGGTGTTTGACTTCATTCCAACACAGGTTTAAATGGGATATTTCGGTTTCAATTTGCCGTTTCCAGGTGTGTGATGGCCTTCCGATACGTCGACTGCCTTGCGGGTTCCAATCTATAGCTTGTTTAGCAATATCGTTGGGTTGTTTACGCAATGTATATCCAATTCAATTCCATTTACGTTTACGGATTTCAATTTGGATAGGCCGTTGACTAGTTTCTGACCAGAGACGGTAATTTGTGATTGTTCTAGGCCAGAATATATGTAGAATCTTTCTCAAGCATTTATTTACGAAAACTTGGATGGAGTGTATGTCACGTGGTGCTGCATTCCACGTCTCGCATCCATACAAGAGTGTGGACTTTACATTCGAGTTGAAAATCTTTAATTTCGTCCTTTTTGACATATATGATGAGTTCCACACTGACTTGAGTTGGCCAAATGATTGCCGGGCTTTGTTTATGCGGCTAGATATGTCGGCTTTGGAACCACCACTTTTGTCCAGTATGGCTCCCAGAATGATTCTACTTCATCAAGCGCTTGATTCTGAACGGTTAGTACTCGCTCATTATTTACGTTTATTCGCATTGTTTTTGTTTTGCCTATATTTATTTTCAAACCAACATGCGATGCAGTTTCTTGGACCAGTGCTAGCTTAGATTGCATGTCTGAAAAGGTGTGCGTAAGTAGACAAATGTCATCCGCGTAGTCAAGGTCCTCCAATCTGCCTTGGAGACCCCAAGTGATTCCTCTTCTATGGGATGTTGCCTTATTCATTACTACGTCGAGTACGCAGTTAAATAGCAAGGGAGATAAAACACAACCTTGACGAACACCGGAGTTAACGCTTATCTTGTTGCTCAGTTGTTTTTCGTGCAGAATTCGACAGGTGGCGTTTTCATATAGACCTTTAATAAGTTTTATTAGCTTGGCAGGTACCCCTTTACATTCCAAAGCGCTCCATATGGCTGCGTGGCTTAGGGTGTCAAAAGCCTTTTCGAAATCTATAAAAGATAGGTACAACGGTGATCTCCATTCTACAGATTGCTCTATTATCACTCTTAAACTATTAATGTGATCGACACAGGATTTGTGTGTGCGGAAACCGGCTTGTTCCGTTCTAAGCTCAGGAATAAGAGAGGTTGAAAGTCTTTTATTTATTATGTGTGCGATCACCTTGTTAATCATACTCAAAAGAGTAATGCCTCTCCAATTTTTACGGGCTGTTAGGTCCCCTTTCTTTGGCAAATTTATGATAACTCCTTCAGAAATTTCCTCTGGGAGAAGTTCCGTACTCCAGAATTGGTTAATAATAGGGGAAAGCAAATTAGCACTAGTTGTTGCATCAATTTTTAACATCTCTGGAGAAATATTGTCTATGTCAGGCGATTTGTTGTTTTTAAGCGATTTTATTGCTTCGCAAATTTCAATAATATTGGGAGAGTCGGTGGAGATATTTGTGTTCGAAGTGTGTGATTCACAACTGCATATTGTCTGTTGTATGGGTAGAGAAGACGATAACATAGTTTCATAAAATTCTTCCCAAAGTTTCAGTTGTTGTTGTTTAGATGTAACGAGTTCTCCAGCATCGTTTTTTAATGGCTTGACCGTGGGTTTTGAGGTATTAGTTAATTTCTTTGCCGCACGATAGAGATCTCCCATGCGATACGTTTCGGCAGCAGCCTGTGCCTCTTTTGCGATATTGTTAACCCAGTGTCGCGCCGGGCGCTTCGCTTGACTTCTCGGTTGAGGCGATTGTGCAACTGTTGACATAATGCTTTGGACGAACGCGTTCTGCTAATATTAATTGAAGCTTTGGCTTCCTTTCTCTCCAGCACCAGTTTCCACGTTTCATCACTGATCCACTCTTTACGGGAATTGTTCTTGTATCCCAAGTGATTGTCAGCAGCTTTAGTAAATATCTTTTTAGTTTCCTCCCAGCAACGATTTCTGTTATTATTCTGAAGCGATGTTTTTAATGCAGAAGTGAAGGAATTTGCAACTGTTGAATCTTTGAGCTTATCAACGTTATACCTTCTTTGGAAGATTTGTGTGTTTTTCTCAATGGCGGCAATTTTTATGCGGATTGTTGCGATTACCAAATGATGATCACTTGCGACATCGGCTCCTCTTTTAATACGCACATCTAAAAGCGAACCTCGCCATTTCTTACTGATAGTGATGTGGTCGATCTGGTTCTCAGTTATTCCGTCAGGGGAAACCCAAGTCACTTTGTGTACCCTTGGATGAGGAAATAACGTACCACCAATAACAAGATTGTTTGTCGAACAAGTCTCCACTAGCAACTCTCCATTCTCTGTCAACCGCCCTAATCCATGCTTACCCATTGTGCTCTCTACACTTGTGTTGTCAGCTCCAACTTGAGCGTTAAATTCACCCATCATTATCACAATATCACCTCGATGTACTGATGTTAATACTCTACTAAGAAGGTCGTAAAATGATTCTTTTGAAGATAATTCGGCTGCTTCTGTTGGTGCGTAGCACTGAATGCATGTAAGATTGCGGGCTCGAGTACGCAATCTTGCAGTTATAATACGATCTGAGTGTGGCTTCCACTCGATAAGGGCTTTCTTCGCTGGCTGTGACAGTAAGATGCCCACCCCACTGGATCTAGGTTCATCACTTGTCTTCCCGGAATAGAGTAGTGTAAGACCATCGGCAGTTTTGTTAAGATAACTTTTGCAAATGAAAACTTTTTTAGCCAAATTTTTGGTCAGTTAATTGTTTAAGGTTCCCACATTATATACTAAAAGATGCAACTCCTGAAGCGGAATATGAATTCTAATGGCCTAAAAGATTTTTGATATTTTTTTTTAGATTTTTGGAAGATGAAATACCAAGAAATGAGGTTATGAAACAATTTTTTTTTTATTTTTTTTTTTCTCTGCTGTCTTTTTTACAAAACCAGATATATTCTAAATGTTTCTAAACTGGAAAAAACTATTTTTTTCACCCATTTTATCGTAAATTTAAGGGGTAGTTTTTTTTTTGTAAAGATAGATTTTTTGTCAAAAAACCGGTTTTGACAATAAACCGGTTTTCCGGTTTGAAAACAATATTTGCAATAAAAAAACTTCTTTTAAGTTTATTATTTCAACTTTACAAAAAAAACTACTAATGGATTCCCTTCGATTTTCGGTAAAATGGGATAAAAAATTAGTTTATCATTTTTTTTTTTAATATTTCTACTAAAGTGACAAATGCCATTTTGGTTTTTAATTTAAGGTATTTGAAAGACCAATCTAACGGATTACGTTCATTCAATGCATATTTCTCAAATTATTGAGGTTGGAATAACGGGAAATTCCGAATTTTTACTTCCACTGCTTTAACTGTCCCAAGGGTTCCCTAGACGAGTCAAATGAACGTTTTACCCTTTCATATGGATTCTTTAGATTGCTTTGATTAGTTTTAGAACAAAGATTAATGTTATCCCTTAAAATGCCAGTTAACATGTTTTCAGAAAAAACAATTCCATTGAAGAAAGCCAAATGCCTATTTTAAATAATAAAAAATTTCGGTGGGCCATAAAAAATAAGCTAAGCACAGTGTAATCGATAAACGCGACATTTGTAAAGAGTTGCCACTCACAATCAGAAAAGAAGTAAAAAGAAAAATTTAACACTGCTATATTTTAAAATTATCTCGAAAGATATACAGTACGTATGATCAATATTTTTTATTAACAATACGTATACGCACTGGAGTATTTCAAATGAAAGAAGAGAATATGAAAACTTACAAAGAGTTTGTTTTTTTTTTTCTAAAAAAGAAAAATAAGAAAATTTTAGCAGTTTTTTTCAACAAAAGAAATACTTTTCTGTAGTGAAACAGTTTATGTGGAATACCACTTATAGAAGATTGTTAGTCGAATAAGATTTTAAAACTTAATTTAATAAAATACGACCTGTCAAATTGATAAGCTACAAAACAAAACTCAAACACATGCAGACAAACTACAATAACAACAACAAAAATTACGACAACTACTACAACATAAAAACATTGCAACAACACACTTGTATTCATTAATCAATTTAATTTTTTTTTTACCTTCCTGTCTTGCACCTGATTGTAATTCCAACTGTAAAACAGGTGATAGCAATCATGATTGTGAGTGTGAGTCTTTGTATGTATGTGTGCTTTAGTGAGAATAAAGGATTGTATGTTTCTGTGTATTCTGTATGATTCAGAGTATCCAAACAAAACTTAATCTTTATCAATGGATGTGTATGTCTGTATGTGTGGGTGTCTTAACTATTGCTACACATACTTCAATTACACTAACAATATTCCTTCCAGCAATTTTTTGGTTAAAGGAAAAACTTTTTTCTACTTAGTTATTATTGTTGTTATTGTAAATGTCTTAACACCATTTGGCATATTAGTACTTGAATAATACGTAGAGTACATGAATACTACATGTCGTTTAAATAAGGAATATACATAGTTAAAGTTTTGAGATCAGAAAAATCTTCGTGTCAATGAAAAAAGGGGTTTTAAAATTGTAAAGATATTTAGAAATACAAAAACTAAACATTACATATTCAAATTTTGATGGAATTAGGTTGGTTAAACGGACACTAGGGGTGGGATATTGCACCAGTTTTCGATTTCGACACGCTAGAACGGTTTATTTTGTTTAATATTGGCTGCCGGACGTTGACATATGTGAAAAAACATAAAAAATTTTAGAAATCTCTTCATAACATTTAAACCCGTGGACCGATTTTCCTCATGTTTCGCACATTTTGACTGTGGCCCGATTTTTTAAAAAATGGAAAATTTCAGAACGGGTTCTGAATTTGTATTTTTAAATAAAAATTTTAATCGATAGCACATAAAAAAAGTATGCAAGAAAGCTAACTTTTTAAATTATGGTGCATTCCGTTTTATTTTATAATTATTTGATCAAGGCAACCCGACACAAATTTGACAATTTGTTTATTATTTAGCCACGCCGCCTAAACCCAGGTTTTGACAAATTAAAAAACCAAAAACGCAATTTTGTATGTTCCATATAGGCCTATCAATACAACCTATTCAGACATTCATGGGATACATGTTTTTCTCTAGGGGGACATTCGGTGTGGATGCCTCATATAAGAAAAAGGTTTACCATTAGCGAAACAAGCTGACATTTGAATCATACTGAATTTGACGGTTAACTGGAACTGTTTGAAGCCGGTATAGGAATACCAGAAATATCTAACTTTTAGAAATTAAATTTATTTCTACATTTTTCAACTTGAACCCATATAGAAAAAAGTTTTAAGTTGAGTTAATTCACCAATGTTTGCCAATCAATGCCAAGAAAGATAATTTTTGTAAAATCTTTTGTTACACTGAATCTGTCAGTGGCTCTAGCCTAGGTCTGTCATTTAAATATCATGAAATATCTTATGTTTTCAATTTAGCGCACTGCGTAAAATATGGGATTTCAGTATACTTAGGGATTTATGAAAAAATGCCTGCGAATTTTGTACTCTAGCCGAAAATATTAAATCATGATAATGTTTTTCTGAAGATTTGGGTCAGGGTTGGCAACCGATACCCAACTAGAATAACGGTATTTGGCTATTGTACCGCAACCAATAAAGATATGGACATTTTAAAAAGCGATTATGAAAGCTGATGACATTTCTAGTATTTTAAATGTGTCACTTCGTGTTTCTACCGGTTCGTTTTCGAAATATAGGTCAATACCTTTATAATACCGTTTGAAACGGTTTTATAACAGTATTGGCCTATATAACTAAAAAGAACCGGTAGAAACACGAAGTGAGACATTTAAAATACTAGAAATTTCATCAGCTTTCATAATCGCTTTTGAAAATGTCCATATCTATATTGGTTGCGGTACAATAGCCAAATACCGTTATTCTAGGTGGGTATCGGTTGCCAACCCTGATTTGGGTATACTTCCCAAAGCATTTTTTTTAGAAAAAATAATGTTATTTGCCATTCCATGCAAAACGAATTGAAATATCGGTCGAGGACCCCATTAAATTTATATACTATTGATCCATTTCTAGCACAAGCTAGCTATAAACATCCGCCCATCTGTGGAATGCAAGATGCAGTCTAGACCAGAAGAGCTGTAAATTTGGTAAATGAGTGCATATTTTTTAGTGCAAATTTTTTTTTTACATTTTGAAGAGTATAATTGATTCGGCACAGAATAATTCAACACTCTCACTTGTTTTTTTGTACATTTGTAAAACAAATGGAACATTTTGTTTTGATGAAAAGAAAATTTTTTTGATGAAAAACAGAATTTTGATGAAAAAAAAATTTATAAAAAAAATCTAATAAAAAAAAATTAAAAATATATAAAAATATATGTCGCCCTACGGGCAAATAGTCTCAAATATATGCACTCATTTTTAACGTGTATGAACAAATAATTCAGCGCTAAAATTTTAATGTGCAAAAATGAGACAAAGAGAGATTAAGGAATGTTGTTGTTTCTAAGGATCGTAATAATGTTTGTGTAAAATAAAAATCTTCTGTTGACGTCACACATTTAATATCTGTAATGATATATGAACAAACTTCTGCTGTTAGTTTGTCAAGCAGAGCGATGGCCTAGATGGATAAGTTCTAGCTTTGCAAACTGATGGAAAATTTCATGAACGTGGGTTCGATTCCAATCGAGTTAAGTCTGTTGATGAAAAAAAAAAAAATAGATAAAACAGTGGAATAAATCTACATTAAAAACAAACTTTAGAAATACAATGTTTTCTTCTTCAATCACAAACCCTTAATAACGAACAGAAATGGCATACGCCGATAAAAACACTAAAATGATAAAAAAAAAAAAATTTATGGAAAAAAAAATTTTTTTGATGCAAAAAAAAATTTAATGAAAAAAGTTATTGTTGAAAAAAAAAAAAATCATGAAACAATATCAAAAAAAAAATTTTGATACAAAAATAATTTGACGAAAAAAATGTATCAAAAAATAAAACATGAAAAAAAATTGATGAGTGTACTGCATCATTTTTAAAATTAGACACCAGTCTGAAAACATTATCATGTTAAACAATTTTTACTTAAATTTATATTTTGGAGCGTGTTTATACTTGTTTATAAATAAATTATTTAAAAGTACACAAAATACGTGGTTTTCTTTTAAATTTAAATTTTCTGGATATTATTCGATTAATCGAATAATTCAAATTTAACCGATAATTAACCGATTAAATTTCTACACCGATTAATTATTTGCTTAATTAACCGATTAAATTAGAAACCCGATTAATTGAATACCCTAATAAGTACGTCATGTAAATGTCTTTCATTACATTAAATCTATTAAAAATAATCATTTATTGTACTTAAACATTGCTAGTTTTCTAATTCTTTGCATAGTTCTTTCTATAGTTTATCTATCTTTTAGATAAAATGTTGGTGCTAAAGTTTAAACTTAACAACATATAGTATACTTTATTTTACACATACCTATCCTTTTGAAATTCTATTTTATGTTCTAAGTTATCTTGTCACTATTGATTTGTTTCTATGGTTGTACAAGTAGTTAATGCAGATAAGTGTTAATGATTGTAGTCAGTCATTCGTCTCATTTGTTGTAAAATGTGTTTGTGCTAAAGTTAAAATTAATCCTGTTTTTTATATGGTATGTATTTATTTTTAACCCATTTCCGGATATTGGGTATTTACAGAAGTGACTTGTCATAATCCTCACGGACAAAATCTTCATTTCCGCTATGGGTATTACAAGGCACGAATTCAGCTCTTGGGAACATTTTTTTTTACTCAATTTTTTTTTTGCAGGGAACCTCAGGTCTGATATGAACCATTAGTTACAGGTTTTTATAGGTTACCTCTTGTTTATTTTGATTTTTTTCTAAATAAAAATTACCAAACTTTAAAAATTTAATCCTATAGAAAAGGTTTTTGAACTTAAGAAAATGTTTGATATTTTGAAAAATGTTTCCTCAAAAAATTCGTAGGTTTTACATAATTTCTCTGACAGCAAAATACCCAGATTCTGAAACAATTTTCATATTGAAAATAAAGGAAATTTTAGTCATGTTTAGTCTATAAAAAAGTTTCCTGATTTTTAAATTTTTCTGAATCATTTCCTTAAAAAGAAAGTTAATGATTCTGACACATTATCCCAACAGAAAAATTCTGAGGCATTTTGCTACAGAAAAGCTTTTAGAGTTTATAATATTCTTACTGTAGAAAAATTTTCAGATACTGATGTACTTTCATATTGTCAGAGTTAGTTTATATAAAGTTATCGATACACACAGAAAACAAATTTGCTAATTTCCAACTGAAATTCAGTTGTTGCAACAAAAAATCAGTGGATGCATTTGAATTAAGATTGAAACAACTAAATATCGGTAGTTACAAAAAAATGTTGTTATTACAACTGTCTTTTAATTGAAACAACTATACAGTTCGCTAGCCACATCAAAATATAGTAGCAGCAACCGAATTTTTAGTTAATACAACTGAAAAATTCAGTTGGAAATTTATTTTTCTCTGTGTAATAATCAATTTGTTACCATCTTTGATAACCAATAAAAACTAACTTCACTTTGTAATAAAATGTAAAACCACGCGTTTGATTTTAACATTTGGCGACGAGGATTTTTAAGCAAAGTAATTAAATATATCTGAGGAATAGTCAAAGAAAAATCACAAGCATCAAGTATGGCCACTGAAGCAGTGAAAATGCAGGTAGCAGCGTTTAATTTTGAAGCATTTGATGCAAATGTGACTTCTTGGCAGAGGTGGGTGAGACGTTTTGAAACTGCCCTGGATATTTTCGAATGTGGAGTATTGAAAAAGAAAAATTTTCTGTTGCACTATATGGGAGCGGGTACTTAAGATATGTTATGCGACAAACTGGCCCCGCTTAAGCCAGAGGATAGTACATACATGGATATCGTCAAACTGCTTAGTGATCATTTCGACCCTAAGCCAAACGTTATTCTGGAAAATTATAGTTTTAATTTATGCAAGCAAAAGGAAAATGAAAAATGTGCTGAATATTTGGTAACCTTGCGCAGATTGGCAGCGAACTGTGATTTTGGGGCGTATCTGAACACAGCTTTGAGAAATCAGTTTGTATTTGGACTAAGAAATTCTAAAATTCAAAGCCGGTTACTTGAAAAGTCAGATCTTACTTTGGAATCTGCAATTAATACAGCTAATACATTTGAAGCTGCAGAACAAGGTGGTTTAGAACTACATCAAAACGCAGCAAAGGAAGGGATCGTAGATTTGATCGGGGATAAGAAGAAAGTTAAAAACACTTTAGAAAAGAAAAGTATAAAAAAATGTTTTAGGTGCGGCAGTGACAAGCATCTTGCTAACCAGTGTAATCATAAGGATACAATTTGTAATTTCTGCAAGGGGAAAGGGCATCTTCGGCGAGTATGTTTTAAGGCATCGCGTCAATTGCACCAGATAACGGAGGGAGAGAGTGATTCGGAAGAAAATCTGGTTGAGGACATATTACAGATATTCGAAGGCAATGTAAAGAACATTCGAGATGCCCGAGTTGAAAGTAACAGAGTGAAAATATCTTATAAAATGAAAGTAAACAAGGCCGTAATATGTTTTGAGGTAGACACTGGAGCGCCAGTGTCAATTATAAGTCTAGCGGATGCATGAAAATATTTCCCCAAAATTGTATAGTTATTGTCACACCCCATTGGATTGCGTCGGTTACATAATGGTCACGGTGGAAGGAAGTGTGGCAAATGAGCAGGTCAAGTTATATATCGTCAGATCGAGAAGAAATCCGTTATTGGGACGAGAATGGCTACGTGCGGTCAAGTTGGATTGGGCTAAGGTATTACAGGAAAAACTAAATGAGTGCAAACCAGCTGTTATAAATAAAAAAACATCTGCTGTAAATAAAATTTCAAATAAAACATGTTCTAATCAAATAAAGAATTTAGTTGAAAAATATTCAAAAGTGTTTTCATCTACTATGGGAAAGATAACTGGGCACCAAGCTCGACTACAGCTAAGGGCGGATGCCACACCAAAGTTTTTTAAGCCTAGAAGAGTACCATTTTCTCTTATACAATTGGTCGAAGAAGAATTGTATAAACAAATTCAAGAGGGTTTATTGGAACGTGTCAGTACTAGTGAGTAGGCTACTCCAATAGTGGTAGTACCCAAACGAGACAGAAAAGTAAGGTTATGTGGGGACTACAAAATTACGATTAACCCTGTATTAAAAATAGATGAATACCCACTTCCAACCGTGGATGAATTATTTAGTACAATGGCTGGTGGAGATAAATTTACGAAATTAGGTTTAGCCAAGGCATATTTACAACTCGAAATTCACCCTGACGACCGACATTTGTTAACATTAAATACGCACAAGGGTTTGTTTCAGCCAACTAGGTTAATGTTCGGTGTTGCAAGTGCGCCGGCTAAATGGCAACAATTTATGGAGCAGCTGCTTGGTGGTATTCCCGGTGTTTCTGTTTTTCTGGACGACATACGTATTACAGCAGACAATGATGAGGAGCATTTAAAAAGAGTCGACGAGGTATTGAAACGGTTAAACCAGTCCAACATGCGTATTAATCTTGGAAAGTGCGAATGGATGCAGAATCAAATTGAGTATTGCGGGTATATCGTAAGCAAAGAGGGGATACGAAAAACAAATGAGAAAATGGAACAAACAAAGACGAAGTAAGGGCCATGGTTGGACTGATAAATTATTATGGCAGGTTCGTAAACAACTTAAGTGCTATTCTTTTTCCAATTAATAGATTGTTGCAAAATAACGTACCGTTTAAGTGGTGTAGTAAGTGTGAAAACTCTTTTCTAAAAGTAAAGAAAATTATGCAATCGGATATTATTTTGGCTTTTTACGATTCTAGATTGCCGCTAGTGTTAGCGGTAGATGCCAGCCCATACGGTGTGGGGGCGGTGTTGAGTCATATTTATGCAGATGGTTCGGAAAGACCTATTCATTTCGCGTCGCAAACGTTATCAAAAGTTCAGCAGAGATATAGTCAGATCGACAAAGAAGCTTACGCGATTGTGTTTGGTATTCGGAGGTTCTATCGATATGTTTATGGAAGGAAATTTACGCTAGTGACGGATAATAAGCCTTTTGCTCAGATTTTTTCACCATGCAAAGGATTGCCCATACTCTCAGCCAGGAGAATGCAGCATTACGCAATTTTCTTGTCATCATTCAACTATGAAATTCAAGTAAAAAAATCAAAAGAAAACGCGAATGCGGATGCTTTTTCTCGATTACCAATTAAAGATACCAGTGAAGTGATAGAGGAGGTGGATGTAATAGAAACTGAGTTGTTGATAAGCATGCCTGTTACTTTTGAAGAACTTAAAATAGAAACAGAAAAAGAGGCCAGTATTCATATCTTATTGGAGGCGTTGAAACACGGGAGGGATTGCGAAGCATCCTATCGTTTTAATGTACAACAAACGGAATTCACGTTACAAGAGGGGTGTCTTTTACGAGGAATTCGAGTTTATGTCCCACAAAGGTTACGACATAGGGTTCTTGAGGAACTCCATTCGGGACATTTTGGCATTCCGAAAATGAAGGCTCTTGCCCGTGGATACTGCTGGTGGCCAAAAATGGACACAGAAATAGAAAATTTAGTGCAGAATTGTGAGGCTTGTCAATCGGTTCGGCCAGAACCTGCTAAGACTGTCCCCGTGCATACTTGGAATACTCCAAATAAGCCCTTTGAACGCGTTCACGCGGATTTTGCTGGACCTATATTTGGTAAATACTTGTTTATTTTAGTGGATGCCTATAGTAAGTGGCCTGAGGTGCACGTGATTTCTAATATAACAGCTGCTTCAACAATACAAATATGTCGTGACATATTTTCAAGAATGGGAACACCTAACGTATTTGTAAGTGATCATGGAACACAGTTTAAATCAGCAGAATTTCAACATTTTCTAAAAATGAACGGCGTTAAACACAAGCTAGGAGCCCCTTATCATCCCGCAACAAATGGCTTGGCAGAGCGTTTTGTGCAGAAAGCAGTTAAATGTACACAAGTCAATTTAAAAACGGAAGTGGCTAAAATTTTAATGGCTTATCGTCGTGCAGTGCATCCAACTACAGGCAGATCGCCAGCTATGCTTATATTTGGAAGGCAGATTCAATCCCGACTAGATTTAATAATACCCAGAAACGTTACAATAGGTGAGCGGCTTATACCAAAACAAACAGTTTGTGGAGGGTGAAAGAGTGATGGTTCGAGAATATTTACATGGAGAAAAATGGCGGTTTGGCAGAATTAAGCGAAAGGTGGGTGATTTGCATTATGATATCGAACTGGATGATAGGCGTATATGGAAACGACACATTGACCAAATGCGCAAGGTTGGAGACGAGATCAGAACGGATGATAATGAACCTACAACAAGTTCCGGTTTGGTCGAAACTACAACAGATAGCAATACCTATCTACGTGCCGAAGAGCCTATTGTGCAGACCACCTCACCGTTAGAAAAAAGTATCGGGCCAAGTGTAGCGATCGCATCACCTCATAAAGAACCTGAAGTACAGTTAAACCATGAAGCGTCGAGCGGAAATATAATGGAGAATAGTAGCATCGGTACAGGCGAACAGACAATGCGGCGTTCAAGTAGACAAATTAAAGCTCCGGATCGACTGAATCTGTAAATGTTGTTTTAATATCTACCTTACTCTAAAGATACTAATATTATGGGGAAGTTCATATTCATATTAAGGGGGGAAGAAATGTCAGAGTTAGTTTATATAAAGTTATCGATAATAATCAATTTGTTACCATCTTTGATAATCAATAAAAACTAACTTCACTTTGTAATAAAATGTAAAACCACGCGTTTGATTTTAACACATATAGAAAATTCTAAGATTTTGTGACTTTTTCCCCCCATCGAAAATATCTTTTGTTCTGAAATATTTTTTCTATTCTATTTTTCTAGAAATAAGATCAAAGACAACAAAACGTTCTTTCTACACCAAAATTTTAAGGTTTTAGATAACTACTCCTTAGGAAGTACCTGAGATTAGTATAATTAAAAATTCTAGATTCTGGGAAAATTTTCTATAGAAAAAGTATAGTTTTCGGATATACTTCTTCTTAGAAGAAGAAAAGATTCTTTATCAATTTCTGAGACATATTACCTATTGAAAATTCTGAGAATCTATGAAATTTTTCCTACAAAAAATTCTTAGATTCTGAGATATTTTTCCTATGGAAAAGGTCTCTGCTACTAAGAAATTTTCTCTCAGACCCCGAGTCTGAGACATCTTCCTACAGCAAATGTCTTTTATTCTGAGACATTTTTCAAATAAAAAAATCTTAGAAGACATTTTCTCGATTCTGGGATATTTTCCACAGAAGCCTAACTCCCCTAACTCTCCGCCCACAGTCCGAAAATAAAAAAGCCGGATACGTTACTATTTTATGTATGTTTTTTTACTATATGCATGCAAATTTTTAGCTTTCAAGCTTATCAGTTGGCTTCAAAAAGCTCTGAAGAGACAAAAAAAAGAGGAACACGCAAATAGGGAATTTATTTAGATAAGGAAATATACTTAAAACTAAATTGACCGCTCCTCTTTACTATTCGTCTCTCTCCCATTCCCATGACATCAACAGTCTTGTACCGTGTTGATAGCCCGCACTATATTTATTCCAGATTTTATCTTCCAAGGTCATTAGGGGTCTTCACAATTTGTTAAAATGTAGAAAAACACTTAGTATCTCAGTCTACAGTCCAAAAATTTAGAGTGTGACTACCCATGAAAACTGATGCACATATGAGGCATTCCACACCAAATTTTCCGCTATAGAAAATTATGTGTCCCGTGAATTTCTTAATAGGTTGTATGGATAGCCCTATATGGAACTAAGAAAATTGATTTTTTTTTAAATATTTCAAAAACTGGTCTTAGGAGATGTTGTCAAATATTGGAAAAGTGGTAAAATTTGTGTAGAGTTGCCTTGATTAAATATTAATCAAGTTAGAACGGAATGCACCACAATCTCAAAAATTTGTCTTTCTTGTATATTGGCCATTCCATGAGAGATCACCCAAAATTTGACCGACGGTCTTTAGATTTTCATAATATTTTGCAGAGAAATATTCTATGGGTCCATATAAAGATTTAATTTTTGAGTTCGCCAAAATTCAAAAAACTCGCGATTTTATTCTATTTTTTGAATTTTTGAAAACCCAAAAAATTTGTCAGAAGTGTCTAAATTTTAAAAGCCATACAAAATTGTACAATAATGTAAATTTTTGGCGGATATTAGGATTTGATCAGAGAAAAAAAGTTCAAAAACGAGTACTTACTGATTGACCGAATTATTAAAAATAAACCACGGTTGTTATTTAAACGCAATTACAAAATTAGGTGTACGCCTCTTATAAAGTTTTCATGTAATTAAATTTATACTTAAAATAATGGTTCGTTCACCAACTTCAAAAGCGTGTAAAAAAATCTCGCACTTAGCTAACAAATTGGTTTGTTACGTAAAATGTTTAATTTCATTTGCTTTTGGTTTCATACCCATTTCGATTTTGGTTGCTGCAGTGTGTTATAATACCCAAATTAGAAATTTATATACACTCAAAATATTTTGTAGGCAAAAACAAATGAAAAACACACTTAAAACCAGTGAATAAACAATTGAAAACCATTCCAGTAATTATTCATTTGTTTTAACAAACACCAACATTTATTTTTTACTGTTGACAAAATTTTCTAAAATAAATAACATTAAACATTACAAAATTACGTTTTTTCATTCCTTTTTACCAACAAATTCGAAAAAAATAACCTACGAAAACATTAAAATTAATGATAGTTCTGTTATTTTTACCAACAAATTCCAAAAAAAATAACCTACGAAAACATTAAAAAATAATGATTTCGTAGGTTATTTTTTACAATTTTCTATTGAATTATTTTTTTAAAATTTTTTAATAAAATTTTGGGGAATCGATCCCGCAATCAACTACAATCTGGCCAAACACTCTACCCATCGTGCCAAAGTCACTTGATACAAACATGTTTTTATATTTCTATAAATAATTTTTTGTATTTTTTTTTTACAAAAAAATAACATACTTGTGTAGGTAAAAACTGATATCTCATTAAAAAATACCAACAATTTAAAAAAAAAGATTTGATAAGATTAGATTAAATTCTTTATTTTTTCAAAATCATTACAATAATTAATCTTATTACTATGTAAAATTTACATTTTTGTTTTTATAAAGAAATTTACGGCATGGTTTAAGAAAACCGTCAGCTGGAAGTTGAATTTTACCATTTTTTAAAAATTATATTCTCTTATTAACATAGATCTATATCTTAAGGCATCTTTAACAAAATAATATAGGTTTAGCCAATTATTATTTTCACCACCGTTTAACACCTGTATTATTACTTCATCGTTGAGCCAAAAACTACCAAAAAATCTATTTCTTATATTCTTTAGCACAGGGCATCTGCCTAGGAAATGTTGAAGTGTTTCTACTTCATTCATATTACACATGGAACAAAATCGGGCATTACCAACTCTGAATTGGTTACCATTTAACCATAGAAGATCACCCCTCGCCTTCATTATATAGCTTATTTGGAGCAAATTATAACGTTCTGTGCAATACTCAAGACCTTTAGAAAAATCAAGGTTTTTATACACTCTCAGTTGGCTTTCAAGTGCGTTTTTTACATAATCTTGCTGTGTTTTAACTTTCATTGCTTTTATCAAATCAAAACATGCGCTGTACCAAGCGTCTTTGTTTTGGTTCATGTAAATTGTCTCAATATTGTACTCCAATAACTGATTTTGTATATCCTTATACCAATATATGTTTTTTTCTAAAACTTGCATGGATAGTTTATGAGGTAATCTATTGCTTCCGTACTCAAAAATGGTTTTAGCTATGTATTGCAGATGCAAACTATATGTATAAAAGTGACACTCTTCTTGTCCAGTTTCCAACATAATCACATAATTTGGTGTGTTATCTCCTAACCTTAAAACTCTTTTCGAAAAATATCTTTGTAGCTTGTCTATTTCACCAAACTAAGAAAAACCCAATACTTGGGCGCCGTAGGATTGTATGGACCTGCAGACCGCTAAGAACATTCTCCACTTTGCCTTGAGTGTAATGTCCCTATTCCCAATGAAATTTTTCCATGTAGCATTTATACACGCTTTTGCCGCATCCTTTTTGGACAATACATGTTGCCTAAGTACTTATACTCTGAGACAATTCTTACATTAGCACCGTTAAATGTCCACCTTTTCTAAATATCATTACCTCTGATTTGGATAGATTTACCTTTATACACCACGTTTTAGAGTATATTTCAAGGTTGTATATCATTTGTTGTATATCACCAATAAACATACCTTCACCCAGCTGGTCATGCATATCATTTAAGTACAACGCAAAAAGTAAGGGCGATAGCAAACATCCTTGCTTTACTCCTGAACATGTTTCAAAAAAGGTGGATAACTCAGATCCCGTCCACACTGCCGCTTTAGTGTCTTGATATATATTTTCTATGAAAGCAACCACTTTTGACGACAACCCCATCTTATGAAGCTTATATATCAAAAGTTTTCTTGGAACACGATCGAAAGCAGCCTTAAAATCGACAAAAAAGGCATAAACTCGTTTTTTCTCCGAAAATTTGATATGAAATATCGTTGAAAGATTATACATATATATTGTCTATTGTTGAATAACCTTTTCGAAATCCTGCTTGATATTCATTAAGTATGTGATTATCATTAACCCACTCTGTAATTCTTTCATTAATGGCACCCATCATTATTTTCGCTATACAATTCATGAAAGAAATGCCTCTGTAATTACTTTCTTGGTTAATATCACCTTTTTTGTAGATTGGGAATATGACACTTTTCTGGAATACTTCATACGATCCAATTCCATTTAATAATTGAGTAAATGTTTGTGCTAATATTTTTAAAAAATCATCACTTGCATGTGTATAAAACTCATAGGGTATTCGATCAACTCCTGGCGCCTTATTTGGCTTAGTCTTTTCAAGCTGAACTCTTATTTCTTCAACTGTAAA
Organism: Pegoplata infirma; assembly: GCA_963921195.1. Lineage (NCBI taxonomy): Eukaryota > Metazoa > Arthropoda > Insecta > Diptera > Anthomyiidae > Pegoplata > Pegoplata infirma. Next base: position 191,528,622 of record OY992536.1, read on the forward strand.
TGCTCTATCAAGTCGCTCATTTGTATTTAAGTTTGCAACGTAAAGTACGTCAGCAGATGCTACAGATGGATTAAGCAAATTTTTAAAATATTCACTAAATGTGTTAGCATTTATACTGAAAATAATGTTACGTTCCTGTTGTCTTATCTCGTTTGCCAATGTCCACCATTGCTAACTATCTTGTACTGAATTAAGCTTTCGTTCGATCTGTTTAAAATACTCAATCTTTTTGTTTCTACACAGCTTTCGGTATAAAGTTCTATTTTTTAAATAATTTTCCTTATCCTGAAAAGAATGTGATTTACGAAATGCTTTTAGCAAATTTATTGATTCAGTTTTAGCTTTATCACATTTTTTATCAAACCATTTGCTCTTAAAGTGTGTATGCCTGAGGTTAGTTGTTGGTTTATCATAAGATGTATGGATCAAGGTACTCATATCCTGCAATTCAACATGACATTTATTTTGTAAAAATGTACCCAAGTTTAAATTTAGTTTACTATTGTATTTTTCTTTATTCTGTAAGTGCCAGTTCAATTTCGGTAATATTAAAAATTTCTTTGTCGGTTCCTGTGTTATATCTGTTGTTACGCAAAGGTTTATAGGAAAGTGATCGGACCAAATTTGATCTTCCACCACAGAATGTTCTACCAACTTCAGCATATCAATTGATACTGCACATTAGAGTGGCACTTAAAAATTAAATTTTCGAATTTCAAAAAGCGCGAGTCGGAATATTGTGTAATTGCGTCTAAAAATGATTGTGTAAAAATTTCAGGAAAATCGAATAACTTTAACCCGTGCCGCTTTGAGGTCAAAGTTTCGGGTTTTTGGGGAAAAAGGACGATGATTTGAAAAAAAAAAATAAAAAAAGTTTTTATGAAATTAATTAAAATAAATTTTTTTTATTTAGCTTTTACTCAAAACTACTTGGAAAAAATTATGTCAACTTTGTATGACATCATTAACCCGTTAAAAATTTTAAGCTAAAAATTACCATGAATTTAGGGGGGTACTTCAAATGAGTATTTTCGATTTTTTTTAAATTTTATTAAACAAAATTTTTAAATTCAACATTTCTATACAAGTCACTTATTAAAAACATCCTAAAGATTAAATATTAAAAAAATTGGGGATATACACCGACTCAATTTGTTTTTGGAGCCGTTTGATTTTTGTGGATTTCAAGGAAATTAGAATTTTGTGTAAATTTTTTTTTATGAAAATCGATTTTCAAATAAACTGACCAAATTAAAATTTTTTGTTGCTTCTTTTGATCAAATTAATTCAGTTAAGAACTATTAACTTTATTAGACATCGTTAACCCATATTGGCAGGGGACAAATGTGACCCAAGCAGCAAATTTAAAGTTTGTTTCTAGAATTTTAAGAATTTTATTGTTTCAAAATCATTTTGGTGGTCTATTACATACTAATTTATAGTGTCCGACCGAATATTTGGCTTCGGCATTGGCCAAAGAGCAGCACTCGGCCAGTATTCGGCTTCGGCTACATTTTTGGCCAAATATGGCCTTATACCGAATAATTATATAAAACTTGTACGAACGTGTTAAAAAATGTTTTTGTGGAAAAAACAAACACTAAAAAAAAAGTCTTGCACTCAAAAAAAAATTTTTACTCAAAACAGGTTTCACACTCGAAAAAATGTGCACTCAAAAAAAAAATATTTTTACAAAAATTAATAAAAAAAAACATTTATGGATTCGGTCAAAATATATTTTAATAGTAAAAACAAATAAAAAAGTTAAATTTGACCGAATCCATAAATGTTTTTTTTAGTAATTTTTGTAAAAATATTTTTTTTTGAGTGCACATTTTTTCGAGTGTAAAACCTGTTTTGAGTAAAAATTTTTTTTTGAGTACAAGACTTTTTTTTAGTGTTTGTTTTTTTTACAAAAACATTTTTTAACACGTTCGTACAAGTTTTATATAATTATTCGGTAAAAGGCCATATTTGGCCAAAAATGTAGCCGAAGCCGAATACTGGCCGAGTGCTGCTCTTTGGCCAATGCCGAAGCCAAATATTCGGTCGGACACTATAAATAAGTATGTAATAGACCACCAAAATGATTTTGAAACAATAAAATTCTTAAAATTCTAGAAACAAACTTTGAATTTGCTGCTTGGGTCACATTTGCCCCCTGCCAATATGGGTTAACGATGTCTAATAAAGTTAAAAGTTTTTAACTGAATTAATTTGATCAAAAGAATCAACAAAAAATTTAAATTTGGTCAATTTATTCGAAAATCGATTTTCATAAAAAAAAATTTACACAAAATTCTAATTTCCTTGAAATCCACAAAAATCAAACGGCTCCAAAAACAAATTGAGTCGGTGTATATCCCCAATTTTTTTAATATTTAATCTTTAGGATGTTTTTTATAAGTTACTTGTATAGAAATGTTGAATTTAAAAATTTTGTTTAATAAAATTTTTAAAAAATCGAAAATACTCATTTGAAGTACCCCCCTAAATTCATGGTAATTTTTAGCTTAAAATTTTTAACGGGTTAATGATGTCATACAAAGTTGACATAATTTTTTCCAAGTAGTTTTGAGTAAAAGCTAAATAAAAAAAATTTATTTTAATTAATTTCATAAAAACTTTTTTTTATTTTTTTTTTCAAATCATCGTCCTTTTTCCCCAAAAACCCGAAACTTTGACCTCAAAGCGGCACGGGTTAAAGTTATTCGATTTTCCTGAAATTTTTACACAATCATTTTTAGACGCAATTACACAATATTCCGACCCGCGCTTTTTGAAATTCGAAAATTTAATTTTTAAGTGCCACTCTACTGCACATATATCATTCACAGAACTACCAATATTATTAGAAAAAGTGAAACTGCCTTCGTCGTCACCTACTGTTCTTCCATTTACGACCACCAGTCCATAATCTGTACAAAACTTCTGAAAGCTTCTGCCATGTGAATCTACATTCTTATCTCTCGATCTTCTTTGATCTAGGCCTGCAGGAAATAAATCATCTAGTAAATCACCAAAATCCTGCTGCATTTCGCCAAGTCTTACATTCAAATCAAAAAAATGATTTAAACAAATCATTAAAAATTTAAATAAAAATCAGTAGTTTTTACTTACAGAACAAAAATAAATGACTTTAAAGATTAAATGTAAATGAAAGTCTTTATATTTTAGTGTGTTATTTTTGAAACAAAGGAGAGAAATAGTCATTAATAAAAACTGAACATCAAACAAATGTTTTTTCTTTTAAAAACGACTAAACGGAAAACTTTTTAAATAAACTGCAAACAGTTAATGACATAACTTTTTGAGTGTAATATTATTGATCTTATTTTTTTATTCAAGGGGTGATCTGGCTCTTACGACCGGCACTGCCACCCTTATGGATCTTTTGTGCCAAAAATCAGGGGTTACACATAACTATTGCGGTTGATAAAGTTTTTGTGGTTTAGACAAAATTCTAGACAATTGAATATAATTCACAGCATGTCTCTTTTGTTGTTTGTTAAAAATTTTATAAATCCCATTTTAATAGTAAAGAAAAATTTCTTTTTGACGTTAAGTAATTGGAAAAACATTGTCTTTTTTTCTTGCAATGAGAATCTAACTTGACAATACACATAGCAATGATAATGAAGGCTCGACAACAGTATGTGTGTATATAAACTCCTTTTAGAATTTTATATATTTTATGAAAGTTATTTATATTTTTAATTGCATATAAGACACATACCATACACACACATGTTTTCCATTCAAATCAATTGACCATAATAATAAATGATACTAATACATGAGATAAATTTTTCTAAAATACAAAAATAATTGATGACATTTTTTCGTTTTGACTTCTTTTTTTACTATTTGCAAATTGACAAAATTTCAAATTGCAAATTAAAATGCAACAAATATTTAGTTTACTGTAAAATGATTTTTTTTTATAAATGTAATTGATGATAAAACAATTTTAAAAATGTACATATAAATTGAAAGTTCATATGTTAGTATGTGCATTTGCATTAGAGGGTATGGTAAAAGTTGGGTTTCATTGATATTGAAATTTTTCGAAGATTATCAATGTATTTTTACTACTTTTAATACAATCAAAATAAAATAATGTATTATTTTTGTTATTCTTTTTTTATTGAAAACTCCCATCATCTGATTGCTTGAAAAGATATTTAAAGTTCTCGTTAATGTAAACAATGAAAATTTCTATGCAAATTGGATTATTTGTCAAAATTGAATTCGATCGAATTCAGTATGGGCAATTTTTTATTTCGGACTATTCCAATAACACTGTGCCACACCGAAAAAATGACGCGCTATGTTCACTTTGAACTTTTATTTAAGTATTAATTAAAAATCGATATGTATTTCTATTTCTATTAATATTTAATTAAATAAAGGACATATATATATATTAGGGTGGGGCGATTTGAACATCTTAATGGGCGCTTCGCATTTCTGATTCTTGGGATTGTACTGAGCAAAAAAGTCAACTAGACCATACGTCTACGGTGAAAATCGAGCCTCCCGATTTTGACTTGAAGTTTTTTCTCAGACTTTATTTTTTTGGAAAATTTGCAAATTTTCTTGGGCTCATATTTCGTAAACTATTTGAAATTTTGACTTATTTTCAAAAGTAAAGTTGTAGCTATTGTCTAGGGCTAAAATTTCTCTGAAAATATTACTTAGACAATACTTCGTTTTCATGGTCAGAAAGTCGAAAATGTAGAAAATTCACCACTTTTTTTAATTTTTTTTGGATATTTTGGCCTGTAACAGCCAAACCATTGAGATTTTCGATCCAATACTAACACAAAAATTGTAGCCAAGACAATAGTTAAGAACTCTCTAGTACATCGCAAAAGCATTAGAACCCTCCTTCAGGTAGTTTTGGCCTTGTGAAAGTGCAAATTTTTTGTGAAAATATTGATAAATTACCATTTTCAGTTGTTCATAGCGCAAAATCATAAAAATGTTCTATTTCTTATTTTTTCCACTTTTTTTATCCAAAAATATAATGCTTTTTTTTGTTTTGTTCAATATTTATTTTGGAAATTCATTTAAAGTACAAAGTAATTGTATTGGTAGAGACCAAGGTATGAATCAAGAAGAATTCCAATTTAGTGTATTTTTCATTCAAAGATTGCCTTCCAAATCTTTTCGAGATTCCATACGAGGCGCTTTCTTTCGGCCTTCAGATACAGATGCCATTATACCTTCACGATTTTTGTCGATTGAGTGCTTAGCAACACTATCTAGTAGTATGTAGTATGGCAATACCGGAAAAAAAGTTTTCTACGTTTATTCAGATGGCAGCAGTTGTTCGTAAGACCTTAGTAGCACACTAAATTTTAGAACCTCTAACTAAATTTTGCGTGGAAAATTTCCAAATTTTGTTTTATGTATATGTAAGATATTGGATAGTTATTACGAGTGTACTGATCATTTCATACACTCAAAATAATACGTTAGTAGATTTACTAATTTTTTTTTGCTAATGCTGGTTAGTTAATTTTAGCAAATTTTTAGTTGAGATTAGCATGTTAGCAAAAATATCTTGTAAACTTCATTTAGCGCATTAGCAATTTTAAACAAAATTTAAACTAATTTTTTTTGCTAAATTTAAGTTTGAGTTGACCAAATTTTTACAAGCTTTTTTGCTAATATTAGCAAAAATAAATGGTAAATTTTTTTTTTATTTTCAGAAAACTTAAAATGGCGATATCTCGGAAACTAAGCCAGAGAGAGCAAAACGGAGGCCATTTTTGGTTCTCGAGCTGTCTTTCATAGTATCGCCGGTCCTCTTCACATGTGTGGACCCTAATGGGTCCTAACTTTGGATCCAAAATAGTTAGCATTCACGAAAATTTTAAAATGCTCATATCTCGGTAAATATTGCCGACACAACAAAAAGTCCAAAAGCTCTCAAGACGTAGAACAAGACCTCAAAATAATCAAAAGCTCTCCGAGTAATATTTTTTAAGTTATCGAGTTTTGAAATTCTCAAAACCCCGGTGGTCCCCTAAAATCACGTATCTCAAAAACTAAGCAAGGTAGAGCGAAACGGACACAAATTTTGGATCAAAAACTATGACGATTTTTAAGGAACCCAACTAGGGATCTGTACCTATCGGGTCCGAACCCAATGGGGCCCTCAAATGTGTATGAACTAAGTTGAAATAAAAATAATTTCAGTTAACTAATTTTTAGCAAAACGGTTTTGCTAACTTTACCAAAAAAATTGTGGGTTCAAAATCAGCAAATTTTCTTGTAGGTTTACAAGCTTTTTTTGCTAACTTTACAGTTTTTTTTTTTGAGTGTAGTTATATGAGCAGTATTTGCTGAGTTATTTGAGCCTTCACTAAGTCTTAGTAACACCTCAAGAATATTAGTAATATTCTTGAGCTGATATTACAGACTGGCGCTCTCTAGGAGCCAGTAGAAGAACTAAATTTGTTTTATCTCTATATTATAAAGTCTCTGGTGATCGTTTACAATAAACTAACAAAAATGCGTTAAATGAACTTAAAACAATACAAGAATAAAAAATAAGAAATAAAATAAATAGAATAAAATAAATAAATAAAAACTACAAATAAATAAATAGAATAAAAATATGAAATAGAACATTTTTATGATTTTGCGCTATGAACAACTGAAAATGGTAATTTATCAATATTTTCACAAAAAATTTGCACTTTCACAAGGCCAAAGCTGCCTGAAGGAGGGTTCTAATGCTTTTGCGATGTACTAGAGAGTTCTTAACTATTGTCTTGGCTACAATTTTTGTCTGAGTATTGGATCGAAAATCTCAATGGTTTGGCTGTTATAGGCCAAAATATCAAAAAAAAAAATGACAAAAAGTGGTAAATTTTCTACATTTTCGACTTTTTGACCATGAAAACGAAGTATTTTCTAAGTATTATGTTCAGAGAAATTGTAGCCCTAGACAATAGCTACAACTTTACTTTTGAAAATAAATCAAAATTTCAAATAGTTTACGAAATATGAGCCCAAGAAAAATTTTCCAAAAATAATAAAGTCTGAGAAAAAACTTCAAGTCAAAATCGGGAGGCTCGATTTTCACCGTAGACGTATGGTCTAGTTGACTTTTTTGCTCAGTACAATCCCAAGAATCAGAAACGCGAAGCGCCCATTAAGATTTTTTTCCTTCCTTACTAATCGCCCCACCCTAATATATATATATACACAGAAAAAATTCTGGGGTTCTCATATCAAAATTCAAGTTAGTTGGAGTACTGAAAAACTGTTTGTTTATTTCGGTCACTTCTTTTAGTATTATTTTTATTTATACTACACACAAAAAACTAAAAATTTTCAACCTAAATGAGTCTATCAATATTTTAATTAAATTTTTTGTTATTTTTGTTAATTGTCGGATTAAACATTTTCCACATTCCAGATTTTTTTCGCTTTAATTTATTTGAATACATAGTTCAAAAATATACAAAATAAACGGGTTTTACTTTTTTATTGTTGGCAACATATTGGAAAGCAAAAAAGATGAATTTTTTCGTAATTTTGTCATAAGCTTTCAATTCATTCGTTAAATCAATCATTATTTTGATTTAATTTAAATAAAAAACTGATAAAATTTGTGACCAAAATCGAAAAAATGTTTGATTAAAAAAATATTCAATTAATCAACTACAATTTGATGATTGGTATAACAGTTTTCTTTATGGGATGAATTTCAATCAAAAAATTGATTGAATCCGCGTTTTTGTTGATTGAAATTCGTTTCAAATTCTTTCTGTGTACTTTCTGTGAAGTGGGTAAATTTTTATGTATTTTATGTTTTTAAAATTAAACACAAATTCTTTAAAGCTACGTTCACAATGTCGGAGTCACTCCACTCTCGGCCACAGATTGAAATGTTAACTGTACAAAATGCAGAGTGGAGTTCTGTCACATTGTATTTGTCAGTTTACTTACTTGTCTCATAATTTGGTAAAATTATCCCACTAAATTTAGTTTACGTTTGAAATTATATATTTTTTTACGTTTTAAAATATTTTATTACATTTTAAATTGTTTTAATATAAAATTTTTTGATTTGTTTATTTTTTTTAAATGACATTATAAGTGATGGCACTTTTACAGGGGTGTATTTTTTCTCTGTTAACGGTTAACATACCTCTGTTAACTCCAGATTGGAACTCCAGAGTAGAACATGTTTGACTCTGGAGTGGATTGAAAAAGGATAGACAAATTCAAAAATATGAAAGTGCAAAAGGGAAAGATATAAAATTTTCCACAGATTGGAGTACTCCAACATTGTGAATGCGGCTTAAAATTTAAGTTTGCATACAACTATTTGAATATTATGCATATTTTGTGTGTTGATACAAATTTTCGTAAAGAACTAAACACAATATTTTTAAAATTAGACATTTACATAACTTCAAATATTAAACACAAAATGCTTAAAATTCAATAATTTTAAAACACGAATTGGTTTTGTGAAAATTAAAGGAAAATAATATCAGAAAATTTTGTTTTACTCAAAATTAAAATAAAATCACAAGAAAAACCATTATAAGCAAGTAAAAAGGTAAAACTCGACTTCATTGAATCTTTGAATACTCTCACCAATGCCCTTTTTAAGTGATAGTAAGTTTTCTAACGAGATGATATTAAGAATTTTTATTAAAAAAAAATTATTGTGTGAAGGAAATTTTTAATATTATTTGAAAAAAAAAAACTAAATTTTTATCTTGAGTGGAAAATTTTTTTTGATGTTATTTTTTTGTTAAGTTTAAAAATATTTTTGAGTAACAAAAATCCGTTGCGAAATATATTTGTAATTACTAATGTTTTTTAAACATGTTTAACATTTTTTGAAATACCTGCAGAAGGATGGCCACGAATTAGATGATTGTGGGAAAGTTTCTGAAAAAATAAGCTATCAGGAAGTAGAGTTTCTGATTAACCGATAAATTTAGTAACCGCGGTTACGGTTACAAAAAATTGAATAACCGATCGGTTTCGGTTATTTTCGGTTATCAGTAAAAATTTTATTCCGGTGGAAAAACTTAATTTTAAAATATTTTTTATTAGAATCGAATTCAGTTTAAATTCGGTTTAGCTTCCGCTTATGTCTTTTAAACAGAGTATTCAGCTCATTATCCAAAGATCCAGTAGTTCCTTAACTTCAGAATTGGATAACTCTTCAACTGGATATAAACACTTAAGTTATCTCAATAGTAAAGCAAAAATTTTAAATTAAAAAGATTTTAAATTTGCCATTATTAACCGTATTTTTATTAAGACGAACAATCTAAAAATAAGTTATCTGAAACTTCAAATTTCTAAAATTTGTCTTTACTAGTTTGTTGTGTTTTTATAACCTCCAACCACAGTATGGGGGTATACTCACTTTGCCATTTCGTTTGTAACGCATCAAAATATCGGTCGGGGACCCCATAAAGTATATATATTATTGGTCCATGATTAACCTGACCAACCATCCCGCTTTTGGCGGGATTATCCCGCTTTTTGATCTCTCATCCCGCCTTGAATTTATATCCCGCTTTTTAAACAAAAGTCTCGCTTCATCCCGCTTTATCCCGCTTTTTGACTTTTAAATAATATTTTTAGTTTTTTAAATACTATTTTGAGTAAGATTGTTCTGAAGTAATTTTAAGCGATTTTTTTTCGATTTTTGAGCATATAAATATGGGAACATTTAGAATTTCTTACCGTATTTAAAAAAATGTAAAGGAAATTACTCCTGAAATTGTGTTGGAACTCGAAAAAATTTCCAATAACTTTTTAAACGTTTATTTTTGAAAAAAAAAAAAAATAAATTGATTTTGATTTTTGAAAATTAAAAAAAAAGAATTTATAATTAGAAATAAATTTTTTAATTTTTATTTCAATTAGTTTTTTAATTTAAGAAAAATAATTTTTTTTTCGAGACGTGTTCAATAGGGGGGTCCATATTTTGAAATTTTTTTAATGACCTGAAATAAGTACCTCGTAAAAATTTGAGGCAAATATGTTAACTCTTTGACCCCGCGAAAATCAGTCAAAGTTCAAATTTTGGGCAAAAATTCACTAAATTTAAAAACAAATTTTATGAATATGCTCAAAACAAAATAATTTTTGTTTAACTTTGCCTAAACATACTCAGGTAAGAAATATACAATTTTCGAGATATCGGTAACCCATATTAATTTGGTACAAAATATATTTTTGAATTTGACACATTTTTCAAATCTACAAAATATTTTTTTTTTTTTCAATTTTCTCAAACAAAATTAGCAGGTATTTTAGATCGTTTAACAAATCCAGTGTTGAGGAGCAGTGAAAATCCAAAATTTTCTAAAAAAAATCCACCCTGTTTGAAAACTTTGACTAGGAATATATTTTGAAAGTAGATAGGTAATGAGAGTTCTAGTTCACTTTGTTCCAAAAGCCATTAAAAAGCCATTAAATTAATGTGAAGGTCACTAAGGTCACTTTATTCCAAAAGCCATTAAAAAGCCATTAAATTTATGTGAAGGTCACTGAGGTCATTGACACTAATTGCTTTTAAAAAAATAGGGGAAGCAATAAATACTATACTTTATGGGGCACAATGTAATTAAAAAACAATAAAATTGTAATTTATGGGACAAAATACAATTAAAAATATATATATTTTTTGAAAATTAGGTCACTCGTACACTGATCGTGTAAGTTGAATACACAATGTAATTAAAAAAATAATAAAATTGTAATTTATGGGACAAAATGTAATTAAATATAGAGATGCCGAGGAAAAATAGAAAAAAAAACAATAAATTTTGGAAATAATCGGACAAAATAGACAAAAATACTGATAAATATGTTGAAAAAAAGAAAAAAAGGGGGAGCAAATAAGCAGTAAAAATCATAAGATCATGTTGGGATACATTTGCTGATAAGCAGTAATTCATAATAAATGCATGTTGTCGCAGACAGTGTAACAACACAGATTTTTTTTTGTCATGTTGGGATACATTTGCTGATAAGCAGTAATTCATAATATATACATGTTGTAGCATACAGTATGGCGCCACAGATTTTTTTTTTGAAATTAGGTCACTCATATATTGATCGTGTAAATGGGTCACATTTGCTGATAAGCAGTAATTCATAATAAATGCATGTTGTCGCAGACAGTGTGGCGCCACAGATTTTTTTTTTTTGTTTTTTTTGAAAATAAGATCACTTGTACATATTTGTTGACATAAAATAAAATATAGAAAATTTGAATACTGATATGCGATCATTTAAAAAAAAAATAAATAAATACTATCGCAGTGTATGTTTTAAGCAGAGTTTTTATTCTTGTGATATTTTTAGTATATATTATGGGATATGAATAGTTTCCTATATACATAGACCTACTTAATTAATTAAAAAAAGATTCATCAAATTTTCGAATGTTGTTTTTTTTTTTAATTTCTTTATTTAAAAATATAGTCTATAAAATAATCTAAGAAGAAAATTTTTTTATGTGAACTGGCAGAGAAAATTTAAACATAGGTGACCGCAATTATATGTGTTAAATTGTTGTTGTCTTTCATAGTTATATGTAACATTTTTTCCCAAATATCGTAATACTTCTAGAGGAGGTTGAAGATTTCCGTAGCTGGGAGAAATATCAGAAATTATTAAAGTACTTCTTGTCTTCATATAACGACCCATCATCTATGATAAATTCGAAAGATGAATAAAAAATTATAATTTTAAATATTCATCTTATTAAAATATACGTTATTTAATAAAACAACAAATTTCTTTTTATTAAATAATAAATGCTTTATTTGTCTTTTTTTCACTTAAACCAAATTATTTCTATACATTCAGATTAGTTGATTAAAAATAATTTCTTCGAGTTTGTTTTCATTTTTTTCTAAAAACACAAAAAGTTTAAAAATATGATTAAGTGCACATTTAAACGATGTGTTGTTATTATGTATTGGACAATTAGTAGTATAATTTCTTAAAATTTTAAAACTTGTTACATATTCAAGATTAATAATATTCAAATCGAAATATTTTAGTAAGAAATCTTTCTTGTTTTTTCCAAAAACAAAAATGTACTTATAATTAGTTAATGGTGCCAATATATAATCCACAGAGTTGTAATCTACATTCCCATCATTCCAATCTAATTTATGTATATATTTTCTATTGAAAACATTCTGCTTGATTGTTTCTTTTGTAAGTTTATAAATATTAAATGGGGGTTTAAAAATGTGATGAGTTGGTTGCACTGATGTTCCGAGCATGAAAGCTAATTCTTTAACATATAAGATGTTATTATTTCCATTACAGAATTGCAGATCAACTATTGCTATTTCCGATTTATCAATTTTAGTCATTATCACTCAATGTTAAAATATTGAATAACCCACTCATTTTAATGTTATCTTTTTTTAACGAAAACTGTTCAAATTTGTTTTGATGAATTTTCTATAAAAGAGATTTTTTAAAAAACTAAATCATCAGTTTAAATTCGAATTGATTTAAGAATGGAGAACGCAAAAAAAATATTCAAACACGGAAGAAAACCTCAAATACATGACCTTGTTTTTGAATTTGAATATTTTTTAAATTTAAAATTAAAAGTTTCTTGCGGATTTTCGACGACATTAGGCTTTAAACCGATTGTATGGCTACACTACAAAGGAAAAGATTTCATTGGATTGGATAGAAACGAATGGCTCCATCTTATGAGTTATAAGGATTATATTAATAATACCCTGCATGAATATGAGTTTTTGGATTGTATTAATTTAATAAAAAACGATACTGAGAGGGATGTCGAATACTCGTTCCAGTACAAAAATGGATTATGCTATCTCACCCTCAAACAAGGGCAATATAAAATAAAAATCGATAGAGAGACTTGGAGTACTTTAATTAGAATCGGAGTATTCCTAACAAATATTTTAACTTGGAATACTATACTCCGTAAACAAATACAACAATTTTATTATGAGTACTTTATTCCAACCTGCTCTAATTTAAAGAAAACCAGCGTTGAACTTTCTGAAATAAATGGAATATGTGAAAAAGATATTGAACTGGATTTGACGCGACTTTGTTATGAGTTTGGAAAAAAAATGCAAGAAAAAATTAAAAATGATGTAAAAATTTGTAGATTATTATCAAGAATGAATAATAAATAAATTAAACAAAAATATTATAAAATATTTGTATTTCTAATATTTTTTTTTTTCTTAAATTCATTAAAAATCTTAAGCTCAGATGCCCACTGTAGTGACATATGCTTGGCATCACTATCAATTAGATACTAATAATGATGCATTTGAATAAGCTATATTATTAAGATAAATATAATTATATACAGATAATGGTGAATCTGAATATGATATATTATCAAGTATGATAGAATGTAATAATTCTCTTAAATTAAATTGTTTACCTATAAAATTATATTATATTGTTTATGATAAAAAAATAAAAATAAAAAATCATTGTTTTATGTTTGAATTAATAACAAAAATGTTTTATTTACATCATATACTAACAAAAAAATTTAGTATTTTTTTTAATTATATTACTTTCCGAACAATTCCAGTCAATGGTGTATACTCCATTAAGCGATCATGAAGAATTAAACAGTAAGCATTTGTGTTTGCAGAAATAGGAACACTAGTCTCAAATTCAATTTTTACATCAATGGGTCCACTCTTAATCAATTCATTTTGGTGACTAATGTCAACTATAGCAATTGGTGTATGTGCAAAATCTTCGAAAGAAAGTAAGGGTGTCGGTTCTTTCATATAGTAGTTTTGTTGGAATTTAGCATACATATTGTACAGAATAGCATAACGTTTTTGCTCAAACCTCAAGTTCAAATCATCATAGGGATAAGTATCAGAATTTAAGTGAACTTTTATGTTCGTTAGGTTGCAGTGTATGAATTTATGATTTCTTTCAAATACTAACGCAATATATCGTGGTCTTTCTCTGTTCGCAGAAAGCTTAACATTCCAGTTATGTTTCATACCACCTGAAAAAGTTGGATTGAAATAACAGTCCCAACTACGGAATGCTATTGGTAACGAGTTTCCTTCTTTGATAGTCTTCATAAACTGAATCTTCTTAAAGTCAGATAAATTAATATGCTGTATTCTCCATGTTATATTTGTGATTGTTAAACTAATATCTTCAGTGGCATCTTTTGAATAAAATGCGTTTGTATCATTTGAACTTCGTAGGAGAATTAGGTCATGCTTGCTATTGCAGATGATTTTTTTAAAGTCCTCAGCAAATCCCAGAAGCAATTTTAAAGGGATACAAAAATTAAATGAACTCTTCTGAAATTCACCAACACTACTCCATCCAGCAATGCTCATTCTGATGCTTTCGGAATTGCTTAGAGAAATGTAATTTTTAATTTTACTGGTGATGCCTAGATATCGAGTACGATCAATTTCAGTACCATTTATTTCATAGCGAATTTCATCAAACATATGCGCTACACAGTTATTTCTTAGGACAGCATTGGTAGTTTCTTCACCCTTGGCATTTTTCAAATGTCCTTCTATATATATAAAACTTTCGGATGGAAGAACGTATAGATCTTGGTTTTGTATGGTTATTCTTATTTCATCATTATTTTTAAATGATTGAATGTAGGGTGCGTACGTATGATAATCTTTCTTTACTATATCCTCATCCGAAAAAGGTTTTTCAGAAACATTAAGTATGTCCGACATTCCGTTTCAATTGAAGATTGAGTGATTTTAAGAATTTCGTGTTTTCTACAGTTAAACTTGGTCTTGTCGGTTTGACAGATTGACTTGGAGTGTTAAGGATATTTTCTTTAATATTGTTTTTATTATAAATAATCATTCTGATCGCGGCCTCAAGTGGATTCGAAGTGTTATTTCTTCTCCTCGAACATTTATTAAACGTCCTTCCTGGTCTACAATACGTATTTTGAGAGAACTTATTTCCTTAACGTTTACTGGCAAATAAATAAGATTTCTAGGTCGTTCAGTCAATTTATATCCGGGAGGAACGTCTAATGCAAACTCGTGAATTATATGTTCTGGTAAGTCATTCATGTATGACCCCGTTATAATATTACATTGCACTTGAAGAGCATTAACTTTTAAAATGTTTACCGGGAGATTTGATACATGCTTTTTACTTGGTTCCAAAATTATTGCCCCAAACCCAAACAGCTGACCAATAGATCTTTCTCGATTAAAATATATGACATCATGTGAAGATGTTATCTCAATATGCAATGTATTATTGTTTGCTGCTATTTCAATAAATCTATTATAATTTTGAGTCTTATATTCTTCTGTTATGTAATCAACAATATCTTGCAATTCGTAGGATCCGATTGGAATTTCTATTATTTTTTCTCCAATATGAAATAAATTGTTATCAAAGTCTACATTTGGAATAGAATTATAGGACTGAAAGTCGATCAGACAACATTCATAATTATCTCCCAATTCGATAGGTGGACAATAATTTGATGTTAAAACCGAAGTTTTACCGCTCAATGATAATGTTCTGGACATGAAGAAAGAGAACAAGTGAATAAAATAAAAAAACGCACATAATATTGTTTATATACTTTTATTTTTATTTGTATTGCTCTTAATCATAACGCTTACAATATTTCATGTTTATTTATCCAAGAATTATGTTGACTTGAGAAACCCAACCACTTTACTAATGCTTTATCGCCTTTTGTCTTTAAAACCTTCTCAACCAAATAAGTGTTAGGGAAACGGGTGCGAAGAATCTCCTCCTTATAAAATCCACCTTTTATTGGAGTTCCGTTATAGTCCTCCAATATATAAGTTACAGGATTGGTGTTTTGTATTGATATTATTTTAAATATTTCTGTGGTCCAATTGGGTGTGTACCCTTTTTCGAATATATTTTTATATTTGCTGATTCGTACATAATCGCCAATGTGAAATGATGCGGGTTTGAATATCTTGAGATTATTATATACTGTCTTCAACAGTATTTTCTCGCTGGAAGATTTAACGTCGATAGGAGCCATTTTTATTGTTCGATGTATTTTTTGGTTATATTTTTTTAGCAAATCTTGGTAAATATCCATCCAATGATATGTTCCATTCATACTAAATTCTTTCCACATCATTCCCTTTAAAGTTCTATTGAAACGTTCCACAATTGAGGCTTTCATTACGCTGTATGTAGAATAATGATTGATTTTATAGTGTTTCATTAGACTGCCAAATTCTTTATTAAAAAACTCCTTACCATCGTCTGTTTGCAAATTTTTCGGAATTCGTCCCAGTTTTAATATTCTTTGAAATGCTTCAGAAACATCAGCAGCATTTTTTGTTTTCGTAGCTTCAGCCCAGGCATATTTTGAAAATGTATCAATAACAGTCAGCAGATATCTGTTTCCATTATTTATGGTAGAATAGTTGCCCATTTCTACTAAATCTGCTTGCCATAAATCATCGATTCCCTTCATTATAACTCTTCGCCGTTTAAAATTCTTTCGAACTTGTGTATGAAGTTCATTTACTATACCCCTCTTATCCATTCTTGCCAGATGCTATTGTGACCATAACATTATAAATATCATTTACTTTTTTATTCAAATCACCAATTTCTTTTCTAAGAGTCACAACTTCTTTACTTATTCCTTTCTTTAATATATCTTGGACGTGGTTGATTTGCGAATATAGATACGTTTTGTTAACCGCGTCTGCCCCCTCTGAAGGGGGTGCCAAGTTTTTAATTTTTTTATTTTGAATGTCAAGGTTGTTGTTAGAGTCGACACTAATTCCCAAAGTTTTCGAAACATTTCTCTTCAAGGCGTCAACGTTATATTTTTGATTGTAATAGTGTCCGAATTTATCAACGGTCATTTCTTATTTGAGTAATTTGTTTATTTTTTACTCAATAATATCGGCTTCTCGTAGTTCTTCAATTATCGAAACGATTTCATTAGTTTGATTGTTATTGCCAGCGTGTTGTGATGCGATCAAGAGCTTTAATCGCTCTACTAATTCGTTTGGATCGTCCCAGTATATATAGTTAGGCTTTTGAAGATTTAATTTCATTAAACCTTTACCTGTGTGAGTAGCATCAAATAGATTTTTTATTACGTTTATATATTTCATTCCTCTGTTTCCTTTTACTCTTCCGTCACTTTCATGATTAACTTTGTGTGCGTTAGTCTTTAATAAAATTGTTTTGTAGATATCCAGCTCAGATGAATCAAAGTTTTTGGGATCTTTAAGGAAAAGTAGTTGATATAATCCAGGTGTATTTGCCCAATGTTGGTTTCCAATAATTATTTTATCATTGTTCACTTTCAAGTCGGCATTACCTAATTTCCATTTTCCATTGTTATCTTTGCGTGGACCAAAAACAGTGTCAAGCTCAGAACTACTTTCTAAATGGGATAGACTTAAAACGTCTTCATCAGTTTGTGAATAAAACGAATCGTCTTTATCTTTTCCTTCATCTTCCTCTTCATCTTCCATATCTTCATCTTCCATATTGAGTTTAAGTGTACTATTTTCAATGCTTTCTTGCTTGAACAGATTTTTCTTTGGGGTGCTTGTAGTAAATGATTCCTGGAATGACTTCTTTGGTAAAAAAGTTGTTTCGTTCTTAGGTGTTTTTAATTTTAAAACATTATCGTTTGATAATTTAACAAGCTTTTGTAATGGTTCTGTTAATGGTTTAAATGTATTTTCCAATTCACTTGCTGTTGTCGCTTTACCAAGTTTAATGCTTTGGAATTTTTTCTTTAAAATTTTCCTTGAATTGACTAACTCTTGCAAAATTTTTTCCTCCATAGTTTATAAATTGACTCGGATTGCTATAGAATAAACAATTTTAAACAGCTCAGAACAGCTTTTAAACAAGTCAGAACAGCTTTTAAACAGGTCAGAACAGCTTTTAAACAGCTTGTAAACAGCTTAGAACAGGTTTGGAATTGCTAGTAACAACTTTTAAACAGGTAAGAATAGCTAATAAACAACACAGAACAGCTTATAAACAGCTCAGAACAGCTTTTAAACAGGTTGGAACAGCTTTTAAACAGGTCAGAACAGCTTTTAAACAGCTTATAAACAGCTTAGAACAGGTTTGGAATTGTTAGTAACAACTTTTAAACAGGTTAGAACAGCTAATAAACAACACAGAACAGCTTATAAACAGCTCAGAACAACTTTTAAACAGGTCAGAACAGCTAATAAACAACACAGAACAGCTTATAAACAGCTTAGAACAGCTAATAAACAACACAGAACAGCTTATAAACAGCTCAGAACAGCTTTTAAACAGGTCAGAACAGCTAATAAACAACACAGAACAGCTTTTAAACAGCCCAGAACAGCTTTGGAATTGCTAGTAACAACTTTTAAACAACACTTTTTAAGATGTTCCGAATACAGGTGTAGAGCAAGATCGGATTGTTGACGGAACGTGCTTTATATTTAAATGCAGATATGCAACTAAACATGGATAAAAATATCAAAGCCTTTTCTATATCGTCCGCAGTTAATTTCATCATCTTTGCTTATAACAAGAAATCCAAATTTATTTTTCCAGCATTCTCGGCATATATCACGGAATTTTTCTAAACTCATATCGCTTCTAACATGATCATTGTAGATATTTTTTAAATTTAGCTCGTCTTGTTTAAACAGGATTATCATATTTGCATTGTCACGTATTAGATGTTTTGGTATACGCGTGTATGTCTGACATAAGTAAAATGAATCCACGAATTTATGACGTCCATAACAAAAATATAATCGAATATTGTTTTGTTTTTCACATGCCACGTCATCAAATATCATAATTGAATTAGGTTTGACATTGTCTGGCGGGATAACATCTGCATTATCAGAGAATGTGTAATATCCCATACCCTTTACAGATGATATAAGTTTCTTTAAATATTCATATTTTGGTTGATATAATGATTTTGAGTATAAATAAATGTTTTTAAATTTTAATCCATTAGGGCTTTCAATCAAACTTAGCATTATGTTTGTTTTTCCACAATTAGATGGTCCAACTATTAGAGCTCTTATAGAATTAGGTAGTAGGCAACTATGTTTAAATACATTATTGTGTTTTGAGAAATCTAAATTTCTTACAAAAATATTGGAATGTTGTTTTATCAAACGCATCTTTACAACTGAAAGTTTTTCTATTTTTTCAGAAATAATAAATCATATAAATGATTGTGTATGGAGATAAAACTTTTAGTAGAAAACATTTAGTTAACGGAAAAGGACTAGTAAATAGTTTAATAAATTCTCTTCCGGTTGAGCTTCACCTACCCGGTTATCAATTTTGTGGACCTGGAACAAAATTGGAAAAACGATTGCAAAGGGGTGATCAGGGAATCAATCCCCTGGACGCAGCTTGTAGAGTACATGATATTGCTTATTCGCAGAATACTGATATTAATAAACGACATCAAGCAGATAAAGAACTAGCAGAAGAGGCTTGGGAAAGAGTTAAAGCAAAAGACAGCACACTTGGGGAAAAAGTAAACGCATACCTTGTCACTAACGCAATGAAAAGTAAAGTTAAATTTGGAATGGGGATAGAAAGTAAGAAGAAAAAATCAAAGAAAATATGCGGAAAACAAATTTTTAACAAAGCTATTAAAACTGCTACAATATTGCTAAAGAAAGAAAAACCAAAAGATATTAATAGCGCTATTAAGACAGCAAAAACATCAATTCAAAAATCTTTTAGGGGGAAAAAACCTCAAGTCATTATTCCCAGAGTAATCAATGTTCCTAAAATTGGTGGTTTCCTCCCTCTTATACCCATATTGACAGCACTAGGAACATTAGGGGCTTTATCCACTGGTGGTTCAGCAATTGCAAAAGCGGTCAACTCTGCTAAAAATGCTAAAAAGCAACTAGAAGAAAGTGCCCGACATAATAAAACGATGGAAGCAATAGCCATGGGAAAAGGTCTTTATCTTAAACCATACAAGAAAGGCTATGGAATTGTTGTTAATGGTGTGACAAAAAACTACTAAATCGGCTACCCAGACGACCTCTCACTGCTTTTGATTTAAAGATGTTTGGAAATAAATACATTCCATATTTTAGAGGTGTCTACATGAGAGATGAATTACCGAAAAATCCCTATCGCAGAGAATGTGGAATTATTAACTTAGACTCACATCATGGCCCAGGAACTCACTGGGTAGCATATTACAAAAATAATTCTGATGCTGAATATTATGACAGCTACGGAAATCTTCAACCTCCTCTAGAAGTATTACGATATTTGGGAAAAAATGTTACATATAACTATGAAAGACAACAACAATTTAACACATATAATTGCGGTCACCTATGTTTAAATTTTCTCTGCCAGTTCACATAAAAAAATTTTCTTCTTAGATTATTTTATAGACTATATTTTTAAATAAAGAAATTAAAAAAAAAAACAACATTCGAAAATTTGATGAATCTTTTTTTAATTAATTAAGTAGGTCTATGTATATAGGAAACTATTCATATCCCATAATATATACTAAAAATATCACAAGAATAAAAACTCTGCTTAAAACATACACTGCGATAGTATTTATTTATTTTTTTTTAAATGATCGCATATCAGTATTCAAATTTTCTATATTTTATTTTATGTCAACAAATATGTACAAGTGATCTTATTTTCAAAAAAAAAAACAAAAAAAAATCTGTGGCGCCACACTGTCTGCGACAACATGCATTTATTATGAATTACTGCTTATCAGCAAATGTGACCCATTTACACGATCAATATATGAGTGACCTAATTTCAAAAAAAATCTGTGGCGCCATACTGTATGCTACAACATGTATATATTATGAATTACTGCTTATCAGCAAATGTATCCCAACATGACAAAAAAAAATCTGTGGTGTTACACTGTCTGCAACAACATGCATTTATTATGAATTACTGCTTATCAGCAAATGTGACCCATTTACACGATCAATGTATGAGTGACCTAATTTCAAAAAAAAATCTGTGTCTGTCTGCTACAACATGCATTTATTATGAATTACTGCTTACCAGCAAATGTGACCCATTTACACGATCAATGTACGAGTGACCTAATTTCGAAAAAAAAAATTCTGTGGTGTTACACTGTCTGCGACAACATGTATATATTATGAAATACTGCTTATCAGCAAATGTATCCCAACATGACAAAAAAAAAATCTGTGGCGCCATACTGTATGCTACAACATGCATTTATTATGAATTACTGCTTATCAGCAAATGTATCCCAACATGATCTTATGATTTTTACTGCTTTTTTGCTCCCCCTTTTTTTCTTTTTTTCAACATATTTATCAGTATTTTTGTCTATTTTGTCCGATTATTTCCAAAATTTATTGTTTTTTTTTTCTATTTTTCCTCGGCATCTCTATATTTAATTACATTTTGTCCCATAAATCACAATTTTATTATTTTTTTAATTACATTGTGTATTGCACTTACACGATCAATATACGAGTGACCTAATTTTCAAAAAAAAAAAATATATTTTTAATTGCATTTTGTCCCATAAATTACAATTTTATTGTTTTTTAATTGCATTGTGCCCCATAAAGTCCAATATTTATTGCTTCCCCTGTAAAATGTAATCTCAGTGACCTTTGTGACCTTCACATTAATTTAATGGCTTTTGGAACAAAGTGACCTTAGTGACCTTCACATTAATTTAATGGCTTTTTAATGGCTTTTGGAACAAAGTGAACTAGAACTCTCATTACCTATCTACTTTTGAAAACTATTTTTGTGGCTTACCAATGTCTTACGAAGCGTGTTCAACGTTTTATTTACCACGGCGAAACAAATCCAAAATTCACGGTTTTGCTCATAAATTCTGAACCACTGGACCGATTTCGCTGAAATTCAATACCAAAATGACCAGAAAAATTACAAACTGCTTTCTTTGAAAAGTAAGTGTGTTTTCAACAGACAGCCAGAAAGACGGACGGACATCACTTCGTCAAATTAAAATTGATTGAAAATTATGAATTTTTATATTTTTCGAACTGTTACAAACTTACTATCCCTAAGTCGAGGATATAAAAAAGTCCCGCTTTTTAGACCAAAATCCCGCTTTTTCAACCTTTCTATCCCGCTTTTCAGACAAAAACAGTTGGTCAGGTTATCCATGATCGATTCTAAGACATTCTATGAATGTCCGTCTGTCTGTCCGTCCGTCCGTTTGTAGATAACACGATGCAGTCCCAAATAAAACAGCTAGACTAGTGAAGTTTGGCACAAATGAGTCGTATGTTCATAGACAGGTTAATTTCGTGAAAGGGCAAAATCGGGCCAGGGGGAAAAAGTTCCCCTTGAAGAACTAAACCAACCTCTGAAAAAATACACTTTTTTAAATTTTATTTTGTTTTTTTGTTCAATAAATGAAATATTTGGTATATTAATCGCGATAGGAAGGTGCTCTCAACGTCCCACACTGACCCCATCAGCCCCTCCCCCAAAAAAATGCTCCTGAATTTTTTTTTACATTTTGGACGGTATAATAGATTCGGCACAGCCAAAATTAACACTCTCACTAAAAACCAAAAATAAGTCTAAACTTAAATTGGAAAAGTTGTCGTTAATTTCATGGATATTGACAGTTCATAGTTATGCTAAGATAATTAAGCTTTAAGCTATATTCACAACAAAAAACGGCAATTAACTTTTTTACACTCATTTTGAAAACATATAATATATATATGTAAATAGTTGTTTATTTAAATTACTTTTGCAAAAAAAATATAAAAAATCTATTCTATTATTAAAAAGCGGATAACCGAAAATATATCGGTCGGTTTCGGGTTCGGTTTTTGGATTCAATAACCGCGGTTTCGGTTACGGTTTTAACCGAAACAGAAACTCTATCAGGAAGTTATATAGCTTAAATACTTTTTAAGATATAAATAATTATATTTCACATTTTAAAAGATTTTTTGACTATTGAAACGTCATATCTACGAAACCACGGATTCTAGGGTCTTAGTTTCATTAAATTCAAAGATAATGAAGGAAATCGAGTGTTCATGTTGATTAGTTTTATCTCAAAAAATATTTATTAAGCAAATTGGTCTTAAAACTTGCAAATGTTGAGTATGTTATGCCAAAAATATTAAAAAAAAAATAAAAACACGATTTTGAACCAAATACGCTGAACAGCATAATTCCACTAATATCGCGTTTTTTAGTTTTCATATTTTTTAGATATGTTGAATACACCATTTTAAATTTAATGATTCCAACTTCAGGTTCTTCTTAAGCGACCACAAAAAACCCGTGTATTAAGAGTTTTAAGCAAATCTGTAATGTTTTGAAAAGTTATGTTTTTACAGATAGCTTAAATTGAATATAGTTAAACGATATATATTATAATGTAATTCGTATATGAGGCATTCCACACCAAATGTCCCGCTACAGAAAAACATGTGTCCCGTAAATTTCTGAATAGGTTGTTTGGATAGCCCTATATGTAACTAAGAAAATTGCGTTTTTGGTTTTTCAAATTTTCGAAAACTGTGCTTAGGAGGCGTGGTCAAATATTGAAAAAATGGTAAAATTTGTGGCGAGTTGCCTTGATTAAATATTTATCACATTAAAACGGAATGCACCACAATGTCAAAAATTTACGTTCTTATATAGTTTTATATGGGCTATCGAAAATCGCATTTGAACTTTAAATTTCATAACAATTTTGTTATTTGCTTGTATTTCTTTGTTTTAAAGTTGCGAATGAGTAATATTAATTGCATAAATATTCGTCATACGCTCTGTTAACACAAAGAAATACAAGCAAATAACAAAATTGTTATGAAATTTAAAGTTCAAATGCGATTTCTCAAAAAAAAAGATGAACGTGTTTCTGATTTTTTTTTGTGGATGGACAAACATCTAAACTTTTAAAAAAATAAATAAAAAAGACAAAAAAAAAGTGGCCGGATTTTTGATAAATTGACTTTTTTAAAAAATGGAAAATTTCAGAACGGGTTCTGAAAATTTTCCAAAAAAAAAAAATTTTAATCGATAGCCCATACAAAACTATAAAAGAACGTAAATTTTTGACATTGTGGTGCATTCCGTTTTAATGTGATAAATATTTAATCAAGGCAACTCGCCACAAATTGTACCATTTTTTCAATATTTGACCACGCCTCCTAAGCCCAGTTTTCGAAAATTTGAAAAACCAAAAACGCAATTTTCCAAACAACCTATTCAAAAATTTACGGGACACATGTTTTTTTTGTCGCTGGACATTTGGTGTGGAATGCCTCATATTCGTTTTGCTCAAAAGTTTTATTTAAATTGCTAATTTGAATCTGACACACATTAAGGGCCTAATTTTGTAAATCACTCGCGTTGAACGCATCACCAACGTTAACGTGAACTCGAGTCTCAAAAAATGCAATTTTGTAAATCACTACGTTATTGCGTTCAATTATTACGTTATCACTTGAAACGTCAATTATATTAGAATCGGTGTTGCCAGACATTCTAAAATTAATCAAATTGCCTACCCATTTTGTAGGGAATACACACCCATTATCGTGGGGAAACACATATGTATATATAATAAGGCAACATCTGCAAAGAGAATATTTGAGATAAAAGAGAACTAAAAAAAAGTAACATAAATTAGTTGAAAAAATCATCAAAAATCACAACGAGCAGCTTAGCTGTTTTCGATGTGTTTCTTCTGCCGGAGGAGTTTTTTACCATATTTATTACTTTTTTATTGTATGTTTACATATTCCAACGTTATTTATTTATTTTTTGCTATTTAAAAGCATATTTGTAACATCAACGCCCCAAAATTTCAAGTGATCATTTTGACACTTCAAGTGATGGAAAAACACTCTCTCGCGTTTTACAAAATTCCGATTTCCATACAATTTGTTCTCAAAACACGTAAGTCAACGCGAAAATAACAGCTGTTCAGTCCACGCGTTTTACAAAATAGAAAATGGTCCAACGCGAGGTGAAAAGGCAAGTTGCGTTTTACAAAATTAGGCCCTAAATGTGAAGCAATCGAAAGAGTGCTGCTGATGGAATGGTGTCATCTTCAGAGAGCACACAACATCTCCACAAAGCCGGTGTTGTCGCTTGATTTTTTTTCAGATTTTCTCATTGCACAAAAGCAATTATTATTTTTCAGAAATAATTGATAGGGTTTCAAACCGAACTAAATAAAAATGCATTTTTTTTAGAGTAAAAATTTGTTTGAGCGGTACAAAAAATAATAAACACAATTTGTTTATGCAATAAATTTTTCCCACCGTTATGCGGTGCGTATGATAAATTTTATAATGTTTACATAAATATATTAATAATGCGCACCGTTAACCAATGTAGATTCTAATTGATATATAAATCTGAATCAGAGATTTATTGAAAAAAGTCAAATTTAACTGTTAAAAAATATTTTATCAAACAAAAATTAAAAATAACAGTTTGAAATGATTTATATAAATATCTGTTCAAAATAACAGATATAAAAAACTTTTATTTTTTATAACTGTTATATAAAACTCTTTGAGCCTTAAAAAACTTGAGTTATTAAAATAAAAATACAATTAACGCATTGAAAAGGATCTTTTTGATAGCTAATACTTCAATAATTGATTTAAAGCAGGGTTGGCAACCGAAACGAATAACGGTATCGGTAACGGTATTGGTATTATATATTTTTTATATCGGTAACGGTAAAGGTAACGGTTTTTTCGATTATTTCGGTAACGGTGAACAGTTACCGAAACATCAATACCGGTACGTACCGGTATTATAAATAAAATGTTAACAAGTCACAAATTTGTTAAAAATCCGAAAAAAAAAATTTAAAAAATTGTTAAATTCCGTAGCTTTTCTATACATAATTATTAGGGATGAGATTTTCATGCACTAAAAAATCGAAAATATGCGCTTAAAATATGAGCTAAAAATCTCAAAATATGCACTAAAAAACCTAAAAATATGCAGTAAAAAATAAAATTCGCGCAATAAAAATCTTGTTTTCATAGGAAAAACTTCTTAAAACTTTATATAAGCAAGATTTTTTAGAGTTTAGAAAAATCCAAAAAAAAAAAAAATTTAAGAAAAAAAATTATTTTTCTTATTTCCAAAATTAATTTTTAAAATTTTAAATAGTTTTTGAAACAAATAAATTTCAATTCGTGTTTTTGCTAATTTATGCTAAAATATGCAAAAATATGCACTTAAAAGTTGAAAATATGCACAAAATATGCATTTAGAACCAAAATATGCAACAATATGCATTTTCACCGAAATATGCAAAAATATACAAAAACAAATCGATGCCATTTTAACGCAAATTTCTTGGAAAGATAATTATTCGATATCGTTTTTAGACTTTCGACAAAAAACATGCATTTGCATGGAAATCTCATCCCTAATAATTATATATTTACTAATATTAAATACTATGAATTAATTCAGAATTAAAATAAAACATTCACACAATAATGTAATTCAACAAATACGAACTCATGTTCGTAGAGTCACCTTTGTCCAATAAGCAAAAAAATCTGCATTTTACGCCATATGAGAAATCTGCATTTTGAACCAGTTGAGAAATCTGCTGATTATAACAGACGCGGTTTGCTAAATTTCTGTCTGGATAATCCAGGTAGAATCTGCTAAAAAAAACCGTCAAGATAGCAGACAAATCTGCTGATTTTAATAGAGAAATCTGCTGATTTCAAATAAACAGTTCAGGATGTGATCAAAATTGTTTGTCCTGTTGTTAAAAAAAAATCGGCAGGGATAAAAAAAAAATTGGCAAGGATGTTACAGGGGATGTTTTTTAACGAGGAGGGTGGGCGGTATCGGAGGGGCACCTTTCCTCTCGCCATAGATGTTGGGAAATTAATTTTATTTATACTTACGCATAAATAATACAATTTTATCAATATTTAATTTAATTTGCTATAGCCAAGCCCCCAAAAGGTTCAGACCGAAAAAAATCGCATTTTGTAATCTTGATCAATGAACTTCACACGGCATAAAATTTTTTCATTTTCTAAGCAAATAGACAAAAAAAATTAAATAAAATATGTTTTCTGGGGTTTTGTAAGTTTTTCAAGGGGGAACTTTTTTCATCTGTTCCGATTTTCCCATTCCGGAACTTAACCATCCTATGACCATAAGACGTATTCGTACCAGAAGAGTAACACGTTTATTTTAAATGCTATCGTATCTTCTACAGACGGAAAGACGAACATCGCATACAATCGATCAATGATTAATAATATAAAATCTTTATGAGGTCCAAGAGCTATATTCGAATTTTTTTAATTGCGAATGTAATCATTGGTTGGATTGGCAATGAACAAAAATTTGTTTTTTTATTTTAAGTATACATATTAAAAATATTTTAATATGTTTTTAATCCACAAAAAAATTAAAATAAGTAATATTAATGCAACCGAAACAAAACCGTTATAATACCGGTAAAAAACCGAATAAAGGTAACGGTTTTTTATCGGTAAAGGTATTTAAAAATTTTTATTTCGGTATTGGTAACGGTAACGGTAGTCAATATTAAAGGGTTTTTAATCGGTAACGGTATTGAAAGGGTAACGGTAGCCAACACTGATTTAAAGATATAAACATTGATTGATTTTTTTAAAAATAACTGTTATAACAGTTATTTACTTCAATAAATATAAAATACAAGTTATTTTAAATTGTTTGAACAAAAAGTTTTTAATAACTGTTATTTTTTACTGTTATTGAAAAAATCAAAAAAAAAATAAAAGTTATTGCAAATTTTAATACGGGACATCTCTAGAAGTCCTTTTATATATAAAATATTTAGTTTGGACAACATGCGTTTCATGATTTTTTTAAAACAAAAAGACACATATAACTGTTATATTTGGTCTCTGATTATAATACGTTTTATTCACCAGCTGGTGAAGAAACGTTTTTATTCACCAGCAGGTGAATTTTTATCCAAGTTACAAATTTTAGTTACAAACCTTTTTGGCTTTAAAAAAATTAAAACTGTAATTCTTATTTTATTTTTTGTTATTCGGTAGCTTATATAGTCAAACTGAGGTGGCATCCTGCAACATTTTTAAAATTAGACACCAGCATCAAAACATTATCATGTTAAAAAAAAAAAAATTTTCCACCGACCAGATTGGGAATTGAACCCAGCCTCTTACAACTGACAGCCTCTCCCTCATAGGCTATTGGGTTCACATAGTAATGAATGGTTAAAACAAATGTTAGCTAAACACAAAAATTTATGAAAGTAAGAACAAAAACAAACAAAACATCAAATACAAAAATAGTTATGCATGTTAAAATGTATTTGCATATTTCCACTAAGTACCTACTTATTTATCAAAAATATGCCATATTAAAAAGACATTATAAATGTGATTCAAAATAGTTTGGAGTTCAAGTATATATTACTGAGTAAGATATTTATAATGAAATTGTCATTACCAAGTTTTTACTGGGCATCTATAGATTTTTAACAGTAGTTTAAAATGCCTTGGATTCAGTACAAATAAAAAAAATATAAATGATGCATTACTTTTTTAAACCAAAAATTATATTGGGTCATACAAATACCAGGCAGACCATTACGGTGTACAGTTTTGAAAACGAATAAATATCCAAAAAAAATCGTTAAAATTTGCAAAAAAAATAATATGTTTTCCTACGATCAAGCATGGTGTTCGCGTTCAGATCATAGAAACTTACAAATATGATGAACATTTTATTTTTTAGTTTTTCCCCAATTTCGTTGTCACAAACAAACTTCAATGTGCAACCGGAAATTTTCAACTTTTTGAGTTCATATTTTTGTAATTTTTTTGTTATCTTAACCTCACATAATATTTGCCTCCAATTTTGAAACTGATGAGTTTTCAATTTCCTCATACAGGGCCACCTATGAATAAGTTATTAAAAACAAAAAACGAAAACCTACTTGGTTTTTAGTACTTTTTTAATTTAATTTACTTTGAGGTTTAACTTTTTCCTTGTTTATAAAAAATTGATACTTTAATGTTTGCTTAGATTTAAAAAAAAAAAAAATATTTACCAAAATTTATTATCAAAAGAAGCAAAAATAGTCCTTGATTTTTTCTAACTAACCGTGTTAACAAAAAAAAATCGAAAATAATTTAAAACACAAATATCAAATCAACAATCACAACATCAAGAACACACAAGTTAAAGTCGTCACAAAATATTGAAAAGGCAAAAACAGCCTTCAGATTCTTACATACATAAGAAGGAGGGTTGGATGACAAATAAATTCGAACGGCAAAGACGTAATTCTGTTTTAGCTGAACCCAGGGAAGTTGTTCAGTCCAAATTTCAATAGATTTTGCTAGTGATCGGAATGTGACCTTAGATGGGATTCACATATAAAATCACAATGACTCCTACTCTAAAAAAAATATGTCATTAACTGTTTGTAGTTTATTTAAAAAGTTTTACGTTTTGTCGTTAAAACTAATCAAATCTTAGCGATCCATTTTTCGGATCAGTACTGATCTTTCAAATATCGGTTCAGTACTGATCTTACTCGGATTAATACTGACATTTTAAATCTCGGATCAGATGTGATATATAAGAATATTTATAAACATTTTTATTCGGGATGTTAAAAATGTTGGAAAGTCCTATTTGAGTAATCACTTTTTTAAATTAAAAACAAGTAAGAGTGTTAAATTCGGCTGTGCCAAATCTTTTATACCTTCCAACATGCAAAAAAAAAAAAAATAAATTGCAGGGACGTTTTCTTTTTTTTTTTTTGGGGGGGGGGGGGGCAAATTTTCTCTCGAATATGTGTTTAAAAATTCATTCTTATGCTTTTGCACTAAAGAAATAAAAGTTTATCATTATTTAAAATTTTTTTATTCCACGCCCATAAAAGGGGGCAGACCGAAAAAGCCACATTCTCTAATTCTTTGGGTAAAATACAGGACTTTGAACTTCTTGTAGCATAAAAATGTTGCGTTGTTAAACACAAGCACAAAAAATCATGTAAAAAATGGTAAATTTCAGAGGTTGGGTTTGTTCTTCAAGGGGGGAATTTTTTCCCACTAATCCGAATTTGGTCATTTACTAACTTTTATTTTTTTTTTTTTAAAGAAGCAACACTGCTGCCTATCAATTACTAATGTAACCGTGAGCTTCTTTCGGAAAGGGGATAGAAGAGAGATGAAAGATTTGAAAGATAGAAGGGCTTCAGTATGGCAACACTGTAATTGCTCGTGTTGATAATTTTGAGTACAGTTGTTGCATCGCCATCTGTTATTGATTATTTTATTATTTTACTCGTTGACGTTTAAGTGCTATTTATCAACGAAGGAGGGTGCTGCGATAGATATTAGTCATAAATAGAAACTAATAAATATCTGAAAAAAATGTTGTTCTGCCTGAGCTAAGAATCGAACCCAGGCTTGCTGGATAGTAGTCCAACGCGCTAACCACTAAGCCACAACACCCCCATCAGACATATTCGTGCCAAATGTCGGGAGTCTAGCTCTTTTATTTTTAACTATAAAAATAAATTTTTTTAACTATAAAAATAAATTTTGAATAATTTTTTTATTTGACACAATTTAAAAATTTACTCAAACAATTTTTTTTTTTTTTAATTTTAAATAAATAATCCAATCCAATCAAAATTTTAATTTTTTTAACTTCTTTGAGCATTCGAATAGTTTGATCATTAACGATTGTTATTAAAAACCCTGTGCTACTTGTAATATACGGTTTGTATTTTTGTAAAAAATAATCTTGACAATGGGATTTGACAAAAACCCGAAACACGTGCCGATTAAGTCTTACAAAAAATGACCAACATAAATAAATTTAAAACAGAGACAAATTTTCTTGAAAATTATTCTATGAGAATATCATAGTTTTAATTAGTAAAGCTAGAATAAACCTACTCAAAATATTTTACTTAAAATAACTTAAATCTGCGGTAGTGCACATTTTGGTCTATAGTCTCTACACCGGTAAAGAATTCTTTTTCAAAGGAATAGAGTATCTGAATAACAAATCTGAAACTTACTTATTTATATAAGTTTCATTCACTGAAACTTTTTATTAGTAAATCTCAATATTACATAAACATCCATCGTACATTACAAAGCTTCAAAATAAAATACATTGATAATAGGCGGTTTATATACCTTTGGCATGTTGTCATATGTAAGCATTAGGTTGGCAGCAATTTTATAAGGACTAGAAGTTGAAGGAAGTTAAATTTTATAACATCCACCAATAACGTGGGCTCTACCCAGTACGGCATTCCGTGTCTTTGAATTTCCGAAATCGAAATACCCATTTTCCAACAGGTTTTTTGTAGTTTTGTTGACTATACAAAATATTTTTGGAAGAAGTTCAAATTTTATTAAATTTTTTTCTTGAACATTTTTATATTAAACTTAAATTCATACAGAGAATTCAGGTTTTAATAATTTTTTCCCAAAAAATTCCATAGATTTTTTTTTATTTGAGCAAATTTTACTATTGGAGATTTGCCAATTTTCGCAAAAACTCCTAAAAAATGTTTGATGGATTAGAATATATGAGGCATTCCATACCAAATGTCCTGCTACAGAAAAACATGTATCCCGTAAATTTCTGAATAGGTTGTTTGGATAGCCCTATATGTAATTAAGAAAATTGCGTTTTTGGTTTTTCAATTTTTCAAAAACTGGGCTTAGGAGGCGTGGTCAAATATTGGAAAAATGGTAAAATTTGTGGCGAGTTGCCTTGATTAAATATTTATCACATTAAAACGGAATGCTCCACAATGTCAAAAATTTTCGTTCTTATATAGTTTTGTATGGGCTATCGATTAAATTTTTTTTTTTTTGAAAATTTTCAGAACCCGTTCTGAAATTTTCCATTTTTTTAAAAAGTCAATTTATCAAAAATCCGGCCACTTTTATTTTTCTTTTTTATTTATTTTTTTAAAAGTGTAGATGTGTGTCCATCCACACAAAAAAAATCAGAAACACGTTCATCTTTTTTTTCGAGAAAATCGCATTTGAACTTTAAATTTCATAACAATTTTGTTATTTGCTTGTATTTCTTTGTTTTAAAGTTGCGAATGAGTAATATTAATTGCATAAATATTCGTCATACGCTCTGTTGACACAAGAAAATACAAGCAAATTACTAAATTGTTATGAAATTTAAAGTTCAAATGTGATTTTCTCGAAAAAAAGATGAACGTGTTTCTGATTTTTTTTTGTGTGGATGGACAAACATCTAAACTTAAAAAAAATAAATAAAAAAGAAAAAAAAAAGTGGCCGGATTTTTGATAAATTGACTTTTTTAAAAAATGGAAAATTTCAGAACGGGTTCTGAAAATTTTCCAAAAAAAAAAAAAATTTAATCGATAGCCCATACAAAACTATATAAGACTGTAAATTTTTGAGATTGTGGTTCATTCCGTTTTGATGTGATAAATATTTAATCAAGGCAACTCGCCACAAATTTTACCATTTTTCCAATATTTGACCACGCCTCCTAAGCCCAGTTTTTGAAAAATTGAAAAACCAAAAACCCAATTTTCTAAGTTCCATATAGGGCTGTCCATACCACCTATTCAGAAGTTTACGGTACACATGTTTTTTTTCGCTGGACATTTGGTGTGAAATGCCTCATATGCCAACTCAAATTTGGTCAAAATGAGTTTCCAATGGCAAATAGCTCCTCTATGCAATACCTATCTGTGATAAAAATTTGAGATCAAAAAAATAACTTTTTGTTGTTTTACATTCATTTTTGTTATTCTGCTATCTCAAAGTACATATTTTTTTGGTGAAAATAAATGCCAACTCCCATTGTAAATTTCCAAAAATCTTTCAAACATTTTTTTTAAATTTTATTATAACTTTCAAACTATTTATCAAATTGAAACATTATGCAACATTATGTTAGTTTGGAGCGACCCTGTTACAATACAGCGTAAGTTACAGGGTGCCAAAATTGACCACCCCGAGATGAAAAGGCTTTCAGACCTAGTAACTTTTAAAAATTTGCAAAGATTTTTAATTTTTTTTTTTTCAGTTTCTTCAATTACCGTTCAAAGTATACACGGTGAGCCTCAGCGATGTTTAGGTTGAACTTTAGAGTCGACGAAAAGTGTAAACGCAGTTCTCTTTCTACAAGTTTAAATGTCACATAACTGTTAACAGCGAAATCGTAGCTGCTCGCATTCGCGAGATAACGCGAAATTAGTGTTTTGGTAATTTTTAAAATTTTGAGATTGAAGTTTTTTAAATATTTTCAAAAACTGAGTATACAGTTTTAATTGCTCTTATTTAAAGGTTACAAAACAGTAAACATCAAATTCCTATCTTCTTTAGTTCGCAAGAAATCGCGAAATAATTTTTTGCTGTTTTTGTTTCGTTTTTTATCTTTAGATAGGTTTCTTTAAAATTTCGTAAAAACATAGAATGCAGTTTTACTTGTGCTAATAAAGGTCACACAGCTGTTGATATCGAAATTGTAGGTGTTAAATTTCGCAAGATATCGCGTAATTATATAATTTTTTTTTTATTATTTATTTATATTTTAAAACCGGTTCTTTAGAAATAATAAAAAAAAGTGGTATGCAGTTTGATTTGAGGATGTTGGAAGAAATTAAAACTGCTCACAAAAATTATAGCTGCTCACTTTCGCGAGAAATAGGGAAAAACAGCTTTTTGGGGGTATTTCTTGTTTGATTAATAAAATAAGTTTCTTTAACATTGTTGAAAAACACGAAATGCAGTTTGATTGGCTATTGATTAAAGGTGATCAGTCTGTTAACATTTAAATTTTAGCTGCTCAATTCTTTGAGACATCGCTAATAAACTCCCTTAACTACTATTTATTCTTTAATTTGTGTTATTTTTGGTCTGTAAAAACATTTACTCCAATTAACGACAAAAATGTGGCATGCAGTTTGAATTCGAGGTTATTAAAGGTGACAAAACTGCAAGCATAAAAATTGTTGATGATAAATTTCTCCAGAAATTACTGTTTAAGCTTTTATATTAATTAATTTATTTTTTCTTAAGTGTCAAAAATAAAGGAAAAAATCAATAAACGACAAATATATTGTATGCAGTTTAAATTTTACATGCACTCAAAAAATTATGTCATTAACTGTTTTTAGTTAATTAAAAAAGTTTTACGTTTAGTCGTTTTTAAAAGGAAAAACATTTGTTTGATGCTTAGTTTTTATTAATGACTACTTCTGTCCTTTGTTTGAAAAATAACACATTAAAAAATAAAGACTTTCATTCACATTTAATTTTTAAAGTCATTTATTTTTATTCTGTAAATAAAAACTACTGATTATTCTTTAAATTTTTAATGATTTGTGTAAGTAATTTTTTTTAAATTGTTGGTATTTTTTAATGATATATCATTAGTTTTTATCTACACAAGTAGGTTATTTTTTTGTAGAAAAAAAAAAATCAAAAAATTATTTATAGAAATATAAAAACATATTTGTATCAAGAGACTTTGGCACAATGAATAGAGTGTCTGGCCAAAATGTAGTTGATTGCGGGATAGATTCCCCAAAATTTTATTAAAACATTTTAAAAAAATATTTCAATAGAAAATTGTAAAAAATAACCTACGAAATCATTAATTTTTAATGTTCGTAGGTTATTTTATTTTTTGAATTTGTTGGTATAAATAACAGAACTATCATTAATTTTTAATGTTTTCGTAGGTTATTTTTTCGAATTTGTTGGTAAAAAAGGATGAAAAAACCGTAATTTTTTAATGTTCAATGTTATTTATTTTAGAAAATTTTGTCAACAGTAAAAAATAAATGTTGGTGTTTGTTAAACTTACTTATTCCTGACCTCTTCTACCTTGCAATGTAGAGGTATGACATAGATTTCGCCAGTAGCGTCTGTCCTGAGCTGCGGTTTTTGCCGTTCTGGGATCGACATTTAGCTTTATAAATATCTCTTTCAATGAGTCCGACCAGGTTGTTGTTCTTCTTCCTCTTTATCGTGCACCTATTGGCTTAGTCTGTAGTACAAGTTTGGGAGTTCTAGAGTCTTCCATTCTCATGACATGACCATACCATCTTGTTTTGCATTTGTCAATTTTGTTGTCGAGAGGCTCTATCTTTAAGTTGCCCCTTATAGTGTCATTTCTAATCCTATCTCTTCTGGTTTTTCCTACTACTCTACGTAAATATTTCATCTCTGTTGCCTGCACACGGCTTTTTCTAGAGGTTGTGTAAGCCCAAGATTCACAGGCATAAGTAAGAGTAGGGACGTAGGTAGAATTGTACACAGCAATTTTTGTTTTGGTTGACATCTCTCTTTTGCTTATAAAATTCTTGTTGATTGCGTAATATAGTTTGCTAGTTGCTGCTATTCTAGAGTTGAGGTCTTTGTCCGGTTTACCGTCTTCGCTACTTACTGCTCCCAGGTATTTAAAATGCTCTGTTTGCTTTAGGGCTTCGGGGCCTATGTATATTTGGTGTACCTCCTTTTCCTTGCTTATTATCATTGTTTCAGTCTTTTTGATATTTACTTTTAGCCCTCTCGTTCTCATTTCTGATACGATAACATTTAAGTTGTGCTGGAGGTTTTCTGCCAAATCTGCAAGGAGAACAATATCGTCTGCATATGCTAGCAAAGAAAGTTTAGTTTGTTTCATCTTCCAATTACCCACGATATATGGCCTCATATTTTGTTTTGCCTGTTTTATGGTATCATCCATTAATATAATAAATAAGTAGGGGGTTAGGATATCTCCTTGTCGTACTCCTTGAAATGTGTCGAATTCTTCGGAGGTTGCATTTCCCGTTCTAACGTAGTTCCTACATGATTTGTAGTAGCTGAGAATTTTTCGTATAAGTGCGGGGTTATCGTTTCTCTTCAGAAGTGTTTTTCTTATTTCAGACCATTGTACCGTATCAAATGCTTTCTCTAGGTCTATGAAGCATGTATGTATTTGTCGGTTGTATTCCACTGCTTTTTCCGATAGTTGACGCATTGTGAAGATAAGATCCTGAGTACCTCGATTGGGTCTAAAGCCACATTGTTCATCCTCGAGACATTGCTCGACTTCTAATTTAAGTCGTTCCATCAAAATTTTTGAGTATAATTTCCCAGGAACACTAAGTAGAGAAATGCCCCTGTGATTTTCACATTTCTTGTTGTCACCTTTCTTAAATATTGGGTTAATTATAGCCACTTCCCAATCTTCGGGGATTTTTGATTGTTCCCAAGCCAGTGATAAAACTTTAAAGAGTATTTCTTTGCCTGAGTCTCCCATATATTTTAAAAATTCTGGAGCAATGCTATCGTATCCTGCTGCTTTCCCTAATTTCATTTTCTTAAGTGCATTCTCCATTTCTTCTTTTGTAATAGGATCAATACGATTAACGTCGTCATTAGGAAGCTGGATTGAATCTCGTGGGGTTTCAATTATATCGCCGTTTAAAAGTTCGGAAAAATATTCTTTCCATCGAGCTATGATCTCACTTTCGTCTCTCAAAATATTTCCTTCTTTGATTTGTATATATTTTATTGGACAGTCTTTCTCTCGTCTTAACTTTTTAATGGTTTTGTAAAATAATTTCTTATTCTCCTCATGGTTTTTCTCAAGAAAGTGTCAAAAATCTTCCCAGGCCTTTCCTTTTGCTTTCCGCACTAGTAGTTTTACTTTTATTCGCTGTTCTTTATACAGTTTATATGTTTGATCTGTTTTATTGTTTAGATAGGCTTTCCACAGTTCTTTCTTTTCTTTTACTTCTGTTTTTATATCATCATCCCACCATTTGGTACATTTCACGTGATTTCCTCCACATTTTGCTTCGCCACATGTTTCTTTAGCTGCTGATAGTAATACGTCTTTAAAAGTTTGCCAAACACCTTCTAGGTTATCTCCTTCTAGCTGTTGTTGCACATGCTCTTCTCGTACATTATTTGAAGTAGTTGTTTGTAATTGGTTCTGAATAACTTTTTGTTTTAGTTTAGCTACTTTGATCTTTTTCTTTAAGTTTCGTTTTCTGGTTTGCTTTCCTTTATCTTGCTTTACTGTGACGAATTGAAGTACAACTAGGTGATTGTCGCTTCCAATTTCCGGGCCTCTCATCACTTTTGCATCTCTACATATAGGGAATTCATTTTTCCTCACAATTATGTAATCTATTATTGATATTTCAGATCTTGAGTCAAC
This sequence comes from Pegoplata infirma, assembly GCA_963921195.1. Lineage (NCBI taxonomy): Eukaryota > Metazoa > Arthropoda > Insecta > Diptera > Anthomyiidae > Pegoplata > Pegoplata infirma. The sequence goes on from OY992536.1 coordinate 191,565,910, forward strand.
TGATCTCGTGTAACGATGAATATTTTTATGTGGGAACATTGTATTTGTCATTATCAAATCATTTTCAATACAGAATTGTATCAGCCTTCACGGTGAGCCTCAGCGATGTTCAGGTTGAACTTTAGTGTCGACGAAAAGTGTAAGCGCAGTTCGATTTCTACATGAATAAATGTCTCAAAACTGTTAACAGCGAAATCGTAGCTGATCGCATTCGCGAGATATCGCGAAATTAGTGTTTTCGTATTTTCTAAAATTTTGACAATGAAGTTTTTTAAATATCTTCAAAAACTGGGTATGCGGTTTTAATTGTATTTATTTACATGTCACAACACAGTTAACAGCGAAATCATATCTTCTCAATTTCGCAAGAAATCGCGAAATTACTTTTTTGCTGTTTTTATTTTTGTTTTTATCTTCATATATGATTTTTTAAAATTTCATAAAAACATGGTATGCAGTTTTACTTGTGGTTGATCAAAGGTCACACAGCTGTTGACATCAAAATTGTAGGTGCTAAATTTCGCGAGATATCGCGTAATTATATATGTATATATTTTCTTTTTTTTTTATTATATTTTAAACTCGGTTCTTTAGAAATGATAAAAAAAAGTGGTAAGCAGTTTGATTTGAACATGCTGGAAGAAATTAAAACTGCCCCCAAAAAAATTATAGCTGCTCACTTTCGCGAGAAATAGCGAAAAACAGCTTTTTTGGGGTATTTCTTGTTTTGATTAATAAAAGAAGTTTCTTTAACATTGTTGAAAAACACGAAAGGCAGTTTGACTTGCTATTGATCAAAGGTCATAAGGCTGTTAACATTTAAATTCTAGCTGCTTAATTCTTCGAGATATCGCAAAAAAACTCGCTTATCTACTATTTATTTATTAATTTGTGTTATTTGTGGTCTGTAAAAACATATACTTCAATTAACGACAAAAATGTGGTATGCAGTTTGAATTCGAGGTTATTAGAGGTGACAAAACTGCAAGCATAAAAATTATAGACGATCAATTTCCCGAGAAATCGCAAAATTTCTGTACGAGCTTTTATAATAAATTACTTTTTTTCTTTAGTATCAAAAAAAAAAAATTAACCCAGCAAAACTTTGGTAAAGGGTAGTGATTATATAACACATTACCAGGTAATATATATACCTTATTTGTAGCATTATTTTAGGATGTCTTACCAAATATTTGTTCCACAACGTATTATTTTCAAGTGAAAAATAATGCATTACTAATAATTTGCTACGTAATGCATGATTATTGGAAAAAATGTATTTCATATTTATTATTTCTAAACATTAAATCATGGATGACTTATATTTGGTTATATTATGTATTATTTGAAAGTTTGAAATAATGCATTATTTATAATTGGATGCATAATGCATTACAATAACATAAAAAATAATTATTTTATAAAAAAATGTATAAGTTTAAACTAGAGATGGGCTCACGACAGGAAATTTCTAACGACACGCACTCACGAGCATATTTTATCGACTTACACTCACTTACAATCACGTGAGTAAATTTAATACAAAATTACTTTTTCACTACTCGTAACACCTTATATATTATCTTCTGGTATGCTATATTATTACATTTCTCGTAAACTATAAAATATCATATATTTTACACCTTACTCGTATTCTTCGTTATAAATTTATGACTTATTTTATACCTTACTGGTATTCTTTGTGATAATGTGGATGCATTACTTTGAGTCTCATCGCCTGTTAAAATCATCAATGCCGCAATGTATAAAATAAGAGATCTTATACCTTATTTTATACCTTATTTGGTAATCTAAGTTTTGCTGGGAAGTAACGACAAGTATATGGTATGCAGTTTAAATTGCCCGCAACTGAAGGTGGTAAAACTGCTGAAATCTATATATTGACGCTAATTTTCGCGAAAAATCGCGAAAATTTTTTCAATTTTTTTTTCATTTATTTTGTATTGTAATATTATTATGCACTCTCTTTTTCTTCAAATAATTCATAACCATTTATTAACTGTCATATATAATGTGAAAACGAGTTACTAGTTTTCAGTTTTGTGAACTTGCGATGTTTACAATTTAAACAGAATACCATTTTTTTTAGATATTTGAAATAAATCAATGAACAGGCTAAAGGAATTCTTAATAGATTTATAAATACATAATTTATTTAATATTAACTTAGCGAACCTTAAAGAATTGACCACATAGGACTTTTGTGTTAGCAGTTTAATGTCTTTTTATCATGTACAAATAAAAATGCATACCACGTTTTTACACCATTTCAAAAGAACATGCAAAATTGAAAAATAAAAAAAAAATAAAAAATATATAAATATTTCCGCGATATCTTGCGACAGTGTACACCTACAACTTTGATGTCAACACCCTTATGACCTTCGATCACGTACACATTAAAGTCAATATCAGCTTTCCACAACATTTGAAAAAAACCTAGAAAAAGTTGAAAAACAAAAATTGACAAAAAAGTTATTTCGCGATTTCTCGCGAACTAAAGAAGATAGGATTTCGATGTTTACTGTTTTGTGACCTTAAAATAAGTACAATGAAAACTGTATACTCAGTTTTTAAAAATATTTAAAAAACTTCAATATCAAAATTTTTTATAATATAAAATCACTAATATCGCGATATCTCGCGAATGCGATCAGCTACGATTTCGCTGAAAACAGTTTTGTGACAACTAATCATGTAGAAATCGAACTGCATTTACACTTTTCGTCGACACTAAAGTTCAACCTGAACATCGCTGAGGCTCACCGTGCCTAGTGCCATTATTGTTTTTAACTTCTTCACCGTATCTTCCAATCACCTTCTCAACTTCTTCAGGTTTTGAGCCGACTCTTCCATTTAAGTCTCCAAGTAACATAACATTAGTGGTAATGTTGTCTATAGTGTGCTGAAGAGTCTCGAAAAATTCATCTTTTATCTCTGAACTTGCGTCATCATTTGGTGCATATACTGATACTAAGGTTATAAGTTCATCTTCTTCTTTTATTTTTACGCAGAGTATTCTTTCATTTACAAACTTGCAGTCGCAGACATTATCCTTTTTATCTTTATGTATAAGACAGCCCACCCCTGCCCTTGCTCTTTCTGTATATGGGACGCCTGAATATATTAATAGAAATCCATCGTGAATAGATTCGCATCCCTGCCCTTTCTTCTTAGTTTCCGTTAGAGATAGGTATTTTACCTTTGTTTCCTTAATAACGTCTACTAGTTCATTTTCTTTTCCGTTTAAACTTCTTACGTTCCATGTTCCGTATGCATTCGTCCTATTTCCGCGCCAGGTCATTGATCTAGTTTTTCCGCCATTTTGATTTCTATGTCGTTTAGGTTTAATCGTTTTAAATTCAGAAATGTGAGTGATTGGCCCACAGTCTCCTATCCAGGATTAGGGGTTTCCCTCATTTTAAGGCTTTCCGGGATAAGCCCAAACCTGCAATTGTAGTGCCAGATGTAGTTTGCATAGTGTTCTTTATTTGTCCTTCTCTGCAGGTTTCCCCTCCTCCTTTCTCATCCGGGCTTGGGACCGGCATTGGCGGAGTCTTTAGTGTTTATTAAAACAAATAAATAATTACTGGGATGGTTTTCAATTGTTTATTCACTGGTTTTAAATGTGTTTTCATTTGATTTTGCCTACAAAATATTTTGAGTGTAATCTCTAGAATACCTCAAAGGTATTCAAGAGATTACTTATAAGCACCAAAGGTGCTTACTTATAAGCACCTTTGCCGAATACACAACATCTCTTCCTGTGACAGACGAATGGACATCGATAAAAATCCACTGCAAAAGTCACACGCACCAATCTTTGCTCTGAAAAAATAGCTGACACCCTAGTGTGCATATGTCTGTTTGCCTATGTTTTGATATTAGAAAAGATTTGATATTGACATCATATAGAATCAGTTTCAGATTAAATGTGATGTGATACAAAAATGTAAAAGGAAAACATATTTTCTAAGAAAAAATGAAACGAACCATTTTAAGAAAATAGAATAAATACATATAGATGCATAAAAAATATAAAAATTTTAGGAAAAAAATATACACAAGCACAGCTACAGACATAAGAATGGTATACAAATGACTGCAGACATATCAAAAAATCAAAGAAAGAAAAAACATTCACTTACAAACACTTTGTCAGATAAGTATAAACGTTATTGAATACTTTTCTGACCCATTTTTGAAGCGGCTATTAACGGTGCCCAAAAAATATTCAGTTAGAGTATTTAACATGTTTTTGTTTTCAAATTAAACAATTTGTGTAGTTAACAATTACATATTAACAAAACAATCCGACATTTAAAATCTTACAAATGGAGTGTTGGAAACATCTGAATACCAGAAATGTGTATAGTTCCAAAAAATTAAATTTTCTTCTCCATGTTTCAACTGAAACCCTAATAACAAATAAAATTAGAGCCCTCAACCCACAATCTGTACTAAAAAAGAAAACAATAAATCTTCGGCACACACTTTTTTTAATATTTTAGGATTTGGAAAAAACTCCCACTAAGAAATTGTTAATTATTCTAAAGCGGACTCTAAACCGCAGTTTCAAGCCCAGATTAATGCTTTGTAAAAGTTGATATTTTTAACAGCACAATGAGAGCTTTTGTAAAATTCATTAACAAAATATATTCATTCTCTATACTTTTTATGCATAGTATTTCCTACATTTAAGAAGAAATCATCAACCAATATTCCCAGTTGTTGTTTGTATATACATCTATAAAGTATGTCTGTCTATAATATGTACAAATTCAAAGTTTATAAAACATCCGCTTACTACTCGTACTCTCTCCCAGTAGAAAAAGGAATTCAAGCATAAACGGAAATAGCAGGCTGATGATCCCATTTCCGAGCGGTAAGTGATGCGAAAGCCAACAAAAGTTACCGGCATATAGAATCACAACAACAACAGAAATGAAAGAACTTCAAAATACAACTAGACATTTTATATATAAATTAGTGTGTCCCGATTAAAGGCAATAAATTTATACTCTCCAACCGAAGTATGGTGGTATACTCACTTCTTCATTCCATGTGTAATGCATTGAAATATACGTACTATAAAAAAATAGAATTTTGTATGAGATCCCACTTAGAAGTTGGAGATAGAGTATTAGATTGTTTTGAAACAATGATAAGGCGTAAAAATAAATTGGAGTGGGCCTTGCTATTGACCCCTCAACGACGAACCATTGGAGCAGTAGAAATGATTTTAAGATTGGATAATTACAAAAAAATTTATTCAAAAAATTTAAAAAAATAGTAATTATCGTTATCATACGACCCTGCTAAGCAAAATATTTTTAGAATCGATAGAAGTTTTCCCCAAAAAATCAAAGAAAACGCACATTTTCAAAAATGAGATTTAAATTTTAAAAATTAAAAATCGCATGCTAGAACACTTTTAAGAATTTTAAAGGATTTTGTTTTTTGAAAGTACGTAAAAAAACAAATATTAAAAAAAATTGGAATTTAGAAAATTACACTGCGTGACAAAACTAACCACTATTTTAGAAAACAAGAGGTACGACCATCATTTCAATATATTTCGGACATGCTGAATCGAATGGCGTACTCCGTTTTTCGATGTATGGTACAGTTTTGTTGTAAAATGTCATTAAAGATTGGATGATTTTCAGCTGCTTTTTTAACAAAAAAAATTACAAAGCTAATGATTTTTAAATTTTATGGCATGGAAAACAAAGATATAACTTGTAGCAATATTTCTAATATAAATTTGGTTTAAAGCTTTTCATCTTAAGCCCTTAAATTCGCGGATTTCTTCATTTTTTTTAAGTTTTCGCGAAATTAAACGCTAAATTAGTCTCTGATAAAAAACTTGCATTTTGTAGATCATTAAGGCGTCCATGACACTACGAATAGTGGACAAAAAACATCTATGTTATATGGACAATCATGATGAAAATCGCGAAAAACCGTTTTTTTGTATATGGCAGCATCACTTTAGGAGATGATTTGAGGCTTCATCTTTTAGTATATAATGTGGGAACCTTAAACAATGAACTGACCCAAAATTTGTCCAAAAAAGTTTTCATTTGCAAAAGTTGTCTTAACAAAAACTATAATTATTGTATCGCAAACACTGAAATGATAGTTTTTGTTAAGATAACTTTTGCAAATGAAAACTTTTTTGGACGAATTTTGGGTCAGTTCATTGTTTAAGGTTCCCACATTATATACTAAAAGATGAAGCCTCAAATCATCTCCTAAAGTGATGCTGCCATATACAAAAAAACGGGTTTTCGCGATTTTCATCATGATGGTCCATATAACATAGATGTTTTTTGTCCACTATTCGTAGTGTCATGGACGCCTTAATGGTCCACAAAATGCAAGTTTTTTATCAGAGACCAATTTAGCGGTTAATTTCGCGAAAACTTAAAAAAATGAAGAAATCCGCGAATTTAAGGGCTTAAGATGAAAAGCTTTAAACCAAATTTATATTAGAAATATTGCTACAAGTTATATCTTTGTTTTCCATGCCATAAAATTTAAAAATCATTAGCTTTTGAATTTTTTTTGTTAAAAAAGCAGCTGAAAATCAGCCAATCTTTAATGACATTTTACAAGAAAACTGTACCATACATCGAAAAAACGGAGTACGCCATTCGAATCAGCATGTCCGAAATATATAGAAATGATGGTCGTAACTCTTGTTTATTTTTTAGTGTTCCGCAGTGTTATTTAAGAAGTTATAAGTTAAACAAGTAAGGGAATAAACTACAAATTTAAAAAACTAGATGTCTTTTGAACGGGTCCTCAAAAAAATCTGAAAATTTACCACCAAGACGTTTTTGATTGATTGGCTTAAAACTGTTGGGAAAATCAACTAAAAATATTCAAAGTGTCCGATTTGACATGGAATGCCCCATATATATTTCATCGCTCAAAAAAAGTTTTCACACTCAAGAAAATATGTTTTTAAATAAAACAAGTAAAAAAGATTAGTTCGACCTTGCCGAATGTATTGATACTCTCCACAATGTAAAAAAAGTTTATTTGCAAAAAAAAAAACTAACAAAAAACATTTTTGAAAAAAAAAAAACGTGAAAAAAATTGTTTGGTGAAAAAAAAAATCGGCGAAAATTCCTTTTTTTGTAAAAAAAAATATGTTTGTACTTATTAAAATACTAGTCGGTGATCAATTCTGTTCACATATGTAAACCAGCACCCGAATTAAAGCATTTTTTTTTTTTAGGTTTTGTTGAATGTGCCAAAATTTTCGCGGTGTTTTTACATTTTCTTTCATAACTTTTGAACCGCTGCACAGTGGCCGAAACACCCAATCTAGCGGCGCTTAATTCGGAAATGTAAAATAATAAAGCCCAATGCATATTTGTGATTATAAAACTTATAAAGAATTTAATTTTTAACCATATTTATTTATTTCAGTGTTTTTATGTATTTTGGGAAATTTATGTGAATATCGGGAGGGTGGTCTGTATGAGAACTAGAAGTTAAAATGTTCCGATTCCGTTAAAATTTAGAGTGATTATTTATGGCTACAAAAAAACATTTAACAATCGAATTTCAAGAGGATATTTGTTAAAATACTATTGTTAGGGATTTTTAAGTAAAACTGGAAGGGGAAATTAGCATGGGGGCTATGGGATAACATGGACCGATTTTGTCAAAAATTTGATAGGTTTTGTTCTTTCGATAAAAAATCTTAAATTTCAAATTTTAACCAAATCGATTAAAAATTGTGGTCTGTATCGCGTTTATACTGTTTATTTGGACAGGCAGATGGACCATAAAAACCGAGCAATTTGCGCGAACTAGCACGCCATACTGAAACGTCACAACAAAAATAACACAAAATAATAAACAAAACAGGAATTGGACCGAATACGATCGAATTTCAAAAGTTGCAGTCCATGAAACTATAGTTTATATCACAAATGTAAACTTCTATAATGAACTAATAATAAACTAGATACACACAGGCCACAAACATTTATTTTTTAGTTAAAATATACCTTTTACTATCAATTAAAACTTTTTGGCTCAAAATGTATAAACAATTGACTTAAAAGTGTCAAGAAAAACTCACTGAGTAATTAGGCCCCAAAGTCCTTTAATACACTTGCTGCAGAAAATGTATATTTGAAAGCTTACAGCTGTGCGAATATTGAAAGCAAAACAAAAGTAAAAACGTAATTTTTTTCTGTAAAGTATAGGTAAACGATGCAGTGCAAAAACATTTATCGATCTTAATTTTTAAATTTTGACTTAAGCGCCGCTAGATCTGTGATTTCGGCCACAGTGCTAACCAAACTGCTAAGGGCAACAACAAGTAAATATGTTAAGTCTAAGTCATATCTTGTCGGTGCGCGGACCAAAACCGCTATGTATAATTTTTTGATTTTTTTTTTATTGGCCCAGTATTCCTATCTGGTAATGCATTTATCCCCAAAAGCGTTTCCCGTTATCTCAAATGATTTCAAAGTTAGCTAAAACTCCTATGTGTAACCTATGATAGAAATTTTCCGGAAAAATCAGTTATGTGTTATAAGTACACATAACTGTTTTTGATTTAAACGTAAAAACTTTACATCTGCCTTAAGTTTTCTTCTGAAATAATATTGCAAAAGTTTTCTGAACCATTTTTGGGTCATATTCCGATACTGAATTCCATAACACTGTGCAAAACTATTTTGAAAGAAAAAAAATTTTCAAATTTTTTTAAATGCGTTTTGAAAGTCAATAAAAGTATAACATGTAATTCTGAGGTAAATAATATCAAAAGATATCTTCAGTGAAATTTTAAGGCGGTTTTTTTCTTTGAGCATATTAACTAGAGTTTTTCTTTTCAAGGACTTTTTCATTTCCCGGGAAAGCAGGATTCATTTTAAAATTTCCCGGGATCCCGGGAATTCCCGCAAAAACTAAAAACCCAAATCTTTTGTCAAAAAAATATATAAAAACCTTATGAATGCGATTACACTATTTATAAAGTTTATTAACACCAAAAAAATCTTTTTTAGTATCTTTAAAGCAAAAAAAAATAAGTTTCGAGAAAAAAATAACAATTTTTGTTACACAGTTTTTATAAAACATTACGGCCCAAATATGTCGAAGTCTTTTAAAAGTATTTTTAAGGGAATATGTTATTTCACATCGCTTTATCTGTTTAAATAATAAAAATTCATCATTTATTCTAACTCATCTCAGTTCATTTTTACAATTGGTTCTCAACGCTTTGCCTCTAAAACACAATGAAATTTATTCAGAGGAATTTCTCAATTATGTCTCTGAAACTGAATGTAACTGTTTCAGAGAAATAAAATTGTAAGAAAATTTACCCCAAAAAAACTGTTAAAAAAATTAAAAAAAAAATAAAAATTCTGGTTTCACAAAGAAAAACCCGTTAATTTCAGAGTCATTCCATACACAGATGTTATTTCAATTAATCGATTTAAAAAGAATCAAGCCCAGAAACATAAATATTTTCTATAGAAACAAATAACCATACTGCAAATTTTTCTAATACAGGTCTCAGAAAGTAAATTTCTCAGCTTCTGAAAAAAAATATCAGGTTCTGATGATTATATTCTATCGAAGATATAGATATTGTGAGACTTTTTTCATTTCGTAATTCTCAGATTTAATGATATTTTTTAGTTAGAAGGCCTCTCTTGGAATACTTTTTGGTCCCTGCGTATGTTTCTGCCATCAATTATCGAGAATTTTAATAAAATATCTAAAAAATAATATAATATAATAATAATAAAATAAAATAAAAAATAAATAAATAAATAAAATAAATCGCATACAAAATAAAATAGAAGTCAAAAAATCACAAAAATTTAAAAAAAAAAATTACCGGGAATTCCCGCTCTATTTCCTGGGATTTCAGGATCAAAAATTTACGCAAATTACCGGGAAATCCCGTTCAGGGAATTCCCGTGAAAAACTCTAATATTAACCCTCTTTGTCCCATTTTTAAGGGTCGTTTCGGTACATTTTTCAAATATCCTCGTAGAACACCATTAAAACATGCATTTAAAGGGTTAAAATGTTCTACAATTTTTTTTTTTGCATCAAATTTCACTAGGGGTTGTCACAGGTCAAAATTTTGTGCGAAAAGTGCAAAATGCTTAAATAAAATTATAAATTATCACAAACTGGTAAATTGTTTTTCACCAAAGTCGTGTAAAATAAGTAACAAATTATAAATCTTCTTCTGAGCTAAGTTATGATGTCTTCAGTGAAATTTGAAGGCGGTTCTTTTATTGGAACACTTTATCTCCCATTTTTTGGGATAATATTGTTAAATACCCTCATAGAACATCACTTAAACGTGCGCTAAAAGGTTTAAAATGTTTTACAAAAGAGTTTTGCATCAAATTTTCCTAGGGGTTCTCAAAGACCAAAAGTTCGTGCGAAAATTGCTTAAACAAGTAAAATTGTAAAGTATCTTGGTAAAACACAATTTAACAAATTATGATAACACTATGCTACAAAAAACACAAAAGATCACAAAAATGCCCATCAAACTTGCCAGACACCCTCAAATTTTAAAGTTGTTGTCAAAAAACGTTTTTTTGGGACTTTTCTCACTAACCCACGTATAACTTAAACATTTTCAACCGATTTCAAATTTTTCAACTGTTTTGGATAGAAGACGGATAGGACTTTTCATTTGTGTGAATTGGTCTATACATATAAGAAACATATGTATTGATTTTTTCAACAATATCTATTTTTTTGTTATTTTTTGAAAATTTTTTGAGTTTATCGATTTTTTTCTGCTATAGTTTGTTCAACAATATTTATATTAATAAGCGTACTCCTAAAGAAAATTTAATTGTGAATACAATAAGCTTTATGCCAAAAAAATCGGATAACAATTGACAGAGTTGTGATAATTTTTCTAAAAAAGAAAATTAAGATTTTGTATGAAATTGCCGTGTGGATAACTCAGGCAAAAAAAAAAATAAAAAAATTAACGAACATACTGAGAGGTCGCGTATCATTATTTTAAAGGTTTTTGACCTCCTGAGTTCGAATTTGACCTTGAAATTGCGCTATCTTATTAAGTTTTTGATATATCATTTTATATTAAATATCTCAAAAACCTGACCAGATAGAGCAATTTAAAGGCCAGATTCGGATTCAGCGCTCCAAAAACCTTTAAAAATATTGTACATGACCATTTATGATAAATTTATTTTTTTTGCTTGGGTTATCTGAACGGCGATGTCCTGAAAAATCTTAATTTTCTTTTTTAGAAAAATTATTCGATTTTTTCAGGATAAAGCTTGTCGTATTTAGAATTAAATTATCTTTAAAAAAACGCTCATTAATATAAAGGTTGTTAAACGAACTATAGCAGAAAAAAATCGATAAACTCGAAAAATTTTCAAAAAATAACAAAAAAAAAAAGGATTTTACAGAAAAATTAATAGATATCTTTCTTTTACGTATTAACAAATTCACACACATGTAAAGCCCTATCCTTTTGCTATCCAAAACAAATTACACAAGGTTTAGTGAGAAAATTCCCAAAAAAGTTTTTTGACAACAAACACATGGGGTGGAAAAAAACACCAACATAATTTTACGTGTGTTTGTTGTATTAAATGTTGCATTTCGCACTTTGTAAGGTAAAAAATTTGGCTACAAGTTCTTGCGGATATATAATTTGCAAAATTTTTTTCATTTGAACAACACATACAATTTTTTTTTTAAATAAATTTGGGAACAAAAACACCTATGTGTATTATAACTTGTTATGTTAATTCATAATGGGGAACATGAAAAGGCCTCGAATCAGAATAAACTCTTTTTCATTGCACAATTAAAAGGTCGAATAAATAACTAATTTTTATTGAATAAAAATTAAAACACACTTAAAAATAATTTACTTTAAAAATGTTGCGAATTGGCAAAATAAAACGCCTTTTTTGCTCTCCTGAACACTTCATAAAAAACACAAAGGTGTTCTAGTCGGCGAACCGACGATCTGTTTAATACTTTGGGCGTGATCACCATTTCCATAGACGGACAGACAGATATACGGACGGACGGACAATAAGACGGGCATCGCTAGAATGTCTTAAAATCGATCACTGATCAATAATATGTATACACTCAAAAAAACCTAGTCAAATTACTAGAAAAACTCTCATAATCCCATTTTACCAATATCTGACAGTTTTCCTTGTTTTCAACAAATAATTTTCGATCAAAATTTAAATTCTTTTTGTAATTTTACAGTTTGTTTTTGTAATTTTATAAATTTAAAAGATTTTTTACAAAAAAAAAATCAAGTAAATTTACAAGCATTTCTTGAAAGTTTTATTTCGCAAAAAAAATTGTATTTTACAATTTTATTGGTAAAAATCTTGTGAAATTACAAAAAAGTTTGTAATTTTTACTAGGAATTCTCGTAAAATATAAGTTTTATCGCGTCAAAAAAATTGTAAGTTAAAATTTTTTGGTAAAAAGCTTGTAAAATTACAAAATTATTTGTAAAAATCTTGTAAAACAACAAGGAATTCTTGTCAAATAGGAGGTAGCAAAAAAAGCTGCAAACTTTTCTTGTTATTTTACAAGGTTTTTTTTTTTTGAAAGAGATTATTATATATGATTTTGGCGGTCTTACGTATATACATCTCCATATAAACAACCTCAACTATTAAACATTTTTGACAATAACAAACTTAACGAAGCCGAATTTGGACACGACCGATACACCATTGGATAGGCCTTAAAAAAACCTTTCGACCACATTGTACATATATTACATTTTACCTACCTGTCTCATAATTTCATAAAATTTTTCATTAAATTTTGTGTACTTTATTTATTAATTTAAATTTTTTGAATATTTTTTTCCAAATATCATGAAAATTCTACATATGAGGCATTCCACACCAAATGTCCAGCGAAAAAAAACATGTGTACCGTAAACTTCTGAATAGGTTTTTTGGATAGCCCTATATGTAACTAAGAAAATTGCGTTTTTGGTTTTTCAAATTTTCGAAAACTGGGCTTAGGAGGCGTGGTCAAATATTGGAAAAATGGTCAAATTTGTGGCGAGTTGCCTTGATTAAATATTTATCACATTAAAACGGAATGCACCACAATCTCAAAAATTAACAGTCTTATATAGTTTTGTATAGGCTATCGATTAAATTTTTTTTTTTGGAAAATTTTCAGAACCCGTTCTGAAATTTTCCATTTTTTAAAAAAGTTAATTTATCAAAAATCCGTCCACTTTTTTTTTCTTTTTTCTTTATTTTTTTAAAAGTTTAGATGTTTGTCCATCCACACAAAAAAAATCAGAAACACGTTCATCGTTTTTTTCGAGAAAATCGCATTTGAATTTTAAATTTCATAACAATTTAGTAATTTGCTTGTATTTTCTTGTGTCAACAGAGCGTATGACGAATATTTATGCAATTAATATTACTCATTCGCAACTTTAAAACAAAGAAATACAAGCAAATAACAAAATTGTTATAAAATTTAAAGTTCAAATGCGATTTTCTCGAAAAAAAAAGATGAACGTGTTTCTGATTTTTTTTGTGTGGATGGACAAACATCTAAACTTTTATAAAAATAAATAAAAAATAAAAAAAAAAAAGTGGCCGGAGTTTTGATAAATTGACTTTTTTAAAAAATGGAAAATTTCAGAACGGGTTCTGAAAATTTTCAAAAAAAAAAAATTTAATCGATAGCCCATACAAAACTATATAAGACCGTAAATTTTTGACATTGTGGTGCATTCCGTTTTAATGTGATAAATATTTAATCAAGGCAACTCGCCACAAATTTTACCATTTTTCCAATATTTGACCACGCCTCCTAAGCCCAGTTTTCGAAAATTTGAAAAACCAAAAACGCAATTTTCTTAGTTACATATAGGGCTATCCAAACAACCTATTCAGAAATTTACGGGACACATGTTTTTCTGTAGCGGGACATTTGGTGTGGAATGCCTCATATTTGTCTTGTTTTTTATTTTTTTCTGAATGACATTATTAGAATTGCCACTTTCAGAGGTGTGTTTTTTCTCTGTTAACGGTAACGCAGATTGGAAACTTCAGAGTAGAACTCTGGATCGGATTGAAATAGGATAGTCAAATGCAAAAATATGAAGGTGCATAAAGGAAAGACATAAACTTTTCTACAGATTGGAGTACTCCAACATTGTGAATGCGGCATAATTATTGTAATATCCCTAGTAAAAATGTTCAGATATATTTTTATATATCACGTCTTATCCGAGATTTAAAAGATCTTACTCGGATCAGTCTTGATCCGAAATTTGAAAGATCAGTACTGATCCGAAAAATGGATCGCTAAGATTAGATCAGTTTTAAACAGACGGATACAATGTTATCCGAAAAATGGGTTTATATAATTAGATGAACCCATTTTTCTGATGAAATTGTATCCGTCCGATTAAAACTGATCTAATCTTAGCGATCCATTTTTCGGATCAGTACTGATCCTTCACATTTTTACTTGGGATTTTTAAAATTTTATAACTCAAAAAAAGAATTTCCAGGTTTTCCACTCAAGTGTAGAATCATTTTTTTAAAGAACAAAATCGGCTGCAGTTGTACAACAAAAACTATTGAACCGATTTTAATGATGAATGTGTATTAGTTTGTATTCGGGACACGCTAATACACATTCATTGAAACCAATTATTATGTAGTCTTAACAAAAATTTATAAACAACTTTAAAACGAAAAATATGTAGTTACTAAATCCTACAAAAGAGAATCGTTTTTATTATTCCTTCTTGCTGAAAAAAAAGAAAACTTTTTGATTTAAGCATTGTACGAGTATTCAATAGCCTAATAAAAAAACTTTTAGACCAAAAGGTTTTAACTTTAGTAATAGTTTAACAATAGTACATATGTTAAAAAAAAAAAAAAAACAGCAAAAACCTTTGGGAAAATCTTAAATGGGTTAATAAATTTTCATAGATATTCTTTGTAAGTACAAATATGTAGAAACTTTTTAAGTTTTACAACTTAAAGGTGAAAATTCAATAAAATTTTTGCAGAATACAATTTCGAATTTTTCATTTGATATACATAATTGCTCAATTTGCGAAATGGCAAACAATTTTTAACAAAAAATACTACTACAAATGACAATTTTAAAAATGTATGACATCATCTTTTTGTATGCGTTTTCATTATGAACACACAAAAAATGTAACAATTTTTAAAATAAGTCAAAAATGTTAACATAAAAATATACAAACATTGGCATGTCAACAATAACGCCATACTAGTTTGACGGTTAGTCGATGAACCACTATACACCACTACCACCATTGCCACAACTGGACAGCTTTATTTCGCGACATTTCATGTCAAAGTGAAATATTGGCCAGAGACAAGTAATAAATTTTATTTTTTATTTTTTTTGTTAGGTATGAAAAACATTGTGAGGCAGAAGTTTTTTTATACAAGGTTGTTTTGTTGTTATTTTTATTTTCTGATGTGAAATGCAAAAATATTTATGAACACTATGATCAAAAAGTTTTACATAACTATATGTTTTTAGAGGACCTGTTGTAAATCTGAAACAAAATTAAATATTCAACTGTAGATAGTCGATGAACAACTAATATTAATAATTATTTTAAGAAAATATTGGCATATATGTCAAGCTAGTATAAGTATTTATTTTGTTTTTGGTTTTTTAATGTAGAATTATAGTAGATCTGCAATATCCTGTAGAATGTGAACAATAAGATGAACTTTTCCCTAATAGCTATAATATGTTTTATCATGGTGTTTGTTAACCAAACATGCTGGCCATAAACATATACGCACACAAGAAATATTCACGCATACACAACCATACCTTGAAAGTAAAAAAAATATCCTTAAATCACGGAGATTTGTTCAACGAATACAAAAACACTAACACACACACCGAATTAAAAATAAGCATACTTGTACAGAAATATGCGTTTGTATGCGTGTAATACTTAAAACGATTTAAATACCTGTACAGCTTTAGCATGTATATGGAGAATTCAACGCCAAATCGCACACTTTCGGACCCGACCCCCTTCGATTTATTTTATTTTTGGATATGTTGTAGAACATATTAAATACAACTTACAATTAGACAACAATTTTCAGACTTTTTTTTGAGTAATCAATTTTTCAAAATGGCGATTTTTTTTTTTTAAAAGAAGAAATTGAAATTTTCAATTAATTTTGACGTGTAAAAAATATCGACATCTTAAATAAAGTTGGACAAGATTTTGTTAGTATTTAAATGTAGTTTTAGACAAAATATGAAAAAATTTTCAATTATTTTTTAGCGTTTAAAAACTAAAATTAATTTTTCAAAAAATCCGAAACCTTCGTTTTTGTTTTTTAACCTAGAAAGTTTACTCTTAATTCCGTAATTCGATCCATTTTTTTTTTTAATTTTGAAAATTGTACCGTTTTTTTGACTATAATTTTTGACATGATAATGTTTTTAGGCTGCTGTCTAATTTTAAAAAAGTTGCAAGACGCCACCTCAGTTGGACTATATAAGCTAACAATTATTGAAAAACAAAACAAGAATTACTATTTTCATTTTCATAAAACCAAAAATTTTAATAACTTGAGTTTGTAACTTGGATAATAATTCACCTCGTGGTGAATAAACCCGTTTTTGACCAGCTGGTGAATAAAAAGTAACATAATTATTTTTCAACAAAAAAATTTTTTTTTGAACAAATTTTTTTTTTTTTTTATCAAATTTTTTTTTAAATCAAAATTTTTTTTCCATAATTTTTTTTTTCATCAAATTTTTTTTTTCATAATTTTTTTTTCATCATACTTTTTTTTATCATTTTTTTTTTTTTTTTAATTTTTTTATCAAATTTTTTTTTTCGCCAAACTTTTTTCCCCTCAATTTTTTCTTTGTTTTTATTAATTGTTTTCATCATTTTTTTTTTTTTTATCAATTTTTTTCCCCTCAAATTTTTTTTTTTCATCAAACTTTTTTTTCATCAAATTTTTTTTTTTTTCATAAATTTTTTTTTTTTCACTAAACTTTTTTTTCATCATTTTTTTATCAATTTTTTTTATCAATTTTTTTTCATCAAATTTTTTTTATCAAATTTTTTTTTCATCAAAATTTTTTTTTTCATCAATTTTTTTTCATTAATTTTTTTTCATCAAATTTTTTTTTCATCAAAATTTTTTTTTTATAAATTTTTTTTATCATATTTTTTTTCATAAATTTTTTTTCATCAAATTTTTTTAACAAGTTTTTTATTATTAATTTTTATCTCACCAAAAAAATTCTTTTTTTCATATTTTTTTTTTCATCAATTTTTTTTACATCAAAAAATTTTTCTTTTCATCAAAAACTTTTTTTCATCAAAATTTTTTTTTCACCAAAAATTTTGGGTTCATTAAATTTTTTTTAACATAATTTTGTTTTTCGTGAAAAAAATAATATTTTTTTTTTACTAAAACTACTTTTTCACCATGTCTAAGCTTTTCGCATAAAAATTTTCCATTTGTTTATCAAATGTACATAACACAAGTGAGAGTGTTATATTCTTTGGTGCCGAATTTTTTATATTCTCCAAAATGTAAAAACACTTTTTTGCACTTATTTTTGCACTCACTTACGAAATGTGCAGCTGTTTTGGTTTTTTTAATGGGGTCCTCGACTGATATTTCAATTGGTTTTGCATGAAATAGCAAAGTAACATAACACTATTGTTTCTAAAAAAAAACTTGCTTTGACAAGTACACCCAAGTTTTCAGCAAAGCATTATTATGAATTAATGTTTTGGGCAAGAGTTCAAAATCCGCAGGCATTTTTATACCCTCCACTTAGTGATAGAGGGTATATATAAGTTTGTCATTCCGTTTGTAACTCATCGAAATATCGGTCTGGGACCCCATAAAGTATATATATTCATGATGCCCGATCGATTTTAAGACATTCTAGCGATGTCCGTCTGTCCGTCTGTCCGTCTGTCCGTCTGTCCGTCTGTCCGTCTGTCCGTCTGTCCGTCTGTCCGTCTGTCCGTCTGTCCGTCTGTCCGTCTGTCCGTCTGTCTGTGGAAAATGCTGTAGCGGACAAAATATTGCACAGAGATGACTGAAACTTAACATATTTATTGCAAGTTCTCCCGAGAAGTTTGGTATTGCATTTGAGCGATATCGGTTCAGCGGTTCAAAAGTTATGAACGAAAATGTAAGCACACCCCAAAAATTTCAGTACATTCAACATAACCTAAAAATACAAAATGCTTTAATTCGGCTTTTGGTTGACATATGTAACATAATTGAACAACAAATGGTATTTAAACAAGTACGAACATATTTTTTACAAAAAAAAGAAAAAATCGCGGATTTTTTTTTTACCAAAAATTTTTTTCGCGGAAATTTTTTTTTTAATTTTTTTTTTTTTTTCAAAAGTAATTTCCTTTTAAATAAAGTTTTTTGCAATAATCTTTTTGAAATTGTGGAGGGTATCACTACATTCGGCAAGGCCGAATTTAACTTTTTTACTTGTTTCTTATATAGAATGGATTAATAGCTTTCGATAAAAATTGCACAAACTCGAAATGATAAATGGCAAAATTACAGCTACACTCATAGAAATCCTACAGTATTCCTTACTAAAAAGTTGCCAGTTTTTACTAATTGTTAGTATTAAAGGGCCCTACAACGCGTTAGTCAATTTTTACTAACGCAGTTATAAAAAAACGGTAAAAAAATTTTAAAGCGAAAACCTATCCAAAACCGATTTTGACAAATTTTTTAATAAAAAAATTGGATCAAACAAAATATAATTATTGAGCTTGATGGCTGGCAATACTCTATTATAGAAATTAAAAAAAAATATATACATTTATTTTTATACCCTCCAACTAAAGTATGGGGATAAACTCACTTTGTCATTCCGTGTGTAACGCATCGAAATATCGTTCGGGGACCCCATAAAGTATATGGGGGTTTTCGTGTCAACTGACACAACTTTTGAAACCGATGTCTTCCGATCGGGATGAACCAAGGTTAGTCCTATTGGATAGTAGTTCAGACACAATTTTTCAACGAGATCGGTCAAGAACTCTCTGAGTTAGAGGGGGTCGAAATTTGACATTTTGGCCAAAGAGGTGTTTATTCTCATCCATGTAACTTCTTACCTATTGTTTTTAGCAAAATGTGTACCAAAGAGTTTAGATAGCTATTTCTTCAGTCTTTCGAAAAAAAATATAAAAAAAATAAAAAAAAATCCAATACTTCTTAAAAATCAAATTGGGCCCTTTTTTTTTTTTTTTTTTTGATTCAAAAGAAAGCTTAGGTGATTTCCTTTAAGAGCTGTGGGGTCGCTTAGTGGGATGCGAGTGGGATATCTATGAAAAATTTTTTTTTTTAACTTTGGAACACAAAAAACCGTTCTTCAATTTGCACTATTAGGCGTGGGATAGCTAACCAGTTTTCGATTTCGATCCGCGATACCCTCTAATTTTTTCGGAAGACATCGGTTTCAAAAGTTGTGTCAGTTGACACGAAAACCCTTATATATATTATTGATCAGTGATCGATTCTAAGACATTCTAGCGATGTCCGTCCGTCCGTCTGTCCGTCCGTCTGTAGTTACCACGATACAGTCCAAAATAAAAGAGCTAGACTCCTCAAGTTTGGCACGAATATGTCTTGTGGTCCTAGGCAGGTTAAGTTCGGAAATGGGCAAAATCGGACCTGAGGGAAAAAGTTTCCCCTTGAAGAACTAAACCAACCTCAGAAAAAAATCACTTTTTACATGATTTTTGTCTTTTTGTTTAACAAATTCAATATTTTTATGCTACAAGAAGTTCAAAGTCCTGCATTTGGACCCTGAGAATAAGAAAATGTCGTTTTTTTGGTCCCCCAATCACCACGACCCCCCCTCCAAAAAAAAATGTTGGAGGGCATAAAAGATTTGGCACAGCCGAATTTAACACTCTTACTTGTTTTTTTTTTTCAATGGAAATTTGCTATGTGCGTTTGAAAAAAAAAAAAATATTCAAAAATGTAAATTTTACCATTTTAGGTGTCAAAAATAAGTTTCCAAATTTTTAAAAATTACTAACAAAAATTATTAAAAAATCGGTAAAAAAATCAGTATTCAGTAAATTCCAAGTTCAAAAAATAACTAAATTTATACTGTAAAACTAAATTTATACTGTAAATTACTAAAAAAGTAGTAAAGTTAAAGTTATAACACTTTTACTGTATTTTTTACTGTAGGATTATTTTGGGTGTATATATAATAGTATACACAAAAAACAAATTTCCAAATTTCCAATTGAAATTCAGTTTTGCAACAAAAAATCGGTGGATGCATTTGTGTTAAAGTTGAAACAACTAAGTAAATATGGGAAGTTACAACTTAATTTGGTGACATAACTGGCTTTTAATTAAACAAACTTCAAAATTTAACAACCGAAATTTGAGTTGATACAACTAAAAAATTCAGTTGGAAATTTATTTTTCTCTGTGTGATCTGAGATTTGTTTAAAAAAAAAATAATTTAACCCAAAATAATATTTTATGGTATATTATGAAAATTAATTATAAAATTTGTATCGTGATGTCCAGTTTTATTAAAGAATTTTTTAAATACCAGACAATGTAAATTAATAAATCGTATATTTAAAATTGATAATATCATTTAAGAATTTTTGTTATGTTTTTAGTCATATTTTGTCGCCAGAAGTTAGTAAAATCTAAATCTCTTGAATAAGTTAAAAACGCATCAACGAAACGTTGAGAAAAATTATAAAATAAATTTGTTTTTTATTTTAGATCTATAAGTTACCTGTCCAAAATTAGCCTTTAAAAAAAAAAAAAGGAAATAATTCTCCTTGATTTTGAGCTTTTTGTGAATAGATCGGATATACCCAACGCGACATATAAGAAAAATAGTCAAAATACATTTTAAAAAAATAAAAAGGTGTACGTGAAGTTTTTTGTCCAAAATTTTTGAGTTTATCGATCTATTGTACTGGTGATATTGATGAAATAAGATAAGGAGACCTTTTCCTAGTAATTTGTTACTATAAGTACAATTTAAAGTTTACAAAAGTATCTTAATTTTTTTTTTAGTTTAAAATATTAGAAAATAACACCAAGGCAACAGTAACCAACCATGATAAGTGTCGTATGATTAATATTGTAATTGCCTTTAAATAACAATCATACGCAATGGTGACCGGTGCACAGTGCCACATTTGGCCAATCTAGCACGACAAAAATAAAAAAAAAAAAAAAAAAAAAGTTCCCCGATTTTCATGATATGTTTGTATGGATTATAGAACATTCCTAATAGCACGGAAATAATCATATAAGAACGATAATTCTGTTCGTTACTAACTGGTAGGTTCATAAATTTGCATCTTGTAAAATCCTGTAACTAGTGTACATTATTTCGCATAAATTAAGTCGAGTTTAAACTGTTGTAACTTTTAAACAAAAAGAGATATTTATCCACTCTTTTTTGGTAATTTTAAAGGATTTTTAAATGCTTTAATTCATATCCTTTCTTGTTTTTTTAAAAAAATTTTTCTATTTTTTATTAAATTTTTAACAAAATGCAAATTTTTGAAAAGAAAATTATATAATTATTTTTATACCCTCCACTCTGGTGATAGAGGGTATATATAAGTTTGTCATTCCGTATGTAACACATTGAAATATTGGTTTAGGACCCTATAAAGTATATATATTCATGATCCTTGATCGATTTTAAGTCGATCTAGCGATGTCCGTCTGTCTGTCTGTCTGTCTGTCTGTCTGTCTGTCTGTCTGTCTGTCTGTCTGTCTGTCTGTCTGTCCGTCCGTCTGTCTGTCTGTTGAAATCACGTTTTTGGCAATACTCCGAAACCTATTTAAACGCTTGGGGTACCAAAAGTTGCGTAATTTTCCCAGGCAAAAACTGATGTATTTTTTTTTTTAAATCGGTTAAGTATTTTAAAAGTTATGAGCGAATTACTAAAAAACACATCGTTTTTTTAAACATAACCCTAAATTAACTCATATTTTGTGTGATCCATAAGAAAGAAAACGGAAATGAAAAAAAAAAAAACTGAGAAAAAGGAAAAAAATCTTTACAAAAAAGCTTTAAAATATGTAAAACAAAATCTAAATTTAATTAAAAAAAGTTCGTTAAGTAATAATAAAAAAATTAATGGTTATTTTTATATAGCATATGTGTGTGTGTCCATTTTTGCTTCGTCATATTAACGGGGTTGCCAGAGTTTTTTTGGCTTTGTCGCCAAATCGGATGTAAAATATCGCCAAAATTCAATTTTGTTCAGATTTCTTAAAAAAAAAAATATTTTCATATTAGATTTTTGTCGTCCTAGATTGGCCAAATGTGACACTGTGCGGTGGTTTATTTTTGTTAATTTAGCTATTCAATAATTGGGAACTGTACCAATTGCAGCGAAGTTCATATCGGTTATAGCTAAAATAATTTCGAGATTAAGGTTTGACGCTGGACCACACATTTCCAATAAGGGCACCACTAGGGGCCTTTAAAGTAGAACATAACACAGTGCAACACCCAAAATCGGAATGGGATGAAACCAAAAGCAAATGAAAGTTGACATATTCCATAACAACCCCCTCAAGGCTTTTTCTTAGTTCAGAGCTAGATTTTGTTTTACACGCATTTGAAGTTAGTGCACTTTTATTATAATTATAACAATAAATGCTTGAAAACTGTATTGGTGGCGAATGATTAATATTGTAATTGCCTTTAAATAACAATCATACGCAACAGTGTCCAGTGGTGTACAGTGGATTATTTTAATAATTTGGCTATTCAGTAAATAGGTACTGGACCGATTGCAGCAAAATTTATACCAGTCATAGCTGAAGTAATTTTGAGCTTAAGTTTGGAAACTGGACCCTACATGTTCAATAAGGGCACCACAAGGGGCCTTTAAAGTAGGACATGTTTAGTACACAAAAACTTTAAATGCTTTAAAATTACCAACTTTAAATGCGTGTAAAATAAAATCTAGCTCTGACCTAAAAAAAATGCCTTGAGGGTTTTGTTATGGAAAACGTCAGCTTTCATTTGCTTTTGGTTTCATCCCATTCCGATTCCGAAAGTTCGATTTTGTATCACTGTGTAATTAGTACACAAAATCTTTAAATGCTTTAAAATCACCAACTATAAATGAGTGTAAAAAAAGCTTGAAAAGTATGATTTTGTATGACTCCCGAAGTTTGACAGTAATATATATTATATTTTGTGGATGTTTATTTTGGCTCGAGGTCATTATTTTCTTTACTAATTAAAACCATGATATTCTCATAGCATAATTTTCAACAAAATTATTTTTTTGTTTTAAATTTATTTATGTTGGTCATTTTTGCAAGACTTAATCGATACGTGTTTCGGAATTGGTCAGATTCCATTGTCAAGATTATTTAACAAAAATAGAAACGATGTACTACAAAGTAGCAAACGAGTCTAATGATCATTATATCATAATATTGCATCAGGTTGCAAAATAGCTGCCACCCTAATGTCCATACAAGTGCATATCCGTAATTTGAGGGTACATGTACATTAATGATCATACATTGTCATACATGAATTTGTATGTAAATTTTTTTTTTTGTATTTTTTTCCATAAAACGTCTATCTAATTGAAATTTTTTGTACTAATTTATGACACTGATTTTTTAATAAAAACTAACGAATATTTTAAAAATATACTTTGGACTTTATGATACTTTAGGATAATCAAAGCTTCGAAGAATTAACCACTTTTCGAATGAATTCACAAATAAAATACATTCGATTTTTATAGTCACTGTATTCAGTTTATCTTTACATATCAATATTTCATGGAATGCATTCGATTTTTACCATTAAAGCGAATTCTTGTTTATGAGAATTTTTAAAAGTGAATGCATTCTTTATTCCATTCATTTATTATTCATGAGACTTAAAAATCGAATTTATAAAAACTTACGCATTCAATTTCAAAGTCGAATGATTCGAATTTTAAAATCAAATGTAAATTCATTCGATAAATTGTGATTGGGGAATGAAATCATTAAAGTTTAATTCAGAACTCCAAATCTTATTAAGCGATGAAATCCTTCGCAGCTCTGTCAGTAATACCGTCAGAGTGTTCGAATTTTCTTCTAAATTTAGTTGTTTACGTTAATGCCGTTCATATTCGCCTATAGAATACAAAAATTATAACCAATATTCATGATGTATGATCAGTATGTCCAACCGAACGACTTTTTCAGACTGAACACATACATAAACTTCGTCCAATTTTGCAAAGTTCTGCCGAACCCAACCTTTAAAAAAATTGTTTTTAAGACATGTATGCTATGCAGATGCATACCATATATGAAGGAGTATGACATATACCTATCCACACATAGTTGCATACATTTACATATATGGAATATTACATTACTTGTGTATGTTCATATATGCTCCCATATATGACATACATTTCCATATATTGTTCATATACTATCATACATGGAATCATATATGAGCATGTATGAACATGTATGAACATGTATGAATATGCATGGTCATTTTCACCCGGGTTAAGTTTTTTTTTAGTGTACCAAACAATTTTAAATTTACAATTTTTTTGGTAAGTTGACATTTTTTAACTTTTAACCCTTAATTTTTGTAAAATTACAACTTCACTCTGTAAACTTAAATTTTTTTATTGCTAAATTTCCAACTTTTTGTTTGTAAATTTGCAACTTACAATTTTTTTCCTGAAACTTTTGCGGCTGATAACAAAATTTTACAAATAAAATGTTAAATTCACAACTTTTTTTAAGGATAAAAATTACAAGGATATCTTGTGATTTTAGCGGATTTTTTCTACCTTCTATTTTATGACAATTTTAAGTAAACATTAAAAATTTTTATCAGTACCAAAACAAGATTTTTTGGTGTAGCCACCTGAATTTTTTCACCAAGATCTCGTGACAAAATCCAAGGGTGGGAGCAGCGATAATCTAAAATTTCAAAGTAAAAACTACCCATAGGCTGTTTATTTAACAGTCCTTAAGTTCCTAAATGGGCGAAATCAAACCAACCAAAACGCCATTTTCTTTTAGGTTTTTTCTACTTTTGCTAAACAAATTAAAGATTTTTATGTAAGAAGAAGTTCGAAGACTTGAAAACTATATTTTTTTTTTGATCAACCTTCTTTTGCGGACGTAATATTATTAATTTCTATAAATATATAAATGTATAAATCAAATTCCGCTTAATTTTTATTAAAAAATAAAAATTGTTTTATTCGACCTTTAAAATATTATATTTTGTGGATGTTTATTCTGGCTCGAGGTCATTATTTTCACACAAACGATTTGTCATTAGACTCGTTTACTACTTTGTAGTAAATCGTTTCTATTTTTGCTAAATAATCTTGACAATGGAATCTTGACAAATTCCGAAACACGTGTTTATTAAGTCTTGCAAAAATGACCAACATAAATAAATTTAAAACAAAAAAAATAATTTTCTTGAAAATTATGCTATGAGAATATCATGGTTTTAATTAGTAAAGAAAATAATGACCTCGAGCCAGAATAAACATCCTCAAAATATAATATAAATGTATATTTAAATGAATCTTATAACATTCAACGCTAGGCTTTTCGCTTTTTTCTTTATTTTAATTTTTTTTAATTTTTAAAATAATGCCGGTATTGTTGCTTCGGTACCAGTAAAACCGTTACCGAAATGATCTGAATACCGTTACCGAAATTAAATACAAATTGGTACTGTTACTGATTTGGTAACCAACTTTGCTACTTATACAGTTTTCAAGCAATTATTATTATAATTAAAATAAAATTTCACCAACTTAAAATGCGTGTAAAAAAAATCTAGCACTGAACTAAAAAAAGCCTTTGCTTTTAGTTTCATCTCATTCTGATTTTGGTTGTTGCACTGTGTTTTAAACTTCTTTTTAGCATAACATTTGGTATGATACTACTCATATGCACATAATAGTACATACAAATGTGAATTTATAAAACACCAACTGATGTCATGACATATTGATTTGATGGCGTGCAAAGTATTCTCTAATACCAAAAGGCTATTTAATATGTGATTTAGATTGCGTTCTATTTTTTTTTCCATTATCCCTTTTGTATGTTTTTATGAAAATACCTATGTACATTTTAAATATATGTATGCTCACATGTACGTTCATATATTAGGGTTGCAAGAATAATACTTTTTTTGAGTGTCGTCGATTGCCGGACATATTGTGGTTCGTTTTGGTCTAAAAACTCTTTGTTTATATTTTAAATAAATCGGACAAAATTAACCTGTGCCTTTAGGGGTTAAAGTTTTTCCCCAACAATTTTTTCCCCATACATGCCAAATTTTTATACCCTCCAACCACAGTATGGGGGTATACTCACTTTGTCATTCCGTTTGTAACGCATCGAAATATCGGTCGGAGACCCCATAAAGTATATATATTATTGATCCATGATCGATTCTAAGACATTCTGTGAATGTCCGTCCGTCCGTCTGTCCGTCCGTCCGTCTGTCCGTCCGTCCGTCTGTCTGTAGATGGCACGATACAGACCAAAATAAAAGAGCTAGCATCCTGCAATTTGGCATGAATATGTTTTATGGTCCTAGGCAGGTTAAGTTCGTAAATGGGCAAAATCGGCCCAGGGGGAAAAAAGTTCCCCCTTGAAGAACTGAACCAACCTCTGAAAAAATACACTTATTTTACCTGTTTTTTTGTATTTTTGTTAAATAAATGACACATTTTTTATATTTATCGGGAAGGGAAAGTGCTCTAAATGTCCACCACTGACCATCATCACCCCCCCCCCCCAAAAAACAAACGCCCTGACAATTTTTTTTATTTTTTTTTTAACAGCCGAATTTAACACTCTCACTTGTTTATTCTTAATTAATATTTTTCTTGATTAGCTTATTAATGACTGAAAATTCCACTTTGGTGGGATAAACCATTTCGTTTCAAAAATGATTTCGAAAAAAAAATAATTTAGGGCCGTTGGGATCCTACTCTAAAGTTTTTTTAAAAATATTTTTTTTTAGTTTTGACAAGTAAGGACTTTTGTTGAGATGTTGCTTTTAATGATACATATTCACAAAAAAATATTATTCCTATCTGTGACATCTTAATCGTGTATCAAAAAAAGACGCAAAAAATGGTTTTTACCATTTTTTAAAATTTTATGTGTTATCACAAAAAAAATACTTTTGCCGATTTCCTTGAAAATTATGGTTCGTATTGGTATAGAAACTACGTGCTCGATTCGGGAATACGATTTCACAATTCACCTAATTTTTAAAAATTTGATATTCTTTCGAGTTTTAAGAATTTTGTAATTTTTTTTGTAATTATTAAAGATTTAATATTTAAAATCTTAAAATTCGAAAGAATATAAAATTTTTAAAAATTTGGTGAATGGTGAAGTCGTATTCGAGAATCGACATTATAATGCTTTTAGGTTCGTGTTTAATGCCAAAAGTAAAGACACCTCAGTTTTACTAATATTATAATAAGAATTACTGTTTTAATTTTCTTCAAACCAAAAAGGTTTATAACTTGAATTGAAAACCATTCATATTTCGTGCCACCCTAACGTATGTAGATATGTATCTATGAGTGTCGTTTGATGGAAGCTTAATTAGTATATGGAATTTTTATAACAATTATAATTGGAATTTGCATTTTACACACAAAAAAATTGTAAAATTTTTTTCATTCATCTACTTTGTGCATGCTTTTTGTGAATTTTTTTTTTGATTACATTTTGCTTAAATTACCTTTAAGTACTTTCCTTGGAATGATTTGTAGTTTTTACACTTTATTATTGTATACCAGCTACGCCTTTCGATTTTAAAAGGTTTCTCTTTTATATTTTGACATATGCCTATTCACTCCTTGAAATTTTTCTTCTTTTTTTAAATATAAGAATTTGCATACGAATATGGAGCATGTAGAGTGGGCTGAAAATACGGTACATCCCAATTAGGCTATATAACTTTCATAATGGGAAAAATGGCAAAATATAAGCAAACTTTAAAAAAAAATGTGATTTAAGTAGTTTTATACTTTCAATACGTATGATCTCACACAGCTTTGTAGTCCTTCTGCCGGTTTCCGACTGGCTGCCAATCTGTTGATATTAGATTTTAAGAAAACTAAGGATGTCTTGAGTGCGGATGTAAATAACTTACAATTAGTTGTTGTTATGATCCTACGCAGTTTTTATATAAAAATTGGAAAAATTGGTTCAGTGGTTTAAAAGTTATGAGTAAAAATGTAAGGACACCTCGAAAATTTTGATGTATTTCACACAATCTGCATATACAAAATCAGACAGAAACGTACGCAACAAAAATGTCATAAAATGTGAGAATTACGAAATGAAAAAACTCTCACAATATCTAAGTCTTCGATAGGATATGATTATCAGAACTGGTAATTTTTTTCAGAAGCTAAGAAATTTTCTTTCTGAGACCTCCATTTGAAAAATTTGCAGTATGATTATTTGAAAATATAGAAAATATTTATGTCTCTGGACATGATTCTTTTTAAATCGATAATTTCCAAGGACATAACTATTATAAGTTTTACGGTGAATTACTTATGGCATAATTATTATAGGTCAATTTTTATTTTATTTCTTATGGATAACTATTAAATCCTAATTAATAATTTTTTTATTGTAAAATAATAGTTGTGGGCCTAAGTAATTCTTATAAATTGGGCCGTGGTCACTTTATTATTTGCAAAAAATTAAGATTTTTAACGAATTATTTAGATTCAGAAAATATCCTTTCAAAAAAGGATATCACTTCATTTGTACCTACAAAGGATAAAAAATAACTATTATAAAATAATAGTTATTTAATAGTTATTTTGTTGATAATTATTATTTTCAATTTTTATAAATAACTATTAAAATGCGAAATTTTTTGAAAATCAAAAATGTCCATAATAGTTATTTTGGGTCCTTGATAATTTCATATTAAATCTGTGTAAGGAATGACTTTGAAATTAATGGGCTTTTCTTTTAGAAACCAGAATTTTTAATTTTTTCCAATTTTTTAATAGTTTTTTGGGGTAAATTTTCTTACAATTTCATTTCTCTGAAACAGTTGCATTCAGTTTCAGAGGCATAATTGAGAAATTCCTCTGAATCAGTTTCATTGTGTTTTAGAGGCAAATCGTTGAGAACCAATTGTAAAAATGAACTGAGATGAATTAGAATAAATGATGAATTTTTGTTATTAAAACAGATAAAGCGATATGAAATAACATATTCCCTTAAAAATACTTTTAAAAGTCTTCGACATATTTGGACCGTTTTTTTTTTATAAAAACTGTATACCAAAAATTTTTCTTTTATTCTCGAAACTTATTTTTTTTTTTAGTTCTATATAAGATTTTTATGGTGTAAAAAAAAACATTAGGTCTGTTTGATTACTTTTTTTGTAGTAAATGTAGTAAATGAGAAATATTGTCAAACTTTACTCATTGAGCGAAAAATCCAAAAAAGTAAAAAAACGAAAAGTAGTAAAAGTAGTAAAAATATATTTATCATACAATTTTTTTTAATATTTTACTTTTTACAACAAATTTTTATATTCTATACTTTTTCCTGCAGAAAAATTCTCAAAATTTGAGTAATTTTTCATGTAAATCTTGGCATCTGAGTACTTTCATTTAAGATAAAGAAGACCTTAAAGAGGTTTTTCCCAAAGAAAGGTGTTCAAAAGCTGAGAAAATTTTCTTGCAAAAATCCAATCACAAGGGAGGACCAACCGATTTTACTGAGACTTTTATATTGGAAAGAAGGTAGAAAAATAAGAGTTAGCTTTACAATCCCACATTTAGCTTTTTTTTAATTTTCCACATTTCTTAAAAAAAAATAGTTTCAATCATTTTATACCGGTCGAAAGGTTTTGTGAAGGCCAATGGCGTATTGGACGTGTTTAAAGCCGGGTTCGTTAGGTCGTTGCAGTCAAAAATGTGTTATCATATATGATAACCCTATAAAATTAAGCTGCTAGTTTAGATTTTATTGGGAATTTCCCATATTTTTTCATTAGGTGAAAAACCTTTTTTAAAAATTAAATTAGGCAGCTAAAAATACAAGTAACTTTTATTTTTATCACATCTTTCCCTTTTGAAAGTTTCAGGACAAATGGTAGATGCCCATTGAAAGACCTTCCTTGTCAGTACTGAACACCGTTTGTTTTTTAATAGAAAATCCTTCAGAATCTGAAGAATTCTTCTACTTAAAAACCTTTACAATAAAAAATTATTTTGCTATAGTGTTAGCACAATGTTAGCAGTGTTCCCTACAGAAAATCGCAGAATCTTATAAGATGCTATAGAATATTTGGTATTCTATTAAAAAATGTACAGAGAGAAGAATCTCTTTACTTTAATTAGATTCTGAGTAATTAAGGAAAAAATTTGACTTTTTTTTAATATCCAAAGTTAGTTTTAGTAGAACATTTTCACCAACTTTTCTACCCTTAAAATCCAAGGATTTTCGTATATGAAACACTCCAAAATATATTTAAAAACACCATCTTATGAAAGGCCCGTTAAATACAAAATCGAAAAAAAAAATACATTTGCATTTTACAAAACGTCTGTGGGAAAAATAACATTTTCCCACTAAGAGCTCATGTTTTTTCTACCAAGAATCAATGCTTGATGTTAAGCAGATTTCTGTAAACGTGTGTATTTACTTGCAAAACCATGTATCCAATAATTAGCAGATTTTCCTTATTTTATTTTATGCATTAAAATTTTTCTTTGGAAATAAATATTAAAATTTGTCAATAATTTATTTGACATAATTTTTTTATTTACTCATTGAAATTCTTCCGGTAAATTGTAGTAAAATTTTAGTAAAAGAGAAATTCATATTCTCTTAAATTGCTTACTACATTTACTATTTTTATGTGTACTCGAACGGATTTTGAGCAAAAGTAGTAAAATGAGTAAAAAATAGTAAATTGTAGTAGGTAAACAAACAAAGCTATTATAAATAGTGTAGTCTCATTTATATGGTTTTTATATATATTTTGTTTTTGACAAAAAATTTGTGTTTTTAGTTTTTGCGGGAATTCCCGGGAAATTTAAATCCCGATTTCCCGGAAAATGAAAAAGTCCGGGAAAACAAAAACTCTAATTAGGATAAAACAATTTAAAACAAATTTGAAACAGACCCATTTTTTTATTTTCATAACAAAACCTCAAGGTTTTTATACCCTCAAACTAGAGATGGGCGCGCGAGTGGTTTTTAACTCAAACTCACTCACGCTCATGACAGGAATTTTTGAATCACGCACATTCACTCACGAGCATATTTTTCGACTCACACTCATTCACAATCACGTGAGTAAATTTCATACAACTCACACTCACGCAAGCTTCACTCACAATCAAGTTGACTCACACTCACGAAACTCTTATTTATACAAAAAAAAAAATCAAAAACTAAAATTTCAAAAAATCTTTCAAAATTTTTAGCAAAATTTAAAGTTTAGCGAAATGTAGATTTTTTTTTTTTGCTTTTTTTGAGACGAAATCTAAAGTTTAGCCAAATTTTATAATTTACAAGGACTCGTAATTTCCTCCAAAGTCTCGAACTGTGAACTCCCTAGAATTGATAGTCGAATTCGTGCCAAAACTGAGCAGTTTCACAGGATGTGTTCTATGGTGTCCTCTACGCCTGGTGTCTCGGACCATTTGTTTCCCCAACAAGACAGTGGCCGCTTGTTAAACCTGTCAACATACGACATTCTATTCTCGTCAGTGAAAGTGAGAATTTTGTCTCTCCTAAAACATAACATGACAACAAAATTCTGCTTATATGACTGGTCACAAGATCCCTTGATTTTTAATTTGCCTTGGCGACAGTGAGGGAATTTCGTTTAAGTTTGTAACGCTGGAGTGGCAGTGAAACCATTATTGTGGTACCTAAGCCATCTGCTCCATGTTTCGCAAGTTCATCTGCTTTCTCATTTTATTTTATTCCTTCGTGCCCTGATACCCAGTAAGATTTATTATCAAAATCTTACATTTATAAAGACTATGC
Source organism: Pegoplata infirma (assembly GCA_963921195.1). Taxonomy (NCBI): domain Eukaryota; kingdom Metazoa; phylum Arthropoda; class Insecta; order Diptera; family Anthomyiidae; genus Pegoplata; species Pegoplata infirma. Next base: position 191,598,102 of record OY992536.1, read on the forward strand.
ATGAGTCAGTTCTTTTTGACGTTTAAATGTGGTGTTAGTTTTACAAATGCCATCTGGGAAGCTGGAAGTTTTGTTTACCTTTTTTTTTTGTTTAATTTTGCTGGTTATTTTAATTTAATTAAATTAATTTCTTTATTTTATTATGTATTTTTTTAGTTTCTAGTGACACAGCAATAATTTTTATTCATAATTTTGAAATTTTTCAATATTTATTTTTCGTTATTGCCAAATCGTTTCCAAATACTTTCCAAAAAAAGATTGCCATCTCTTGATAACGACTTCGTTATTACTGACACTACTATTCATGAGTTACCCGTGTTTATTGTTTAAACCATTTTCGATTTAATTTGGTAGTTTAAGATTGCCTTTAAAGAATCCTGACTATCCACATTTACGGTTTCTCCTTTTCCCTTGCCATATATTCCACGGCTTTTGATATAGCAGATATCTACACTTGAGTCTCCGGTAATTTAAATGAAACGTGTTGGTATAATTCCAATATCGTGAAACCAGCTCCAACAGCTTGCGATTGCTTCGAACCATCTGTAAAGGTATTTATTGAGTTCGTAGGACATATTTAGTAAAATAAAACTTTGAATGCTTTAAAATCGCCAACTCCAAATGGGATGGTTTCATCCCATTCCGATTCGGAAAGTTCGATTTTGTATCACTGTCTTATCTTCTCTAAAATTATTCGAAGATAGTCATTTCGCTATTTGCTATTAAGATTTTTTCCAGCCCACTTTAAAGTACAATGTGTGTATAATAAAATATATTTTCTTATGTTTGATATTGCTAAAAAATGCTGACACAACAAGCAATAGACATTTTTTAACATCCAATTTTCATTGACCATTTTATGTACTGAGTTGCTAGAAAAATGTAATATATTTGTTCCTATTTTGAACTGGATTGTAGTAAGGCTAACAGTGTTACAAAAAAATATGATTTTCTGAAAATGTAGTTATTTTTATTCGTTTTTTGTTGTTTATTTAAATTAAAAAGTAAAAGATAAAAAAACACTACAGCGAAAATTTTTTGATATAAGAGTTTAAAAATTAACAAAAAAGCCGGTCGTATACTGAACACAGTTGTTTAAAATTTTGATCAGCTGAAAAATACAAATATAACTTTAAATATTGTGTTGATTAAATTTTGCAAAATTGGAAAAATTTCGTAACCCACTAATTACTAGAGCACCCACAAAATGTATGGGATGTGCAAAAGTGTATTTTTTATCGCTCCCCGCTCATTTTCGGTTAAGTTGGGAGTAAAAAATAATATCTATCCAGAAATTGGACTTCTAGGTTGCAAACAGGCCAAGCGGTTTGAACTTTTGATCTCAAAAATGGGCTAAAAAACCTTTATAGATTAATTTGGCTGTAACTCTTAAAATAAAAGTTTTTCGCCATTAACTTTCATAACAATTTTTTTGTAGAATCAAATTGCAAAGATTTTTCTCTCATACTGTTTTGAACTAAATATGTCCGATCGCGGTGTTTTAAGCGGTTAAAGACGAAATTTGGGTCAGAACTTTTTTTAAAAAATTCTCGCAAATTTTTAAATTGGTGAAAATTTGAGCTCTTTGCACAATTCACTAGGGTATTGAATGTAGTTTTCCAAAAATTTTTTTTTGCTAAAATATATCGACCCTTCCATGAAAAAATTCCAAAGTGCTACTCTGAATCTCATTTTTTTACTATCCAACCTCAATATAGGCGAATACTCACTTTGTAATTCCGTGAGTTTCGCACCGAAACATCTGTCTAGGATTTCCCTAAATATATATGGGGTATTCAGTGCCAAATTGAACACTTTGGTAATTTGTATTTTAGATTTTTTAATTATATTTACATTTTTTTAAACCAATTAAAACCCCCAACCAAGTTAGTTTTCAATTTTTTTTAAATTACCCGTTCCAAAGATATGGAATTTAAAAAAAAAAAAATTATCGTTTTCCGTATTTTTATCATAACAAATTCAAAAATGGTCAACATTTTTTTTTTTTAATTTTTTGTCTTTATATTAAAAATTTCTTAAAGTGTTCTAATATGTGATTTTTAAATTATTGCACTCTTTGTTTTTTTTTTTTAGTCTTTTCTTAAAATTTTTTATTTGGTTTTTTTTTAATTTTTTTAAATTTTTCGTGGTAAACTTAATATTTTCTTAAAATTTTAAGCTTAAGTAGATCGTGGGATTATGGTAATTAATATATTCAGCGGGTTTTGAATTTTTTTTGTTGTTTTCCAATCTTTATTAAAACACTTTGAAGAAAATACTAAAATTTCAACAAATTATTTCGAATTTGGACCATTTTTAAAGAAGTGTTACTAAAAAACCGAAAGAAGCGTGTTTTTTTTTTGGAATTCGATATTTTTTGAACGGATTATCAAAAAAGATGTTAAAATTTACTTGGAATGGGTTTTTGAAGGGTACTAAAAAATTGAAAAAATATAAAATTAAAAATTTTCAAAGCGACCGATTTGGCATGGAATACCCCATATATACTATGTGGAGTCCTAGACTCATCTTTCGATGCGTAAAACACGCAATGACAAAGTGAGTACACCCCATAACGTGGTTGGCGGTCAAAAAATTGTGGTTCAAGGTAGGATTTTGGCAATTTTTCATGGAAGGGTCGATATATTTTTGCAAAAAAAAAATTTTTGGAAAACTACATTCAATACCATATTAAATTATGCAGAGCTCAAATTTTCCCCAATTTAGAAATTTACAACAATTTTTTAAAAAAAAGTTCTCCCCCAAATTTCGAATTTAATCGCTCAAAACACCGCGATCGGACATATTTAGGTCAAAACAGTATGAGAGAAAAATCTTTGCATTTTGATTCTACAAAAAAATTGATATGAAAGTTAATTGCGAAAATCTTTTATTTTAAGAGTTACAGCCAAATTAATCTATAAAGGTTTTTTAGCCCATTTTTGAGGTCAAAAGTTCAAACCGCTTGGCCTCCCAGCAAAACTTTGGTAATGGGTAGTGATTATATAACACATTACCAGGTAATGTATATAACTTATTTGTAGCATTATTTTATGATGTCTTACCAAACATTTGTTCCACAACGTATTATTTTCAAATGCAAAATAATGCATTACTAATAATTTGCTACGTAATGCATGATTATTGGAAAAAATGTATTTCATATTTGTTATTTCTAAACATTAAATCATGGATGACTTATATTTGGTTACATTATGTATTATTTGAAAGTTTGGAATAATGCATTATTTATAATTGGATGCATAATGCATTACAATAACACAAAAAATAATTATTTTATAAAAAAATGCATAAGTTTAAACTAGAGATGGGCTCACGACAGGAAATTTCTAACGACACACACTCACGAGCATATTTTATCTACTTACACTCACTTACAATCACGTGAGTAAATTTAATACAAAATTACTTTTTCAATACTCGTAACACCTTATATATTATCTTCTGGTATGCTATATTATTTCATTTCTCGTAACCTATAAAATATCATATATTTTACACCTTACTCGTATTCTTCGTTATGAATTTATGACTTATTTTATACCTTACTGGTATTCTTTGTGATAATGTGGATGCATTACTTTGAGTCTCATCGCCTGTTAAAATCATCAATGCTGCAATGTATAAAATAAGAGATCCTATACCTTATTTTATACCTTATTTGGTAATCTAAGTTTTGCTGGGCTGTTTGCAACCTAGAAGTCCAATTTCTGGATATATATTATTTTTTACTCCCAACTCAACCGAAAATGAGCGGGGAGCGATAAAAAAAACAATTATGCACATATGGGTGCTCTACTAATTACGAATGTGTAGAAAAATATCAAAAAATAGAGCTGTGCTAGAAAAGTTCTAGGAAGAACCATTCAAACCATTTTTTCCTATTGCGCTGCAGTATATTAATATCGCTCATTTACTTGCATAGTATCATAACTCAACAAAAAGGGAGTTAATGATACAGAATTATTCGCTATATCATGCTTTATACACTCCGCATCATAACTATAGCCGCATTGCATTTTTCGGTTTATTTAATGTTCAGGAAGTATTTTTATGAAACCTATTATGGTATATTACAGTGTTATAACAGTTCTCTTGTTTTTGTAAATTTGAGCCATCAGCTGTTTGAATTGAGAAAACGGCGACCTATAACTGTATTTCTCAGTGTTTCATAACTATAGCCGCATTTCAATAAAATCAGTTGAAATGAGTTCAAGTCAAAGTTTCGTGGCCAAATAAATTTTTTTTTTGGTAAAATTCGTTCCTCTATTAATTTTTAAATAAAATGCCACATGGTAAATTTTTAAATGAAGTCGAAAAAGGCAAAATTTTAGACTTTTTAGAAAGTGGTTTAATTTATCGCGAAATTAGGCGAAAAATTAAGCGATCTGACAAAGTTATCCGAAATTTTGTAAAAAATAAAAGTCTTGTTATCGTTCCAGACTCCTTTAAGACTCTACTTTTTGTAGAATTGGACACATTCAAGCCGCATTCATTACCAATCTGCGAAAGAGTTTTCATAGAATTGCTAGCAGCGTTAATAATACGGCGTTGATCTCTCTCAGATAGCATCTTTTTCGACCCCCTGTTTTGTTCATCCCGTATCCACTTTTATTTTTTACAAAATTTCGGATAACTTTGTCAGATCGCTTAATTTTTCGTCCAATTTCGCGATAACTTAAACCACTTTCTAAAAAGACTAAAATTTTGACTTTTTATACCCTCCAATCACAGTATGGGGGTACACTCACTTTGTCATTCCGTGTGTAACGCATCGAAATATCGGTCTAGGCCCCATAAAGTATATATTTTATTGATCAGTGATCGATTCTAAGACATTCTAGCGACGTCCGTCCGTCCGTCTGTCCGTCTTTCCGTCTGTCCTTGTGTAGAGGACACGATACAGTCCAAAATAAAAGAGCTAGACTTCCGAAGTTTGGCACGAATATGTCTTATATTCCTAGGCAGGTTAAGTTCGGAAATGGGCAAAATCGGACCAAGGGGAAAAAAGTTCCCCCTTGGAGAACTAAACCAACCCAAGAAAAAACGCATTTTTTGCAGAGTTTTTTGTACTTTTGGTAAGCAAATGCAACATTCTTATCTCAGAAGAAGTTCAAAATCGTAAGGGGAAGGTGCCCCCTAAAGTCTCCCACGAACCCCCCTCAAAAAAAAAAACGCCCCTGGATTTTTTTTTACATTTCGGAGGGTATAAAAGATTCGGCACAGCCGAATGTAACACTCTCACTTGTTCGACTTCATTTAAAAATTTACCACGTGGCATTTTGTTAAAAAATTAATAGAGGAACGAATTTTACCAAAAAAAAAAATAATTTGGCCACGGAACTTTGACTTGAACTCATTTCAACTGACTTTATTGAAATGCGGCTATAGTTATGAAACACTGACAAATACAGTTATTGGTCGCCGTTTTCTGAATTCAAACAGCTGATGGCTCAAATTTACGAAAACAAGAGAACTGTTATAACACTGTAATATACCATAATAGGTTTCATAAAAATACTTCTTGAACATTAAACAAACCGAAAAATGCAATGCGGCTATAGTTATGATGCGGAGTGTATTGTGTCAAAAATTCGTATCAGTGTCCTTAAAACTCATTGTTTGAGAACACGCCATTTACGGGGCAGTTTTCTTCAAATATGCACTAGTATACCTTCCCGTTATGTTACGGGAAATTACCGTAAATTGATTTACGTAAATTTACAATTTTTGTTTGTGAAAAAATAACATCGAGCCGCAATGTTTTTTTTTTTTGTAAATTTAAAAAATATTTGGTAAAATTCCAAAACAAATATGCAAATTTACACAACAAAAGTATAAAATTACAGAAGAAATTGTTGTTTTACAAAGATAAAGTGGAAAATAAAAAAAGTGGTAGATTTCCAAAATGTTTGGTTAATGTTTTTTATGGCAAAAAACTTGTATATTTACAATAAAAAGTGGTAAATTTACAATTTTTTTTTGTAAAAAGACAAAAATATTAGTAAAATAGAATTACAAGACCTTTTACTTGTAACTTTACAATTTTTTTAAGTGTATGTACCGGCTTTTTTCAATGGAAAACCAGTTTCAATTGTAAACTTTATGAAAAATATATGGGCGATTTTGCCCCCCTCTACCCACTGACTAAAAAACAAAAATCTGACTTCACAGTGTCACCAGCAAGGATATTCTAAAGATTTCCTAAAATTTTCTTCAAAATCGGTCTACCATAGGGCCTCCATAAGGAACACACACACATTATTATAATTTTTTGTATAGCTATTTATAAATTGTTAACATTAAGTCTGTTTTTTTAGTACCAACCCCCCTTATCTTGCTTTAAAGGTGGCAAAGAATTTTACCCTCAATTATTTTATGCATTCCTTTCCGTCCTCTTCCTTTTCAATTTAAATCATATTTTCCAGCTCTATTTTTTCTAAGTTGGCTGTAAAGTATTAAAAGTATTTAAAAACCAAATAGCCAAAAATTTCTCAAAAAACTTATCCATTTTAAAAAGAATTTCAAATATTGCCACACTAGTTTGCGCCTTAAATGCCACTGGCAATAAATATGTAAAATTTCAATTTATGCATGGCTGTGTGTCTGTTATTGTCCGTATAAGTGGCCTATGCAAATATTTAGTAAATGAATCAGCGCTTTGTGTATGTTGCTGATATCATTTGTTCATGTATGCTTGCTTTGATAATTTTGACAAGCTATTGGATATATGAATGCTATGAATATGTGTTGTAAAATCATGCTAAACATATGATGTTTTAAATCACTAACAAGGATAGAATATCGTAACAAAGATAGGCGCACCAGTAGGCTATTTGTCTAGCGTCGTGGGTTCGATTCCCACCAGAGGCCTTGGTATGTTTCGTTTCAACGAGACGAAGGTCATTGTTACCAGTTCTTGATTGGGTAAAATAAAAAAAGTATATGATTTGTAATTATATGGTAATTCTTAAAAAATAAAATTAAATAGTAATAAATATTGATATTGAAAACCATGCAATTTGGGTAAATCTACTGAAACTGCAGTCCACCATGTTGTTAAATCGATTTAAAATGCCATAGAGGCAAAACAAATTACTCTGTGTACCTTTATAGATGTGCATGGAGCTTTTGGATAATTCATCTTATGATGCTTTTAAGTAAGCTATGATAAGAAAGAATATTCCTATGCTTAGACTTTGGGTATGTTAACACTTACAAGGGAAGTATCTCAACCCTTATGAACCGATTAGCCTGAAACTTAAAATATATATTAAAGAGACGATTTTAAGGTTGGGGTGTCTCGGCTTATCGGCCATATCGGCGTTTAAAAATTTTGTTGTCCCCTTATGAAACCATGTGGACCTTCGGGAAAATTTTTAAAACTTTCGAACTAACAGGAATATTGTCTAGGGCAAAAACACGGGTCGACTTAAATTTAATAAAGATTATTTCTTATTCATATGGATATCGTAGGTCTATTTTTTCACATAAGTAACCCCCAAATTTTACACATTTTCCGGAAAAAAATATTTAAAGAAGCTGAATTTTAACAAGGTTATGCTACCATTTGATAGACATTAAAAAAACCTTTCTTCTCATATGGAAACATCTTAGTTTCCTTAAAAGAAATGGCTGAAAAATCCAAAAAACGTTTTTTTCGCCATTTTTTGACCCATGTTTTGAACCCCTAAATCCCCGATATGGCCGATAAGCCGAGACACCCCAACTTTAGAATTGTCTCTTTTATATATATTTTAAGTTTCAGGCAAATCGGTTCATAAGGGTTGAGATACTTCCCTTGTTAGAGTGATTACGCTCAATATGGGCAGTATATCTATGTCCATCAACGATACGGGTAGATGCCCACAATGTGGTGTCTTATTTGTCTCCTTTGTTGTTGATTTCGCTGGAGAAGCTATTGGCTTTGGACTTTAGATAGGTCGGTAGGTTGGATGGGCGTTCGCTATTTGGCGAATTTACTCGGAGGCCATAAGGCCCACTGTTGTTCCCTTTATTTTATTTCCCTTCTACCCTCTAATACAAAAATCTACTTCTTAAACCACCCCGATTCCCTAAGGTATTCTGCTAGAGACGTCAATGAGACACCGTTTAGACAATCCAAGTCATCGAAAAATCATTGTCCCAAATCTTTAAGGCCGCTTCTCATTAGACCCGAACATTTACATAACAAGTGCTTCACAGACTCCTCTACCTGCACTTCCCCACAACTTCTACAATAGTCTCTTACATAAATTCCCATACGCACGGCCATCTGACCAATTGAACATTTTCCTGTAAGAACTCTATACAAATTGGCTAACCGTCCGATTGCCAAAAGAAAAATGAGTTTTTGTTCTCCTGCGATTTGTCAGTGGCCACAGGGTTCTCTATATCCTGTACGTGGTCAGTGATATCCACCTATCCTTTATTATATTCTCAGATATCCTATCAATTTCGTTTAACAATTCCACTATAGGAACCGAGAAGTCTAGTTCATCACGTTCTCTCACCGATTCCGAGCCAATTCTCGCACATTCATCAGCCAATTAGTTTTCAGCGACCCCACTATGTCCAGGGACCCAAATTAGCTTGACTGTGTGCTGACTGTTTCGACAAAGGGACTGTATACAATTTCTAATGATTCCCGATTTTAATTCAAATTCCAAGTACGAAAGTCCCTTGTCATAATCATTTACGCGGCTTTATCAATTGCAAGTACCTCAGCCGGAAGTCTCAATGACTCCATTTTTTTTTTTAATTAAACCAATACTCAGGGCATGCCCTCTACTGATGCTTTGCATTGTATGGGAAATAAAAATAAGGTATGGGAAGGAGGAAAGAGGAAGTAGTGTTTGTGGATATTTGATTTAAATTTTTGTAATTTATAAGTGACAGGAAAGACATCTGAAAGGAGTTTATTCCACATACGAATTGTTCGACTGAAAAACGAATTTTCTCTGTAATGCGTTGTGCGAAACACAGGACAATCAACAACATATGGGTGTGCTCTACGAGACAAGCGAGTATTCCGAACAAACACTCGGGCCTGGGAATAATTTTGTTTATCTCAGATGAACACCTCCCATGATAATATCGATAGAAGAGTGTCACACAACCCACATTCCGACGATGCTCCAATGAATCAATAGAGTTGGATACACTACTGTCATTGATAAGCTTCATCGCCCTCCCCAGAACACGGTCCAGGAGCTTCAGAATAGACTCTGAAGCCCCTCCCCAATTGTGAGACTTGTATTCCATTTTCGGCCGGATATAACTGGTATAAATAGTAAGGAGATTGGATGGAGTGAAGTAAGTCTTACACCGTTTCAGAAAACCAAGACACTTGAATGCCTCTTTCGACACTTGAAATACGTCTTTATTCCAGCGGACATCACACTGTATTCTCATGCCCAGAACATCAAGAGTATCCGATTCCTCAATACCTATACCATCCATAGCTACAGATAACAATGCTGACTATACAGCCCGTCTGTGGGTTAACATACAACATTGGGTCTTGCGTGCATTAAAATCGACCTTATTCGCTCGACCACACTCGGAGATTGTGGAAATGTCCTGGTTGTGTGTCTGCCTCATGCCCTCAATCTCCAAAGAGCTTGGCCTGTGATCGAATGAAAATGAATGGCAAATGTTGCTGTCATCTGCAAAAGAGTAGTTAGGATTGAAGGTCGAACCAAGAAGGTCATTAATAAAAATAAGTAATAGAGCAGGAGAAAGATCAGAACCTTGCGGTACCCCTGAATTTAGCTGAAACTCGTCTGAAGAGACCCCATCTAAAACAACACGTATAGTGCGGTCTCTGAGAAAACTCGTTATAAAGCGAGAGAAGTCATTACCGACACCAAACGCAACAAGCTTAGTCACGAGTGCTCCGTGCCACACACGATCGAACGCCTTAGAAATATCTAGAGCAATCACTTTACTCTCACCAAAATGGTGGAGGGACCGACTCCAATGTTCCGATAGAAACGCTAACAGGTCTCCCGTAGATCGACCGCTACGGAAGCCATACAGTCGACCATTTAAAAGTGAATTGGTCTCTAAATATTTTACAAGATGTTAGTTAACCATGCTCTCCATAACTTTGGAAAGCGCAAAGCAAATTGCGATTGGGCGGTAATTTTCGGGGTTGCTAGCCGCACCCTTTTTAGGGATTGGCTGGACATTGGCCACCTTCCAATATGAGGGGAAGACTCCCGCACGGTACGAAGAGCTGAAAAGGTTTGCCAATGGACGTGCTAACGTAGACGAGCAGAGTAAACTTCCGAACCCTTAAAGATTGAGATCGCATTCCCTCCCGTGTAAAAATGGATAAGATCTTATCTGATCTGTTTCTATCTATTCATATATGATCATGTCAGATTATAAATAATTATATCTGAAATGACCAAAATCGAGATCTAATTATATCTCAAATTTGGTCACCATTAGCACAAATTTTCCATTTTATTATATCCGATCAGATACAATTATGTACAATCATATGCAATTATATATTATCAGAGCAGATCTGATAAGATCAAATCGATTTTTACACGGGCTGTCATAACAGAATTTTCCGCCCAGTTTTCGCTAGTCGGTATTTGGACTTTGAAGGTTCTGCCAAAGTTCGTCCGTGGTGAGGTCTTTAGCTGTGATGACGATCTTGGTATTGCTGTCACCGGCCGATATGACCCAGGAATGGTGTCAATCAAACGGGTTATCTTCTAACCCATCTCATCTAAGACTATATTACTACCGTTCACTAGGAAAAGAAAACAATCCACAAAAGGATTTTTATACAAGGTCAACAACTTGGATAAATCCTCTTTATATAAGCAGCATCAAAATAATTTTACCACAAAGGCCCACATGGCAACATTTGACTGTTAAAAGTTTTTTGTGGACACATGGGTCCCTAAACGACAAATAACCTTTTATTCTTTCAACATTATTGTGAAACCTGTGCTTAATTTTGCTGGTTTAATATGGTGTAGATTCTTCTGCATCACCGGGCTGGTAAATTCTGCCCAACATATGTCATGTTGGCCTTGTAATAGAGAATGCCCTAAGGCTAACGGAAATTGGTAATATGAACGACGTTGACTAGCGAAAATATATGAGAATTTGCGAAACTTTTTGTCAATGACCCTGTCAAAAAGTTCAAGTACAGAATATAACCAACACATGTACTTACCCTGACTTTTGATACTTAAATCCTTGAACAAGACGTGTTGTCAAATATGACCAGGGACTCTGAACAGAATTCCATGATATGGTATGTGTCCAAGCAAACCAAAAAGGTTGCAGGAGCCGGTATTTTCGGAAACAGCTTTTAACATGCTATGCCCATGTGGAAATCCCTTTCTTTATTTCTGGTAGATCTATATACCATATATGTTTGTATATAAATAATGTTTGTCACTGAACGCTCTTGCAGCTTATGCACTGAACGGTCTTGCTGCTTATGATGTATCACTCGTATTTCTTATGGACTGCGTTGGGTTCCTTAACAAATAAGGACGAAATAATTACCTGACTCAAGTGTGGATTCCGGGCACTCGCGGAACGAACGACCACCCTTCATTTTTCCTGAAGCATTATTGGTATGTTTAGGAAAGTCTTAAATTGGAGTAAATCGAAGTTCATGAAACACTGGAACTTTTACGCAGTTCAATGGGAGGCGGAAAGATTCATAGTTCAATCCAGCTCGGTCGAAAAACTGCTGCTATGTCTGAACAAAAAGGATCTTTGAGTCCGTATGTCTAATGCAACATAAGCTACCGCCTAAAGCAAAAACCATTTATACGACACTGACATGTGCAGATTCTGCAAATAAGTGAATGAGACGGCAGCATATATTATTTGTACTTGCCCACGATTTACTGGTAGAAAGCCTCAACATCTGGGAGTACATCCGACGTACGTATGAAATTCACTACAAAATATGATTCTTGGGTTTGTTAAAAGCCTAAATATTTAGGGCAACCCTTCTAAGGCTACATAGCAGGCCAAAGAGCATATTTAGTCTAATAAAATCTTAATATAATCAGTCACTTGTAACATTTTCGATCCAATTCTTAATTTTTAAACTGTATTGGGTAGAAAAATTATATACCGTTCGATATGTATAAATTGGTCTTTTTAGGAAAACCATTGATTTACCTCCCCTCCCCCAAATTTTCCTGTAATGACAAACAAGATTTTTAGTGAAATTCGTAGTTAATCTTTTAAACTCTTTATTTTTAATCTACGTATGTAGGTATAACTTTACGCTCAATTTTCTTAGCTATTTCATAAAAGTCACACACACACACAAATATGAACACACTCAAACATTTTAGTGTTACAAAATAGAAAGACAAAAAACAGCAGACGATGAAAATTATTCAAAAATGTTACATTCAATTTACAAGGCAGGCATTAGACTTTTATATTGGAATGAGTAGAGAATTTTGGGATTTTTGATGGTATTCTTTTGATATGTTACACTGCCTTGTTTAAACAAAAAAAAAACTATTAAACGTCATCCTTACTAATCCGCCAGTGTCTATGTAAATTGTTGTCGCTGTCACCATCATGTGACGTTGCATATATTTTAGTTTAGCTTTTTTTGTTCTTGTGTATTTTGGTAGAACCGATTAAATAAAATTCTGCATGAAAAAGGATAGCGGTTTTGGTATAAACATATACATATATACACGAAGAATTTTTAGCAGAGATGTGAAATGTTGTTGAATATCTTAATAAATGAGAAAATTTTAAAGTGCATCACCGCACAGAAGTTAACAGACATTTTTTAACAATTTCTGGAAAAAATGTCCTTAACAATTGTGTTTTTAAGAAACAATTTCGTGTATAATGTTGATATATCGGTCTAGGACACCATAAAGATATTCTAACTATGGCATTCCGTCCGTCTGTAGCAAGCACGATGTAGTCCATAAGAAAAGCTAATTCCAGAAGTTTAGACAAAGGCTGTGGTAAAATTTGTAGTCAAGACAGTAAACAATAACTTACTTTGTTTTCCCATAAATCTCCCTATGAATAAGAATGTCAAAACAGAAAATAATAAAAAACAAGTAGAAAAGTAAAATTCAACTTTTCCGAATCAACACAGAAAAAAACGAATTGTTATATTGACCCCCATATTTGTGAATACAATTAACTTTTTCACTGAAAGTGCTCCTATACGGAAATTTGTAATATCAACAAACTTTTGTAAATTTTAATTGTTGAAAAAAGAATTGATAATTGAGATTGAATTAGTTCTCTTTTAGTATTATTTGTATTGACAAACGTACAAATTCCTATTTTTTTTTTCATCAAAGAAATTCAACAAACACAAACACAATTTGTTGATCTGACAAACGTAAAAAATCTTATTTTCTTTTTCAACAAAGAAATTCAACAAACACAAAATTTATTGTTGACATGATAAAATAATTTTGAAATAAAATTACTTGACTGAGTTGTTGAAAACAAAATTCAAGTTTTGTATTATAGACTAACAGGCGGCCGTTTTTACTAAATGTTTGGTTGACATCATGTTTGGTTGATTTACAATTGCTGTTTGTTGATTTAAATTTGACGATTTTATTTTCTGTGTATGAATACCCTCTATAATGCACTTTTGTGATATTAAATTTTCTTACGTGTAAAAAATAACAATTTTGATTAGAAATATTTTATTTTGTGTAAAAAAAACTTTTTTTTAGTAATTTTGAAAAAAAAAAAAATAATTTACAAATTTTTTTATTTTAGTGTAAAATTTTTTTTGAGTGTATTTATTTTTTTCTTTTTAGTGTACATTTTTTTTGAGTGACAGAAATACGTTGTAAAATATTTTTATGGTGTCCTAGACCAATATTTCGAGGTGTTACAAACAGAATGACAAACTTTTATATACCCTCTATCACTAGAGTGCAGTATGGCCGAAAAACCCTAACTTGCGGCAAAAACTATTTCCCGACAAGCTAGTCTCACCAAATTTGGTATGCAGGGTTCTACTGTCGACATATTCGATTTGAGAAAAAATGGGCCCCTTTTTCTAGTGGCCCGCCCATAAGGGGGATTTTAGAAAAAAATTAATGCTCACAAAACTGTATTTAATGCAAATCTTTCTTTATAATAGAGATGGGATCGTGAGTGACTTTTCAATCACGATCACGCACGCTCATGGAAAAAAACTGTAATCACGCACGATCACGCACGAACATTTTTTTTCTGCTCACGCTCACGCACACTCACGTGAGTAGAAAAAAATGTAAGCACGCTCACGATGTAATCACGATCACGAAATACTCACGAATTAAAATATGTAAAAAAATGTATGTCATATTTTTTTATGCATTACCCAGTTGGGAAAGTCCTTGAGCCATCCGTGGCGACGCAATGTGGTCAATATTTTGAGATAGCGGCCAAAACTCCTTTTGGTTTTTGTTCACCGATTTTAAAGTTATTAGACTCATATGAAAGTAGACCGTAGTAAACCTCGGGAGCCAAAAAATTAGAACTCTATTTCAACTATTTCACTGAGAACAGGGTGGTCCAAAATGGGCTTTTTCAGAATTTAGTAAATTTATGATATTTTTAGTTAATTTTTAAAGTTCAAATGATCATAACTTTTTTTCAAGATTTTTGGACGAAATAAATTTTGTGTTGTAACTTAACTTATTTCCTATTACTGGTAAAAAAATTGAAGCTCTACTGTTTTCAGAACAATTTAAATATTTTTTTTAAAAATGGTCAAATTTCTCGGAAATTTCCTTCTTCATAGAGCACAACTCCTGTGAGTCAAACTGAGTCAAAACACAAATTTACTATTTTGTAGTCCTAACTCTCCCCTACATTCCTATTTATACATGTCCATTAGAGTGTCCCTTATTTTGGAAATGTTAGAAATCTTGAGACGGTACCCGCTCATTTTTTTCCTTTTGACTTAAAAATAACTCAGGAAAAATTTTACGCCCCTAGGACCACGCCTTCCCTACGCGACGGGGCCTTAAAAAGCGGGGCCTAAAAAATCATTTTTCCATACAAACCAAAAAATTTTTTTTTGATTTTTAATTTTTTTGTTGTTAATTATTATATTACTTGCTTAGCTTATTTACGACAAAAAATTTGATTTTGGTGGGATAAGTCTTTCAGCGCTAAAAAAATTTTCGCAAAAAAAAATTGTGAGCCGCCGGGGTCCTACAGTAAAAAATTTTTAAAAAATATTTTTTTTTAGTTTTGACCAGCAACGGTTTTAGCTGCTATGTTGCTTTAAATGATATATATTCATAAAAAAATATTTTTTGTATCTGTGACATCTTTATCGTGTTCTAAAAAAGGGTACAAAATGCATTGTTGATTTTTTTCGATACACGATAAAGATGTCACAAATATGAATAATATTTTTTTTGGAATATATATCATTAAAAACAACATAACAACTAAAACCGTTGCTTTTCAAAACTAAAAAAAAATATTTTTTAAAAATTTTTTACCGTAGGATCCCTACGGCTAAAAATTTTTTTTTCGAAAAAGATAAAGATGTCACAGGTATGAATAATTTTTTTTTTGGAATATATATCATTAAAAGCAACATAACAACTAAAACCGTTGCTGGTCAAAACTAAAAAAAAATATTTTTTAAAAATTTTTTACTGCAGGACCCCGGCGGTTCAAAATTTTTTTTGGCGAAAATTTTTTTAGCGCTGAAAGACTTATCCCACCAAAATCAAATTTTTTGTCGTGAATAAGCAAACCAAGTAATATAATAAATAATAACAAAAAAATTAAAAATCAAAAAAAAAATTTTTTGGTTTGTATGGAAAAATGATTTTTAAGGCCCCGCTCTTTAAGGCCCCGTCGCGTAGGGAAGGCGTGGTCCTAGGGGCGTAAAATTTTTCCTGAGTTATTTTTAAGTCAAAAGGAAAAAAATGAGCGGGTACCGTCTCAAGATTTCTAACATTTCCAAAATAAGGGACACTCTAATGTCCATGCATCGGGACTGCACTTTTTGAGCTACCGCAATTTTTCTGACCCAAGGTAAGATATTCGGTACAAATGCACGTCATATTTTTTGAGAAGTTATTTGTATGTGAAAGTGGCTATTATGCATATATTTTGATGAAATTTTGTACAAGAGTTCTTATTGACCCAAAAAATAATTCTGTTGAAATTAGGAGAAGTTGGCCCATATTTGAACCTAGTCCACATAGAAGGGTGTATCAAAATTTTGACAAAAATGACAATAGAACTCTCAAATTATGTGGTATCTGGCAATTCATTTGGAAAAGGTAAAAAATGATTTTATTGCTATCTAATATTACATAAATTAAATACCTGAAAATTGCAAATAAATTTAAAACCAATGGAAATAACTGGTAAAACCAAGTACCTGTTATATTCTGTTTCAAAGAGGTAAAAAGATCATGTTGAAACTTCGAGCAATAGTATATTAATCCATGCATTCATTTTTTTTTTCATTATTGTTTAAACAATGGCTAAATTCAGTTATAGTGTTCTATCTGATATATATTTTGAATGGAAAGATGAAAACGACATTATTTTACATATAATGAATAATCCATTCTTTAAAATATGCGACAAACAAGAAATTAAATTTCATAACATAAAAATTAAAAAACTTTTTTAATACTTTAAGAAAACGGTACAATCAATGTTCCAGAAACAAGAAATTGTTAAGAAATAAACTTATTTTTAAAAAGCCATCAGTAACTACCACGGAAACTGGAAAAGGTGGTCGACCAGCAAAGCCAATTGTTAATTGTAGTGAAAGATCACGAAGACGCAAGCTTAAACATATCAATGAAGAAGTTTCTTGTAGCATCATAAAGGATTCATTTCTGCATCAAATTCAACCATCTAAAACTAAAAAGAGTAAAATTGCTATCATTGAAAAAATAGTGGAAGCAAGCCCCAGACGCACAAAAAGGATTTTAGAAAGTATGCCGACACCAATAGAGTTTCTGAATAACCGATAAATTTAGTAACCGCGGTTTCGGTTATCAAAAATTGAATAACCGATCGGTTTCGGTTATTTTCGGTTATAGGTAAAAATTATTCTAGTAGAAAAACTATATTTTTCAAAACCTTTTTATTAGCATCAAATTCAGTTTAAATTCCCATTTAGGTTAACTTCCGCTTATGTCTTTAAAAAGGCGAATTCAATTTATCTTTCAAATATTCCTCATCTTCAGAACTGAATAATTCTTCGTCAACTGGATATAAATAAATTTAAATGATCTCGTTAGTAAAGTAAGAATTTAAAATTAAAAAGATTTTAATTTTGTCATTATTAACTGGATTTTAATTGAGACGAACAATCTAAATCTGAAACTTAAAATTTCTGAAACTTGTCTCCACTAGTTTGTTGTATTTTTTCCGAATTGCGTAAACCAAAAATTAGTCTTGAACCAAAATTATAAAAGTTGTCGTTGGATTTATGGATATTGACAGCTATTTATCGTCTATCTTTAGCGCTTGTCCATTCATTCATACCCAGTCGACAAAAAAATCACCCCTGATATACTGCTGATCATCCCTTTATAAAATTGCTGACATCTTCATACAATTTTCCCAAATGTCTCCAATGACAAGTCAGCCGCTGTCTAAAAGCATTGTTGATGGCCACCGATGCTGGTGCACACTGCTGACTTGTCATTGGAGACATTTGTAAAAGTTGTGTGAATATGTCAGAAATTTCATAAAGGAAGTGTCAGCCGTATGTCAACGGTGATTATTTTGTTTCCAAATGGGTAGTTTAGCTAAATTTTTCCAATTTTGAATCTCATAAAAGAGAGGCCGTTTTAAGTGTAACGGCTATATTCTTAACAAAAACGGGCAATTAACTTTTTCACACTCATTTTTGTTAAAAGGGAAACTTGGCACTCGATTTAAGTCACTTGTTTTTTTTTATAAAATGTAAATAGTTGGTAATTTAAATTACTTTTTTTAAATGCCAAAAAAAATATAAAAAATCTATAAAATTAATAAAATTCGGATAACCGAACATATATGGGACGGTTTCGGGTTCGGTTTTCGGCTTCAATAACCGCGGTTTCGGTTACGGTTTTAACCGAAACAGAAACTCTAGACACCAACTAAAGAAAATAAATTTACTCCAGAAGAAGCATTTGCACTATTTTTGGATTTAAAAATGACTAAAAACCAATATACAGAATTGCGGAAGCGAACCAATGAAAAAAATTGTGGAATTTTTCCATCATATCGAGATATAGTTTCTGCCAAAAAAGATTGCTTACCTTGACCAACTGCTATTAGTGTAACTTCAAGTTCAGCAGAAATAAAATTGCAGGATCTTCTTGAACACACTGCAGAACGATTATTAAAGACATTTGATGCTGACTATTTAAAGAAGTTTAAAAATTGCAGCATGACTTTAATTTCTAAATGGGGATGTAATGGGTCCTCTGGCCAGAAACAATACAAACAATGTAATGCGGAAAATTCATCAGATGCCAATTATTCATGATTTCTTTCGTTCCATTACGTTTAACAAAAACTTATATTGGTTTAGAGCCGTCAACTAGTAGAGCTGCAGAGATATATGTATGGAAGAATGAAATTCCCTCGTCAACAAAATTTTGTAGACCAATAAAGTTTGCTTACAAAAAAGAAACTAAAGATGTCATAACTGAAGAAGTTGGCAAAATAAGAGATGAAATTAAAGAACTTCAGCCAGTGATATTTGAATTTAATGACCAATGCATCGAAGTTAACTTTAAAATGTCACTTACAATGATCGATGGAAAAGTTGCACAAGCTTTAACCGAAACAAAGTATTCGTCAAACTGCACCATATGCCAAAAATTGAGCCAACCACCAACACAAGACGATAGTTTTAATGAAGCATATGAATTTGGAATGTCACCTCTTCATGCTAGAATTCGTTTTATGGAGCATATTCTTAAATTGGGATACGACTTGGAATTTGGCCCGTTAGGCGAAACAGTGAGAAACAACAACGAAAATTTGGAAAAAAGAAAGCAAAAAAAAAGATATTCAAGAAAAATACCGTGAGATAGGCCTTATAATTGACCAGTAAAAGCAAGGAGAAGGAAATTCTAATGATGGAAACACAGCAAGGAGATTTTTTTCCGATCCAGAAACTGCAGCTTCTATAACTGGAGTAGATTACGATTTAATACGACGATTCCAAATCATATTAGAAGTTATAGCATGTAGCAAAAAGATAGATGCAAAAAAATTTGGTCAGTATGCTAATGAGACAGCAACCCTTTATAACCAAAAATATTCTTGGAGACGTATGCCAACCACAGTTCACAAAATTTTGTTCCATGGGGAACAAATAATTCAGCACAATATGCTTCCAATTGGAGATCTCTCAGAAGAAGCGCAAAAAAAAAGGAACAAAGACTACAGATTCTTTCGCCAGCACAATACAAGAAAAATTTCCAGATATTGTACTAATGAAGATCTTATTAATATTTTGTTGTGCACATCAGACCCATATGTGTCCAGTATTCGACAAAAATGGAAATCAACCTCATTAGAGTTAGATGAAGAAGCTAAACAACTGCTGCAAAATGAAAATCAAAGCTAATTGGAATAAATTTTTACTAATATTGTTTAATTAATACTAGCTTAAAGATTATAATTTGTTTCTAATTTTAGTATAAATCTTTATTAATACATTTAAATAAAATATATGTGCACTTTAAATCAATAGTAAAAGTTTACTTAAAATTTTATCGATGTTGTGTTCTGTATATAATATATCCAAATGGTATTGATATTGTTGGGAATTTCAGTGTTATTTTTCAGTTTAATCCTCAAAAGAATTAGCTTTCTTCCAAAAAAAAACAACCTTTGGCCCCTGTGAATATTGAGACTAAATAAATGTCAGGGGCCAAATGTTGGTATTTTCTGACCAAAATTAAGTTTAGGAATAATAAATAAGTATTGGTTGTAAAATACGATTGAAGAAAATAAGAAATTATAAAAAAAAATACCTATTTAAAATGTCAAAATATTTAACTTTTACATAGAAACTCAACAAAAAATTAAAATGCATATTTAACTCCACATTTCTTACGTTCCTATCAGTCGATTTTTACGTTTGAACACGCAAATTGAAGCTTAAAGTCCCTCCTATTAAACAAAACAAATTGCGTAAAAAAATACCAATCCGGTCAAAAGTTATAGAGTTTTGACCGCTATCTCGCGAAATTGACCACTGTGCGACGGCTCGCTGACGCACCTGACATCCCCATGACATCTCTATATACCGAGTTGAGGACAGTTTCATTAAAAATTTAAAAATTTCCTCAATCATATTCAGCAGTAGTCAGGGGTGCTGACATTCCCATGATATTTCCCCTAAATCGTCTTTGTGGAAATGTCTGATATACACTCTAATCAAATGAGTCCAGTTTCCTACTATAAATTGGGTAAATTTCAACAAATTCAAATAATATACTACTACAAATGTGTAAATTTCCAATAAATTTTTGGTAAAACTACACATTTTGTGTAAATTTACCCAATTTATAGTAGGAAACTGAAATCATTTTAATTAGAGTGTAGGTCATATGAAAATGCCAAAAATCTTCTTATTTCCATTAGTTTTTACTTCCATCCAATTTCCTTTATGAAATAAGAAATTTTCTTTTAAAAGAAATTAACCGTATAACCGAATTTATTGGCATTTCAGGCCCGTTAAGTCGAGGGCCCTGTGCACGTGCCTAGTGTGCCCTAATGGTTAAAACGATACTGCCCAGATGTAAAAGTTTAGTTTGATATACAGCTGTTGTGAAGACATTTCCTTATACAATTTTTTCACGCTCTTAAAACAAACATTCATTGATGACAATGTTAGGACATGTCCTCAAGAACTACCTATTATATGTCAGAATCTGAAGGCATTTCCTCATGGAAGCACTATGCAAATTCCCCAATAACACATTTAAAAAACTTATTAAATTTATATTTTTTTAAAGACCATGAAAAATCAATAAAATGTTACCGAACAAAAAAAAAACTTTAAAACAATTAAAATCACGAAAAATTCACGCAACAATTTTACTCACGCACGATCACGCACAAACTTTTTTGTGTTACTCACGCTCACTCACGCTCACGTGAGTAGAAAAAAAAATACTCACGAATCACGTGATTCATGCGTGATTCACGTGATTCACGTTAATCACGTGATTGGTGCCCATCTCTACTTTATAATTTGAAGTGTCTGACCGAATATTCGGTAGGCAAAAAAGTACAATTCGGCCATTATTCGGCTTCGGTCACATTTTTGGATGAATATGGCCGAATACCGAATAATTGTAAAAAATTGTAGTCAATTGTTGAAAACATATTCAAGTAGAAAAACACGTTTTTTGGTGATAGTAATTTATTAAAAATATTATTATTTGGAAAAAATTACGTTTTTTAATAATATAAAAAAAAAAAAAATTTGAGTGTACAATTTTTTGAGTGTATAATTTTTTGAGTGTATTTTTTTTTTGTTTGAGAATAAAAAGTTTTTTGAATGAAAGAAACACTGTAAAATATTTTTATAGCTTTCCACTAAGCTTTAAAGCGATTTAAGTGTGTTTTTCAACACGTGAATTTGCGAAAAAAACATTTATCATAAATTTACGTTTTTGTCAATAACTCATTCGTTCGCACTCGTTCGCATACCATATTAATATACAATAAAACCTGAGCTTTCTACGAAAATTTACATGTATAAAAATGTTTTAACAATTGTTAACATTTTAAGTTATACTCCACGAAAGACGATAAAACTATTCACAATTTCACAAAAAATTACCCTTAAAAAAACTCCAAAATAACTACGGAATTTTTTTTTTTTTCCAAATATGTAAAGAATTCGTAAAAATACTCACAACGCACAGTGATTCGTTCCCATATATCGAGTGGGCAAAAATAGAATATTGGTCGCAGATTTCTGAAATTTGGTACACAAGCATTAAATTATTTAATCAAGAAAAAAACGAGTTTTTGGAAAAATCGGAGCAAGGACACGCCTACCTCCCATATATCCTGAAATTTAAATATGTGATTAAAACTACAAAAATGGTCACAAAATTTCCAAACCTTGTCAATGTTACCAATTTTGATATAGTATTTTATGTGTAAATTTTTTTCTATATTGAAGCAAGGACTCGTGTGGCTGCCATATATCCTTTTTCTTAAAAATATTGTAAATCGCTCAAAAATTACTCGATACTCTTGAAATTTTTTGTAATAATTTAAATAAGTGATGTCAATGTGTGTGCCAAATTTCGCTGAAATCGGTTTTGTAAAACAAAAGTTATTTATATATCCTTTTTAAAAACTACAATAAAGTGTTAATATAGATTAATCACAAAAATAAAATAGAAAGATTTGTCAACGATTTTCCAAATTTGGTACGCAGGCACAAAATTAATTAAAAAAAAAAAAGTAAAAATTTTGAGCAAATCGGTGGAAGGAAATTTGTACCTGTCTTATATCCTGAAATTTAAAAGTGGAGTTTTAGCCACAAAACTTGATATACTTAAAATTACTTAACTTAGTTATTGTCTTAGAAATTTAGATAACTATCGACGTACAACATTTGTATTTTAATCTGAGCAAGGACTCGCGTGGCTGCCATATATCCTATTTCTTGAAATCGCTGTAACTATTTTAAAAATCTTTCAATTGCTATCACATTTTAAATATAGATTAGATCAAATGGCGTCAATAAGTGTGCCAAATTTCGTTGAGTTGCTTGCAGTAACCAAAAAGCTGTTAATATATCCTTTTTTTAAATATAGTCAAAAACATAAAAATACATAATAACTGCTAAAACAAAACATTCGCAACACTTATTTCCTATTGCATTACGAAAATAAATTTATTCAAAGTAAGTTTTAAGTAAACTCGTTTAATACTTGCTAAGTATATACCCCGTTAATAACAAAAAACTTAAAAAAAAAAATTTTTTTTTTTCGTTTTTTCCAAAAGCTTAGTTATTTTTATTATTTGATCGTATAGAAAACAGTCCAGGATGTTAAAAAAATCAATAAAAAATAATTTTTAAGCACGAACTTTTTTTATATATCTCAAAAAAAGTTTTGGTTTTGATTTGGGATACCAACGAAAATCAAATACTGGTTTTAACGCAAAATGGCCCACTGTATACTTATTTTACCGAATTATTTACTATAAACTTATGGTATACAATACAATAAATCCTTTTATATAAAAAAACACTAAAATGTTGATGTATTTTTTAAATTTATTTACAGTAAATAAAATAAAAAATAAAAAAAAATAATCCAATTTTTGATTTTTTAAAAAAAAAAAATTTTCAACTTAAAAAAAAAACTTAGTTATTTTTATTCTTTGATTTTATAAAACGTAGTTAAAGGTACAAAAAAAATAAAAAACAAAAAAAATTTATTCACGAACTTTTTTTATGTAGGCCATTAAAATTTGGTGATTTTGGGGATTTAATTTTAGTTAGAGTCGTAGATAACTTTTAAAGCAAAACGGCCCACGTATTGCATAATTTTTTTCTGATTTTTTATTATATTTTTACAGAATACTATATAATATATCAATGTGTAAAGAAAAATACTTAATATTGGATTTTTTTTTCTAATATTTTTTCCATTAATAATACAGCTTTTGAAAAAAATTAAATAAAGACACAAAAAAAACCTAACTTTTTTCCAACTTCAGACAAAAACTTAGTTATTTTTATTGTTTTCCCTTATAAACCATAGTCCGAGCTATCGAAAAAGCGAAAAAAATATTTTTTTGACTCACGAACTTTTTTTATGCATTCCATCAAAATTTGTCAATTTTTGGGGATTCGGTAGAAAAAATATAGATTTCAGAGCATTACAAAAATGTATTTTAAGATTAATTCTAAAAAATTGCAAATACAACTTTTAGCAAATATATTTAAGTAACTTTTGCAAAAAAAAGTTCATTGATTTCTTTAAAATTCGATTTTTAATAATTATTTTAGTAAACCTATAAAAATAAATTTTTAGGTTTTAACACAATAGCGTTGAATTTCGATACTTTAGCGCCCTCTTGTGGCAACATATGACTTCTTAAAAATAAGAAAAGTACATATTTCTTTTAGTTTACTATTAAACTGTAAAAATACAAAAAATCATCAACATTGAAGACATACTTTTTTTTTTGATTTTTGCCAATGAAACGAATCACTGTGCAACGGTGAGCCTCAGCGATGTTTAGGTTCAACTTTGGTGTCGACGAAAAGTGTAAGCGCAGTTCGATTTCTACTTGATAAAATGTCACAAAACTGTTAACAGCGATATCGTAGCTGCTCGCATTCGCGAGATATCGCGAAATTAGTGTTTTTGTATTTTCTAAAATTTTAACAATGAAGTTTTTTTAAATATCTTCAAAAACTGAGTATGCGGATTTAATTGCATTTATTTACAGGTCACTAAACAGTTAACATTGAAATTATATCTTCTCAATTTCGCGAGAAATCACAAAATTAAGAAAAAAAAAAAATTAGGAAAAATTTTATTTTTCTCGTAAATTAGCATTCAAGATATTGATTTGAGCAGTTTTACCACCTTTAACCACATAAAATTTAAACTGCATACAATATATTTGTCGTTTCTTGATTTTCTTCCTTTATTTTAGACAAAATAAATTAATTAATATAAATGCTTGAGCAGTAATTTTGCGATTTCTCGGGAAATTGATCATCTATAATTTTTATGCTTGCAGTTTTGTCAATTTTAATAAAATCGTATTCAAACTGCATACACTGAAAAAAATAACTATACTGAAATTAAATAATCACTGTTATTAATTTAAGTAAACAAATTTTTTTGAATTTACTTCAACTTATCTTAATATAAGGTGGTTTTACTTAAAACAAAGAAAATGAACTTGAAGATAGTACATGCAAATACTTAAAAAAGCACAAGAGTTTTCCTTAATTTGTTTTTTTAAATTAAGTTAAATATTCTTTACATTTATGGCGAATGGATTGCATTTAAGAAAAAAGGGTTTATTAAAAAATTTGGTTTTACTTAAAAGAAAAAATTTAAATTGTGTGCAAAAAAAAAAAATAAGTACGTAGCTTACTTAAAAATAGTATAGACATTTTCAAGACCTTGTATCAAATAAGTACAAATCTTTAATTGCAAATCGCATTTTCTTTAATTTAATTAATTTTTGTTTTAATTTAAGACAAAAGTAATCTTTATTTTATCGATTTCTTTGACTTTATTAAAATCCATATCTTCATCAGTTTAAGATAGAATTTACTTAACTTAAGGAAAAAAATACTTTAGGTATTTTTTGGACCCCATCTGGGGGCCGCATGTGGAGACCCCATGAGACCCTAACATGAAATCCAAATTTCGATTTTCGCGGAACTTTCAAATACCTATAACTCTGCAAATACTGCAGATACGAAAAAAATTCTAAAGACATTTTTGTAGTCATTAACTTGCAGAATATGACCGCCGAAGACCCGAAAGCCCTCCGAGTTATAGTTTTCGAGTTATTTCATGATCAAATTTCTCAAGACCCCATTCCCATATCTCGAAAACTATGCAAGATAGAGCGATTCTGACCAAAATTTTGGATCAAAATCAATAGTGACCCTATAATAGTGTACGCATATACTCATGGGCGGACCCAATATATTGGGGGCCCTAAGGGTCCTCACATTGGGGCTCCATAGGGTCCACAGAATCCGTTAGTTTAAGGAAATTTTTACTTATTTTAAAAAAATATTTTTCCTCTTGATAAAAACAATTAAACTTATATTAAGTACAATTTTACTTACTTTTAAGATATATTTAAGTAAATGCATTACTATGTTTTAGGTAAAAATATACTTGGAAGAAGAATTAATATCTTTGGAGCCCTCGCCTACCCTCCTTTTTTAAATTAAGTGCAACATGCTATAAAAATGGTAAATTTTTTTTCAGTGTATGGCCGAAAAACCCTAACTCGCGGCAAAAACTATTTCCCGACAAGCTAGCCTCACCAAATTTGGTATGCAGGGTTCTACTGTCGACATATTCGATTTGAGAAAAAATGGGCCCCTTTTTCTAGTGGCCCGCCCATAAGAGGGATTTTAGAAAAAAATTAATGCTCACAAAACTGTATTTAATGCAAATCTTTCTTTATAATTTGAAGTGTCTGACCGAATATTCGGTAGGCAAAAAAAGTACAATTCGGCCATTATTCGGCTTCGGTCACATTTTTGGACGAATACGGCCGAATACCGAATAATTGTAAAAAATTGTAGTCAATTGTTGAAAACAAATTCAAGTAGAAAAACACCCCGGGTAAAAAAAAATTGTATGGTAAAACATGTTATCTTATAAAATTATATATAAATAAATAATCTGATTTTGATAAATTTCATCCGAAAATTGGCCGCGCCAAAGTTATCTCATAACATCATATAATATATGAAGTTACAGTTTAATATTTGATTGTATGTGATTTCATCCGGAAATTGGCCGCGCCAAAGTTATCCCAAATTATCTATTATCATGATTTTGTATTAAATATGATATAATATGATGTAATTTCATCCGGAAATTGGCCGCGCCAAAGTTATCTTAAAATATCCAATATCATGATTTTATATTAAATTGGATATTATATAATGTAATTTCATCCGAAATTTGGCCGCGCCAAAGTTATCTTATAATATCTGATATCTTGATTTTATAAAAAAATTATTGGATACATTTTTATCCAAAAAATTTTTCTGTTTTTAGATTTATTTTTAGATATAATAATGTCAACTGAAAATAAATAAAAAAAAAAAAAAAAACTTCGAACGGACGGGGATTAGAACCACAAGTCTTCCGTTTTGTAATCGCAATCTCTACCCTCTAGACCAGCGGACGTTGTTAGCAAATAACAACTTTAAAAGACTTAGTTTTAAATAAATTGATCGTATCTAATTATATCAAATTGATCTAACATATAGTAATATATGATTATATCTAATTAAATATGTTATTCACTTGTACACAATTTTCAAAAAGACTTAGAAAATTTTTGATAAAATTTGCAAAAAAAAAAAAATTGGAATGACGTACAGCGCTATTAGGGGCTTCCATGGTAAGCTTAAACAATAATTTTAATGTAGCGGTATGCCTTATTTCCAAGTCATAGGCTTCCAAAGTGAAATAAGACTTTGGCTTATAAATTTTAAATTTTTCATGGAATCAGGAAATCAGAATTAAATTTGAGATCGGGTTCCAAAAATCATTGATAATTTGATAATTTAAACCAAATATAGCTATTATTAACTATATAAATGCAATATAAATTTTTAAAAATGATTGCAAAAATTCAAAAAGTAAAATTTTTTAAGTTCTAAAAAAACAAATGCAATAAAAAAGTGTTTTCCATTTAAAAAAAAATTAAAAAAATATATTTTTTTCTGGAATCGAACTCGGGTTCCCAAAAATGATAGATAATTTTATAATTAATTAAATATAGTTATATATAACTATATAAAAGCAATATAATTTTTTAAAAGTGATTGCAAAAATTCAAAAAAAGAAAAATTTTTAGTTCTAAAAAAAATAAATGCAATAAAAAAGTATTTTCTATTTAAAAAAAATAAAAAAAAAAATATTTTTTTTCTGGAATCGAACTCGGGTTCCCAAAAATTATTGATAATTTTATAATAAATCAAATATAGTTATATATAACTGTATAAAAGAAAAATAATTTTTTAAAAATGATTGCAAAAATTCCAAAAATGAAAATTTTTTAGTTCTAAAAAAATTAAACGCAATAAAAAAGTGTTTTCTATTTAAAAAAAATAAAAAAAAAACTTTTTTTTTCTCGACTGCGCCGGGAATCGAACTCGGGTTTCCAAAAATCATATGTAATCTTATATGATACAATAAAAAGTTTTGTATAACCATATATGTTGACACACAAAAATAAATTTTGAAATACTGCCATATATAATTATATATGGCTAGTTGTTTGGTCAAAAAAATATTTTTTTTATACATGATTATATCAAAATATATATTCCATTACATATGCGACCATTTATAAATATATATTGAGTTTAGACGAAATTTGCGTATATATAGTACCATACAAACACAGATATGTTATCGTTTAAGACACATATAATTGTATCTAATATTTTTGTTGGAAATTTTTTTAGTATGGAACCATATATAGTTTTAAATGGTATTATATTAATCATATATAGTTATACATAAATTGATACTGGATTTTTTGTTTAGTAAAGTCCTATACATAATTAGATATAAAGTCACGTATAATAATGTATGAAATTGGATTAAGTTTTATGTGCAACGTATGATTACATCTACCATTTATATTAATATATTATGAACAATATAATTAGATATGATTTTATATGACATCATTTAAAAAAATTGGAAAATTTCAAAGTGAGATATAATTTTATACTTTGACTCATATAGTTGTATATGGTTTTATGAAAACATATAAAATAATATACATTTATATAAATTCCTTTTTACTCGGGACTTTTATGGTGATAGTAATTTATTAAAAATATTATTATTTGGAAAAAATTACGTTTTTTAATAATATAAAAAAAAATAAAAAATGTTGAGTGTACAATTTTTTGAGTGTATAATTTTTTTGAGTGTAATTTTTTTTTGTTTGAGAATAAAAAGTTTTTTGAATGAAAGAAACACTGTAAAATATTTTTATAGCTTTCCACTAAGCTTTAAAGCGATTTAAGTGTGTTTTTCAACACGTGAATTTGCGAAAAAAAACCCATCCTAAATTCACGTTTTTGCCAATAACTCATTCGTTCGCACTCGTTCGCATACCATATTAATATACAATAAAACCTGAGTTTTCTACGAAGATTTACATGTATAAAAATGTTTTAACAATTGTTAACATTTTAAGTTATACTCCACGAAAGACGATAAAAATATTCACAATTTCACAAAAAATTACCCCTAAAAAAACTCCAAAATAACTACGGAATCTTTTTTTTTCCAAATATGTAAAGAATTCGTAAAAATACTCACAACGGTGAGCCTCAGCGATGTTTAGGTTCAACTTTGGTGTCGACGAAAAGTGTAAGCGCAGTTCGATTTCTACTTGATAAAATGTCACAAAACTGTTAACAGCGATATCGTAGCTGCTCGCATTCGCGAGATATCGCGAAATTAGTGTTTTTGTATTTTCTAAAATTTTAACAATGAAGTTTTTTTAAATATCTTCAAAAACTGAGTATGCGGATTTAATTGCATTTATTTACAGGTCACTAAACAGTTAACATTGAAATTATATCTTCTCAATTTCGCGAGAAATCACAAAATTAAGAAAAAAAAAAAAATTAGGAAAAATTTTATTTTTCTCGTAAATTAGCATTCAAGATATTGATTTGAGCAGTTTTACCACCTTTAACCACATAAAATTTAAACTGCATACAATATATTTGTCGTTTCTTGATTTTCTTCCTTTATTTTAGACAAAATAAATTAATTAATATAAATGCTTGAGCAGTAATTTTGCGATTTCTCGGGAAATTGATCATCTATAATTTTTATGCTTGCAGTTTTGTCAATTTTAATAAAATCGTATTCAAACTGCATACACTGAAAAAAATAACTATACTGAAATTAAATAATCACTGTTATTAATTTAAGTAAACAAATTTTTTTGAATTTACTTCAACTTATCTTAATATAAGGTGGTTTTACTTAAAACAAAGAAAATGAACTTGAAGATAGTACATGCAAATACTTAAAAAAGCACAAGAGTTTTCCTTAATTTGTTTTTTTAAATTAAGTTAAATATTCTTTACATTTATGGCGAATGGATTGCATTTAAGAAAAAAGGGGTTTATTTAAAAAATTTGGTTTTACTTAAAAGAAAAAAAATTAAATTGTGTGCAAAAAAAAAAAAAAATAAGTACGTAGCTTACTTAAAAATAGTATAGACATTTTCAAGACCTTGTATCAAATAAGTACAAATCTTTAATTGCAAATCGCATTTTCCTTAATTTAATTAATTTTTGTTTTAATTTAAGACAAAAGTAATCTTTATTTTATCGATTTCATTGACTTTATTAACATCCATATCTTCATCAGTTTAAGATAGAATTTACTTAACTTAAGGAAAAAATACTTTAGGTATTTTTTGGAACCCATCTGGGGGCCCCATGTGGAGACCCCATGAGACCCTAACTTGAAATCCAAATTTCGATTTTCGCGGAATTTTCAAATGCCTATAACTCTGCAAATACTGCAGATACGAAAAAAATTCTAAAGACATTTTTGTAGTCACTTGTAGAATATGACCGCCGAAGACCCGAAAGCCCTCCGAGTTATAGTTTTCGAGTTATTTCATGATCAAATTTCTCAAGACCCCATTCCCATATCTCGAAAACTATGCAAGATAGAGCGATTCTGACCAAAATTTTGGATCAAAATCAATAGTGACTCTATACGTACGCATATACTCATGGGCGGAACCAATATATTGGGGGCCCTAAGGGTCCTCACATTGGGGCTCCATAGGGTCCACAGAATCCGTTAGTTTAAGGAAATTTTTACTTATTTTAAAAAAATATTTTTCCTCTTGATAAAAACAATTAAACTTATATTAAGTACAATTTTACTAACTTTTAAGATATATTTAAGTAAATGCATTACTATGTTTTAGGTAAAAATATACTTGGAAGAAGAATTAATATCTTTGGAGCCCTCGCATACCCTCCTTTTTTAAATTAAGTGCAACATGCTTTAAAAATGGTAAATTTTTTTTTCAGTGCAGTAGCTTATATAGTCAAACTGAGGTGGGGTCCTGCATCATTTTTAAAATAAGACACGAGCCTTAAAACATTAAGGTGTTAAAAATCTATTATATTTCAAAAAAGATCAATTGGTTTTTAAAAAATGTATGTAAATTTGAAAAATGAATTTTAATTTGAAAAATATCAACTGAATTTCAAGCTGACCTGTAAAAAGTTTTACTTAAGTATTTTTAAGTAAATAATCAAATATTTATACTTAAAGTTTTCAAGTTCAAATATTTTATTTACTTACTTAACATTTATTTAAGTAAGTAAAAAAATATTTGTACTTGCACATTTCAAATACAAGTAAATTCAAATATGTTTATACTTGGTATAAGTAAAATACTTACTATAAGTAAAATACTTATTATAAGTAAAATACTTGAAGAAAATGTTTAAAAATAAAATATTTGAACTCAAATAAAATATTTGGCAACTTTTTTTCAAATAAATTTATTTGTCATAAATATTTTTATTAAATAAATTTCGAAGAATTTCTTTTTAAATTTGTTAATTTTTCTGCCACACATCAAATGTTAGTTCAGCGAAGACGTTATGGCTGAATTTTGTGGAGTTTGTTATCGTTAAGTCAGGCCGAAGGTTATTAGCCAGGAAAACTTTAATTAGCGAAGCCGCTTGGCTTAAACCTTCATATTAAGAACTATGGATGTATTTTGAATTCCTTAAAAAAATATGTATTGGAACCAAAAGGTCTGAATGTGAGCAGTTAGTAATTCCAAATCCCTGCGAAAGTCAAGCAAAAATTATAGTTCCAGAATTCATGTGACAAACATGCCATAACGTTCATTATGACAAACAACCATATAGGACATAAACCCTATTATGACTCCAATGGCTGTTTCACAGCATGTCTCCATAAATATGGGAATTATGTCCATTTTTATAAGTTTATTAACCCAATTTTTTATCCTTATCGGTATTTTGACCTACGTAATTCATATCAGTGAAAATTCCCTTTCCGGAAGTTAGGATAATATTCGTGAAGATTTTGGCATATCAAAAAAATATAAAATGAGAAAAAATTATTTTGGTAGTAAATTTTTTTAAATCTTGAAAATCCGCCATAGAAAGTGGAGTTTCCAAAAAATCAGATTATACCACTTAGGATCGGCAGGTGACATAAGGGATCTTATTTGTTGGTCAAAGAGGTGAATTTTTCCATACATAGACTTCTACATATATTCCATGTGTCAGAATCTTTGCGAGAAAGGCTTAAAAAATTATTTCTTGTAGGAAATTCTGAAAATTTTACCAATATTTTTACAGAAAGTGTATTGGAAAAATGCATTTGTGCAAAAAAATTGTTTTGAAAAATTGGCATTTATGCCCTTAATTGCGCCAACAATTAGAATGTTGAATATTTGAAAATTTTGGGCAAGTATAAAAATATTTGAAAAAATGTTCTCAAGTATTTTATTTGTAAACATTGTTGACAAATATTTTATTTGTAAACATTTTTTCAAATATTTTATTTATTTGAAAATATTTGAACTTGCACTCGTTAAGTAAGTATTTTGTTTTACTTACTTGTTAAAATGTTAAGTAAGTAAAAAAATATTTGTATTTGAAATTTTCAAGTACAAATACAAAAAATATTTGAAAAATTGTAAAATAAGTAAATAAATTTTCAAGTATTTACAGGTCTGATTTCAAGTCGATAGTCGTAAGCTAAATTCAGTCTATTAAAACCAAATTTCAATGAGTTACATACTCTGCGTTTTAGTTTGCCCATTACTGACTTATGCGTTCCTAGGCAAATGATGTTACATATTTCTAAAGACAGAGGAGATAATGTGCTTATTCTTTACGCTTTAGTTTTTTTGTTGTTTAGTATTATAGATTGTTGCTGTTTTTGTAGGGTTTTTGCGTGCTAATGTTTATAAATTCTTAGAAACCGTATGTAGTATATGTGCTTTAAATATATTTATATGTAGATAAGTGGGTCGTGTACATACAAGAGAGGAGGTGAACAAAAGGAGGAGTTGCAAGCCAAAAAGCCTTTGAATATTTTAATATGATTTAATACAATAACATTTGTGTGTGTGTATGAGTGTATGTAAGTATTCGTGTATATTCTATTACACTTCACACACATGCACATATAGTTTATAAAGGATTTTTGTTAACTCTTAATCACACAACATGTATGTATGTAGGTAAGAGGTAATAGTTTTTTTTTATTTATGCATATAAAATGTACAATGTAAATTAGCCTGTCCCGAAAATGGCGCCTTTTTGGAATTTTGCTTGATAATAGCAAAAAATTATTCGTATTACAGAGATTATAATGGGAAAAATAATGCAAAGAAATTTGGAGTTTGTCTTTGCTCCCTACAATCGGTCAAAGTTCGCAATCGTAGTTCATTTTGTAAATTTTTTTTTTTTTGTTTTGACCGCTATTCGCGGAATGTTTAGTATATTATGGGAAAGGTATTTAAAAAATTTTCATGAAATAATTTCATCATGCAAATTTTATCATGCAAATTTTTTTCCCTTAATGTACTCCACATTCTGAAAATTTTGCAGCCAAAACAAAAACATACTTTTTTTTGAAAAATACACAACGATTGCGAAATTCAACCAGTTGTTGAATTTCGCATTTTTTTACCTTAAATTTTATTTTTCGGGACAGGCTAATGTACATGTAAGAGTGTTAATGTTTGTATGTTTGTGCATGTAAAGCTTTTAGTTACAACAAGTGCGTGTTTGAGTTTGGTTACGGTACAAAAAAAAAAATAAAAAATAATATAAAATGGAGAGATCAAGATAACCAAGGATTACAAAATGCTTTTATTTATGGTTCGAAAAAGAAGATTATCATAATGCTGAAGAACATTTACATTAAAAAAAACGAATACATAAACCTAAATATAAATATACACAAAAGTATTACACATCATCTAAATACTGACAATGAGGCGTGGCGAGATTGTCCTTCCGCACCACAGACACATGTATTTACAAGTACAAGTGTAGTGTTTTATCAGTGAACTATGGGCCAAAATATATGTGTAAGAGTGGTCCAAAATGACACTTTTATTCAAATCCCGAGCTACACTAGGCTGCCCCGTATACTTGGTGCATACCAACTCCCTGTGAAAAAAGACACGAAGAAATAACTGGAAAAATTGTAAAAATTGTTTGTTTAACATTGTTCATTAAATCTCTTATAGTAAAACCACAATATAGTCGTCGTTGAACCCACTGCTATTGTGGGGCATCTCGATGAGGTGCAGTCATAATTTTTATGTGATGTTTCGGACCGCAGCACGTTGGGTTGAAATGCATCAAAAGTGGCGCTTTATTCAAAACTGAAAAAAAAATTTTTACAAAAATTGTTAATTTAGGGTTAAAGTATATAAAATTACACTAAAAAATCTGTCACAACTATTATTCTGAGTTGTTTACTTTTCTTGCAATCCGCCGTCAAAATCAAACAAGTTTTTGTGTTTTTGAATATGGTGCTAAAAATTGAAAATCAACTTATTTCTAGAATTTTTTTTTGGTATTTATTCATTCAAAGGTAATTTTTTTATTATGGAACCATCATTTTCAGGCATTTTCAAATACATTTCTGTTTTTTGTTTTTTGAAAATTGTTGTAAAAATATTTTTGTAAAATGTTCCAAATTTGGAGTATTTTTAATACTTGATGGAATATAAAAAAAAAATGTAAGAGGTTGTTATTGCTTATACATTGTGATAATAAAGCACATAGTATAAGCTTTAATTTAAAAGAAAAAAAAACGTCCGCGTTTAATGCCGTTATTTTTTTATTTAAGATTTTATGAAAAAAATATGGTGGCTTCAATAACACCGCATCACAAAAAAACAAAAAAGTTTCTGACCCAGAAACTAAACCCACTTATCCTTATGTATTTTGACCTTCTGAAATCGATTCTGTCATCAGAATTGAATTCTATAGTTGG
The DNA here is from genome assembly GCA_963921195.1 of Pegoplata infirma. NCBI lineage: Eukaryota > Metazoa > Arthropoda > Insecta > Diptera > Anthomyiidae > Pegoplata > Pegoplata infirma. The sequence goes on from OY992536.1 coordinate 191,632,928, forward strand.
GGTTTTATGTGATTTACAAGGAAAGTCCGAAAAGTGAACCCACCTAATTTCCTTGTGAATTTGACAAAGTTACAACATTTTTTAATTTTATTTCTGTATGTAAGGTTCAAGTCTGATTTATTACGTAGAAAATAAGAGTATTTTAAATAAAATCTGTAAAAAATTGCAGAAGTTACATGCATTTGAACAAAAACGAGTTATTTCAGTTTTATACAAAAACAGTTGTATTTATGTTGTGAATTAATGCATTTTTGTTCAAATGCAAGTAACTTCTGCAATTTTTGATGGATTTTATGAAAAAACCTCTTATTTTCTTCGTTATAAATCAGACTTGAACATTACATACCGAATTAAAATTTTAAAAAATGTTAACTTATTGTTGGTCAAATTTACAATTTACGGTTCACTTTTGCGGACTTTCCTTGTAAATTGCAGAAAAACCCAACGGTAGAATTTAATTCTGATCTCGGAATTGAATTTAGAAGGTAAAAATACATAAATAAGTATTAGCGGGTCGAGACCTTTTTTTGTGGGTCTTTGTAATCTATATATAAACAAGTAAGAGTTTAAAATTCGGCTGTGCCAAATCTTTGATACCCTCCAACAAGCAAAAAAATAAAAATTACAGGGACGGTTTTTGTGGGGAGTAGGAAAGGGGCGGGGTAATCAAGTGTCTCTGGGTGGTATAATATAATATCTGACAAAAAACATGCATGATGTTAACTTTATTTATTATGAATAACGCAGCTGAAATTTATCTTTTTTTCAATTTCCAAGGCTTAAGTTAAAAAAGGTAAATTTTAACATTCAAGAATTTTTATGAAAAAATTAGGTTTCTTAATAAATTTAGTATTTATATGAGAGCATATAATTTTTGTTTTAACGTTTATAATAGCACTTTACGTATACTTTAATTTGCTATTTGTTTCAAAATATTGTGTTTTTTAATTTCACAGATACAGTAAAAATTATGAATTTAGTTTTTTCCGAAATAAAGCATAACCACGCGCCTAATATGTTAAATTTTTTTCCAAAATGGTGGTAATTTACTTATTAATGATTAGATGCCAATAAAAAAAATTAATAGTTCAAAATTACAACTTTCCTGACTTTTTTATGGAAAATTTGAAAAAAATTAAAATTTAATGAAACACAAAAATCCGACTTTAAACAAATTTTATGCAAGTATTTACACATATTTATTTTTTATTGTTTTAAATTTTTATCATCGCATTAAAAATACTTTAATTTGCAACTGTATTCATTAAATTATCGCTTTTGGTTTAAAAGTTACAGCTTAAATTGTGAATCAAGTTCAATTTTCAAGAAACACTAAAAAATTCTGACAGGTTAAAAATAAATAAAAAACACATGTTTTCTCTTTAAAAGGGTGCTTTCTAATGTATTATTCATCATTCATCAATCAAAAAATATTATATGTTAAAATTACTGCTTCCCTGAATAAAGCGCCACTTTGCCTCTCATTCAACCCAATTCGCGCAGGTTCGGAACTCGCAGCAGACGAATATAATAAAAAAAATTCTATATAGAAACAATTCAACAATTTTTCAAAGGTTAAACATATAAATGTAATAATATAGGATCAGTGATGACTGCTGATTCAAAAAATATATTTACAACTTTTGCAATTTAAAATTTATTCAATTATCAACTTCACATTTTCAGAATTCGTGAAGGTTTAAAGGTCGCTCACTTTGACGACTTTCGTAATTACATTTGTTTGGAGTTTTCACACAAAAACTTGGGTTACCCAGCAAAAACTTAAATTACCAAGTAACTAACATTGGGGTTTATAACGAAAATGAGTGATTAGTTACGTCCCAATTTCATTCTTAATTACTTTAACAAAGTGGATGTCATTGGAGGCAAGGCCTTCTTTGTTCGCTTACGAAAATGCTAAAAACTAATAGCCCATTCCTAGCTCGCTTACAAAAAGTTGAAAAGGTGACTGCATTGTTTGTTTAGTTGCTCTTATTAAATGAGAGAAAATAAATTAAGAGTAAAATTGTTTTTAATATATTTTTATAAAACTTAACTGGTTTTTAAAATTCGGATTGCAAATCATTTAAGTTAAAAGTAAGGCCTTTTTAAGGGGTATAAAGTAACGCAGAGAGTAATTAGTACTCATTACCAGGTAATCCAGTTGGGAATGGGTACTCATTATCTACCCAGCAAAAATTAGCTAATGAGTGCTAATTCCCAATTGGATTACCTGGTAATAAGTACTAATTACTCGCTGCGTTACTTTATACACCTAAAAAAGGACTTACTTTTAACTTACTATGTAAATAGATTTGCAATCTGAATTTTAAAAACCAGTTAAGTTTCTTAAAATTATATTTAAACCGTTTTACTGTTAATTTTTTTTTTTTTTCTCATTTAATTACTTTTTCAACTTTTCGTAAGCGAGTAAGGAATGGGCATTATTTGTTAGCCTTTTCGTAAGCGAACAAAGAAGGTCTTGCCTCCCATGACATCGCCTTGTTAAAGTAATTAACAATGAATTAATTAACAGGGATCATGAATATATATACTTTATGGGGTCCCAGACCGATATTTCGACGATTTACATATGGAATGACAAACCCTCTATCCCTCTATCACTAACAATAAGTGGAGGGTATAAAAATAGTAAAAAAAAATAAAAACACGATTTTGGTCCACAGATGCTGATTAGCATCGCGATTTTTAAGATTCAAAATTTTTGTTTCACAATGTACACAAGACATGCAAATGTTGAGCCATATTTTTCAAAAAATTCAAACAAGAATTTTCAGAAAAAATTAGTATTAGTGGACTAAAGTCGTGGTTCTGGAATTTTGTTGACAAATTCATGTTCAGCATACAATATTTAGTATGAAAACATGTAATGCATGATGAAATTATTAAAAAAAAAATATTTATAAATTAATTATTTGAAAAGATAGAGGGTCTTTCATTCAGGAAAATTAAGTGCGTAAGAGATAGAGAAAAATATTTTTGTTCTGAATTTTTCACCATAGATGAGGGCCGTTTTACTGAATATTTTGCCATCAAAAAGTCATTATCGTGAAAATTGAAGATAGAGGGTTTTGAATATAGGCCCTCGATATTATTTTAATAAAATGATAAACATTAGCGGCTTTGAGCGACCTTAAGAAAAAACTTTTTTTAATGGGTTTTTGGACAGATCTTATTGTTTTTCAAGTAGGTATAATTGTAGTCTTGTGGAGCTCGAGATTTATAACATTTTGTTTTTTTTTTTTTGAACCACTCTATATATCTTTGGCATAACCTCATAATTTTTCAACTTAAATTTTTAACTTAAACTTTTAACTTAAATGTTATTTTCAAATCAGGTACAACACTATTTGACAGCCAATATACATATCGCTCATTTACTTGTATAGTGTCATAACTCAAAATATTTGATTTTGCAGAAAACGCGTTTAAAGTTCACAATTAAAATCGGTTTTCCATTGAAAAATGTAATAAAGTCATGTTTTCTTCTCAAACTACGAGTTTGAAAGATATTAATACGATTTTTTGACACAATATAAAGCATGATATAACGAATAATTCTGTATCACCAATTCAAAAATCACGTTTTTTGAGTTATGACACTATACAAGTAAATGAGCGATATGACAAAAGTTAAATTATTTTTTTATTGTTAAATTATTTTTTTCTATAGAAGCATTTATAAATTTAAAAAATTCAAATTATAGAAAAAGTTAAGTTAAGAAATTTTGTAAATGTCTCCTCCAAAAAAAGTCGTAATTTTGTGATAGTAAAAGTAGAGATTCTGAAAACATTATCCAATTGAAAAAATATCAGATTAAAAACATGTTTGATCAAGAAATCTTTTTCAATTTTGAAATTTTCTGAGTCATTTGCTTAAAGAAACATTTTCTGAAATACTTTCCCAACAGGACCGTTTATTTGACTATAAACAGTCTTATTTTTTTATTTTTTATTTTTTTTTGAGTAAACAAACTCTTCCCAAATCCCAAATTGAAAAATTCTCTGTTCATAAGTTTTTATTTATTTTTATGTATTTTTCTGCATTTTTTGAGAAAAAAATGCACACAGCACCACCCCGGTTCCAACCAAACTTTTAAAATGCATATTTTTTTTTGTTGTAAAAAAATATCTACCCATTTTATTAAATTTATTAAATTTGTAAATTTATTTAAATTTAGTTCAAAAAAGTACTTAAAAAAAGAATTATGTGCATGTTTTTTCAAAAATATCTGAACCAGAAGAAACCCGTTTAATATTTCATACTATTTTTTAGTATGTGTATAGCATATCGGTACAAGAATTTTTTATAGAACAAACTTAAAAGAAATATTGCAAAAGGGCAAAATTAAACAGTTTGTTTGCTCTCTAGAAAACTTGTCCCAAAACACATGACTCCATTTTTAGGCGCATCGGCGATATTTTAAAATATATTTAAAAAAAATTGCGTGTGTTTAAAATTAAATTAATACATTACCACATTAATCATACTCGTACGCCAAGCTAACTTTCGTTAATTTAACAATATTCGAAACCATTACTCTCATAGGGTCATTATTAGTGAAATCAATCATGAATATTCTTGACCCCCTCCGATATTGATGAAATTTGGTTAAGTTCTTACACTACGTAAAAAACTAACAAATCCAAATTTTCAGCCCTCTAAGTCAACAGGGGCCGAAAATACGGAGGGTCAAAGTTTCCCCCAAAATCTCCCAGTCGCGACACTTTACACCGTAAAAACTTAATATCGTTGGTTCTATTATAGCTAGAAAGCCCATTTTTTGTTTGTTTTGAAGCTCATAATATGCTCTATAAGACCTACCATAACCAAAAAATTTTCGAAAAAAAATAAGGGTTACCTCCCTTATTTTAAGGTCGTGATAAAGGGAGGAGAAAATGGGGAGGATGGTATCCCCCGATTTTTTTTTTACTTGATAATCTTATAGAGAAAGTCCAAAAGAATATATTCCAAAATTTTTAAGTTGGGACAACAATGGGATCACTCAAAATCAAAATTTTTCACAATTTCCCCTAAAATCTCCAAATCGCAACACTCTTGAACCTTAAAAATGTAATATCATATGTGCTATTGTAGCTACAGAGTCCAGTTTTGTTTGTTTTAAAGCTTATAGTACGCTCTACAATACCTACCTTAACCAAAAAATTTTAGAAAAAAAGGAAGGGTGCTCCCCTTATTTAAAAGTCGTGGCAAAGGGTGGAGGAAATGGGGGAAAAGTATCCCCCGATTTTTTTTTTACTTGGTATTCTCAAAGTGCAAGTCCTAATGAACATATCCTAAAATTTTTATGTTGGGACAACAATCAGATCGACCAAAATCAAAATTTTTCACAATTTCCCCCAAAATCTCCAAATCGCGACACTCTTGCCCATTACAAATTTAATATCGTGGACTGTATTGTAGCTACAGAGTCCATTTTTGGTTTGTTTTGAAGCTCTTAATATGCCCTACAATATTACTATTACAAAAAAAATATAAAAAAAATTAGCGGTGCTTCTTGTATTATTAGATCGTGGCAAGGGGTGGGAGAAATCGGGGGATAGTATCCCCCAATTTTTTTTACCTTGTTTTTTTTTTTTTAAGAGTAAGTTCTAGAGAGCATATCCTGAAATTTTTATCTTGGAACTCCAATTGGAGGCGCAAGAATGTCGCGATTTGATGATTTTGGGGGAAAATTTTGATTTTGGTCGATCCCATTGTTGTCCCAACATAAAAATTGTAGACTATGTTCATTAGGACTTGCACTTTGAGAATCCCAAGTAAAAAAAAAATCGGGGGATACTTTCCTCCATTTCCTCCACCCTTTGCCACGACCTTCAAATAAGGGGGCACCAATTCCTTTTTTTGGAAAATTTTTTGGTTTTGGTATGTCTTGTAGAGCGTATTATAAGCTTTAAAACAAAAAAAAATTGGCTCTGTAGCTACAAAAGCACTTATGATATTAAATTTTTAAGGTTAAAGAGTGTTGCGATTTGGAGATTTTGGGGAAAATTGTGAAAAATTTTGATTTTGAGCGATCCCATTGCTGTCCCAACTTAAAAATTTTAGAGTATATTCTTTAGGACTTTCTCTATAAGATTGTCAAGTAAAAAAAAATCGGGGGATACCATCCTCCCCATTTTCTCCTCCGTATATCTCGACCTTAAAATAAGGGAGGTAACCCTTATTTTTTTTCGAAAATTTTTTGGTTATGGTAGGTCTTGTAGAGCATATTATGAGCTTCAAAACAAACCAAAAATGGGCTTTCTAGCTATAATAGAACTAACGATATTAAGTTTTTACGGTTCAAAGTGTCGCGACTGGGTGATTTTGGGGGAAATTTTGACCCTCCGTGTTTTCGCCCACTTTTTACTTAGAGGGCTGAAAATAAGTGTGCATTAGTTTATCACTTAGTGTTACAACTAAACCAAATTTCATCAAAATCGGAGGGGGTCACGAAAATTTTTAGCTATTTTTGATTGATTTCACTAAGACTGACCCCATAATGTTATTTCACTTTCTACAACACTTGACCTTATTGGCAAAACTTTAGCTTAAATGGCCCATTGTGCCATGATGAGACAGTAAAAAGAAAATCCACAAAGATGTGAGAATATTAAATAAATGTTTAAAATAGTTTTAACAGTTATTTGGGTTAAACATTCTTTTTTTTTTGTTACATAAAACAAAAATGGAAAACAAACACACACACACAGACTTTTAAATAAACAAAAATGGTTAATAGTCCAATTTAAATACAAAACTGTCAACTCCATTGTGCATGTGTGTGCTTGTTGGTCTGTCTCTCTATATGTGTTTGTGTTTTCATATTTATTTTGGGGTATTTTTTTTTTGCCTATTTTACATATGATGCGTATATTTTTTTGTTTAGTTGTTTTTAAGTCTTAGCGACGATTTAGCATTTCATCACAAACATCAGAAGCCTAGAAAAACCATAAAGAAAAGTTATACATACTAGAGATGGGCAAACATGTAAATTCTCTTTGATGACATTGTTAATTTTTGAACTTGTTAAAGTTTTTTTTTTTTTGTTCTTTTTATTTTGTTATCCAACTTTTTTCTTTGTGGTATTTTTTTAGAGGCTTTATTGTTGTCCTTTTGACAGTTTACATATGTAAAAGTTTGTGTACATGTCAAAGTCAAAGATTAAAAGATGTTTAAAAAAAAAAAAAAAAAAATTTTGTGTTGTTTATAAAAAAATTAATTCTTAGAATAAAATAGTTTAAGGAATAAAAAAATATATAATTTAATGGAAATACCACACACAAACATATAAAGCTGTTAGAATTTTTGTTAAAGTGGATACATGGAAATTTTTAGCAATGATCCCAAATTTTTGCTATTTTTACTCTAGCAGCTCTAGCTGCAATTTGAGTTAAAACAAGTTAAATTTTAAAGCCGCATTCACAATATTGGAGTACTCCAATCTGTGGAAAATTTTATACCTTTCCCTTTTGCACTTTCATATTTTTAAATTTGACTATCCTTTTTCAATTCACTCCAGAGTCAAACATGTTCTACTCTGGAGTTCCAATCTGGAGTTAACAGAGCCTATGTTAACCGTTAACAGAGAAAAAATACACCTCTGCGAAAGTGCCATCTCTAATAATGTCATAAAAAAATAATAAACAAAACAAAAATTGTGTTAATTTAAAAATAAAATGTTACAAAAATTAAAAAATACAAAAATTTTAATTTTAGAATTATGTGGCCAAAATTTAAAAGGATATTTTCCCAAAATTGCAAAGCATGTAAGTAATATGTCAACAACAATGTGACAGAACTCCACTCTACATTATGCACGAGTAACATTTTAATCTGTGCCATGGATTGGATTGACTCTGACATTGTGAACGTAGCTTTATAAATTTTTAGCGATTATCACAAATTAGTGTCATTTTTTTACCCTCCACTCTAGTGATAGAGGGTATATATAAGTTTGTCATTCCGTTTGTAACACCTCGAAATATTGGTCTAGCACCCCATAAAGTATATATATTCATGATCCTCGACTGATTTTAAGTCGATCTAGCGATGTCCGTCCGTCCGTCTGTCTGTCTGTCTGTCCGTCCGTAGAAAACACGCTAACTTTTGAAAGACTTTACAGAGGCTACTGTAGTTTGGCATATATGTTTGGCATTTACCTGGTCAGGTTGGTATTGCAATCCAGCCAAATTGGTCCAGTGGTTCAAAAGTTATGAGCAAAAGAGTAAATTTCGGCAAGGGTGTTTCGCGAATTTACGAGATAAAAAACACGATAACTTCCGAAAGACAATAATGAGACTACTGAAGCTTGACATGTATCTTTGCCGTTCCCCGGGTCTGTTTGGTTTTAAATTTCAGCTCAATCGGTCCAGTGGTTCAAAAGCAAAACCCTGAATTTCAGATTAGTTTCATCTAAAATGCCATGTGTTTTAACAAGTTTAAAAAGCATTGGTGGAAACTAAACAATGCTTTTCAAACTTGTTTAATTTTAAAGCAATGCTTTTTAAACTTTTTTAGTTTACACTCAAAAAAAATTTTACACTCAAAAAAATTTTACACTCAAAAAAAAATTTACACAAAAAAAAATTAGATTTTTTTTTACAAAAATGACAATATTTTGTGTACATACGTACGTGCATTCACTCAGAAATATTTTTACAGTAAAAAAACATTATACTTGAAAAAAATTTTACACTCAAAAAAAAAAAAAAATTAGTAATTTTTTTTTTTTTTTAATGGCAAAAAAAGATTTTTTTACTCAAAATATAATATTTCTAATCAAAATTGTTAATTTTTTCACGTTAAAAATTGTACTACCCTTTAAAAAAATGCATTGTGGAGGGTATTCATTGATTCGGCAAAGTCGAATTTAACTTTTCTACTTGTTTTCTCTGGAACCTATAGTTAAACAAAAAAAATGTTGGTCCCAATTTTTGTTATTTTTGCTCTAGGACCTCAAAGTCAGCCGCCAATTTTTGCATTTGCTTCATATGTATATGGGGCATTCCATGTCAAATCGAACACTTTGAATACTTTTTGTTTAGAGTTTCCCAATTTGTTGACAGTTTTTAGTACTTTTCCAATGGAACCTTCGAATAAATGGGGGTCGGTCTCACTAATGACCCCTCTCGGACGCATCATTGGACCGGTAGAAGCTGATTAAATAAAAAAAATGTACACCAAATAAAACAAATTGTGTGGGGAACGCCTTAATAGTTAAAGATAGAGGGTAGGTGTGTTCAGAGAAAATGTTTGGACTAAAAAAATGTTGTGGTTCGGTGGTTTGAGCAAATTTTAAAAAATGTCATTTTGTGTGGGAGCCCCCTTAGAAATTGGAGATATGGTATTAGTTTTTTCCGAAGAAATATTTAGACGTAAAAATTAATGCGGGTCGGTCTTGAAAATGATCCCTCTTTGACACATGATTGTAGCAGTAGAAATGATTTTAGAATTGTAAAATTACAATAAAATTTTTTCAAAAAATTAAAAAAAATAGTAATAATCGTTATCCCACGATCCTACAGGGCAAAAAATTTGTAGAATCGATAGAAGTTTTACACAAAAAAATTTAAAAAAATCAAAGAGTACATACATTTTCAAAAATGAGATTTAAAATGTAAAACTGAAAAATCGCATACTAGAGCACTTTTAAGAATTTTTCTGGATTTTTTTAAAAGTACGTAAAAAAACAAAAATTTTGAACAAACAAATTTGCAATTTGGACAATTATTGAAGAAGTTATTAGTAAAAGAAGTTTGATTTATGAAACAAACTAAAAATTTTTAAAAATTCGATATCTTTTGAACGGGTCATCAAAAAAATCTGAAAATTTACCACGAAGGAGTTTTCGAAGGGTTCTTAAAACTGTCAAGAAATTGGAAAAATCTTAAAAAAAAAATATTTAAAATGTCCGATTTGACATGGAATGCCCCATTAGTATGTATTGTTTATGGACGATCATATATGAATAACATCTGAATAACATCTGACACTCACCGGGTGACTAAAACTAAAAAAAAATCTAAGTCTATTGCATTTGATTTGCCACCCCTTTTCAATATTTAGAATTTTTCGCGACCCCCCAACATAAAAAAATAAATTATTAACATGAACTTTGCTCTGTTTTTTTAAAATCTGAATGGAAAAATTTGAAAACCAAATTCAGAAGCAGCATTGAAAAATTACTCTAAACCGTGTGGTCAGATCCCAGATACATACCAAAAATTTCATGTAAAAAACATTTAAAAAATAAAAAAAGAATTAAATTTTTCTAAAATTTGACCTAAATTTCCGAAAAATTTGGAAACCAGGTCCCGAACCTCACCATTTTATATCAAAACTTACTATCGTCATTATTTTTTTATTTCCGAAAATAATAGAAAGATTCCAATTTAACCTGATCAGAAATGATGAAATGTTTACCAAGAAAGCATTTAAAGTCCAATTTGGAGTAATGATTGTTTTTTTTTTCAAAATAACGTTCCAATGTATTGTATTGTTCGAAATTTTATTTGATCACGTATCTAGATCCGTTATTCGGATTCAGATTCGACATCAGCACTAAAAAGTAAATCTAAAAAAGTGGTCAGATCCCAGAATTCTAAAAAAAGAATTAAATTTTTCTAAAATTTGACCTAAATTTCCGAAAAATTTGGAAACCAGGTCCCGAACCTCACCATTTTATATCAAAACTTACTATCGTCATTATTTTTTTATTTCCGAAAATAATAGAAAGATTCCAATTTAACCTGATCAGAAATGATGAAATGTTTACCAAGAAAGCATTTAAAGTCCAATTTGGAGTAATGATTGTTTTTTTTTTCAAAATAACGTTCCAATGTATTGTATTGTTCGAAATTTTATTTGATCACGTATCTAGATCCGTTATTCGGATTCAGATTCGACATCAGCATTAAAAAGTAAATCTAAAAAAGTGGTCAGATCCCAGACGCGTCCAAAAATTTCACAAAAAAGCTCTTAAAAATTCACAAGAATACGTTTTTGTGAACTTTGCCTTTAATTTTCTTAAAAACCTAACGTACTAGAAAAATTTGGAACCCAGATTCGGAATCAGCGTCGGAAAGTTAATAGAAAACAAACTGTCAGATCCCAGACTTAGCCAAAAAAACTTCCCAGATCAGTGTTGGCCATCCCGGGAAATTACCAACTGCACAGTGATTACGGAGGGACTTTAAGTGATGGAAAAATTTTAATTCTTATATAAAAGTGTTTGTATATTTTAATAACACAACAATAAAAAAATGTGTTTTAAATTTACCAAAATTTAAGGTTTTAACACATGGTAAACTTGTCTTTCATTTGAGCTGAATAGGATGTATCTACGTTGAAGGACATTTCCAGGACATTGTATGGAAGTTAAAAATTGTCCAAATTCAGTTTTTTCCATATAATTTTTATATTTTTTAATGAATTTGAAAGCTGTTTTTTTTTGTTGTAAACAAGCCACTTTTATGAAGAAAATAAGCCTATGAACTTGTAAATTCGTTGAGTACTTCCAGAGTTAAGCTAAGTACTCTGTTTTTTGCGGTGAAAATTTCACTTCAACTTTAAACGCCTCAAATCGCAATAAAACAATGAAAAACAAGTAAAAAAGTTAAATTCGGCCTTGCCGAATGTAGTGATACCCTCCACAATTTCAAAAAGATTATTGCAAACAACTTTATTTAAAATGAAATTACTTTTGAAAAAAAAAAATTTTCGCGAAAAAAAAATTTTCGCGAAAAAAAAATTTTCGCAAAAAAAAATTTTGGTAAAAAAAATCCGCGATTTTTTTTTTTGTGTGTTCGTACTTGTTTAAATACCATTTGGTGTTCAATTATGTTCACATATGCCAACCAGAAGCCGAATTAAAGCATTTTGTATTTTTAGGTTATGTTGAATGTACTGAAATTTTTGAGGTGTGCTTACATTTTCGTTCATAACTTTTGAACCGCTGAACCGATATCGCTCAAATGCAATACCAAACTTCTCGGGAGAACTTCCAATAAATATGTTAAGTTTCAGTCATCTCTGTGCAATATTTTGTCCGCGACAGCATTTTCAACAGACAGACAGACGGACAGACGGACAGACGGACAGACGGACAGACGGACAGACGGACAGACGGACAGACGGACATCGCTAGAATGTCTTAAAATCGATCGGGCATCATGAATATATATACTTTATGGGGTCCCAGATCGATATTTCGATGAGTTACAAACGGAATGACAAACTTATATATACCCTCTATCACTAGAGTGGAGGGTATAATAAACAACTTTTGACAATTATAAAAAAGAAACGATCATAACAAAACTGAAATGTCACTTTTTCACGGCAATTTAAATTGTCTTGTATAATAAAAATGCGTGAAAACTTTTTTAACAATTTCCCTATAATTCCTCGCGTTGCCAAATTTAATTTTTTTTATATGGAGTTTGACAGATTTTTTCCCGTGAAATCGAACAGAGTACTATGCTTTAATGGAAAAATAAAACGAAATTTCTGTTAAATTCTATGATCCTTTTTATAGGCATTTTTATGAAAACCGAAAACACCGAAAATTGGGTATTGAATATTTACCAATATCGAAATACCGATTTTCTAGTATGAACATATGTATATGTTTGTTACTATGCTACTTTAATGACAAATTTAAGGAAATGCTTTACTATTTTTTAGGAACTTATATACTTTGAATTAAACATTTTTCTTTAAGATCAACTTATTTTAAATTTATGGCAATTTTGAAGCTGTTGTTATATTGCTGTTGAGGAATAAGTTGCAATTAGTTAACGAATAAGTTGCAATTAAAGATATTTTGGAAAAAATTATATACAAATGGAATTTTCAAATTCCCTTTTTTGAATGAGTTGTTCAACACCAAATTATCAAATATTTTGAATTTTAACAGAAATTTAATTAAGATTAATAAAATATTTTTTTGAACAACAACATAGCCTCTTAAATTATATTCATATCTGTTATATACGATTAAGTTGCACACAAAAAAAGTTAAAATAAAAATAACAAACAATTAACCCGTTAGGGATTACGTGTTATCTTTACAATCAATTCAATTTTAGAATCAAGCACACAACGTTTACAGATTTGGACAATACTTGCTTTAAAAGAAATTGTTTGAGAAATTTCCGGTGGATCTTTGACCAGGTCAAAATTGGTTAAACATAAAAAACACATATGGTTCTTATATACGAACTGTGACTACGTTAACCAAAAGTAGTTTATTCTTATTTTATACGAAAATATGCACTTGTCCCTCAATGAAAACCAAAACATAAATTTGTGATATTTTCTTTAAATAATGTTTTGTTAAATTATACAAGTGATCTACACGCCCTTCTTTGCATGGACTATTCAACAATTAATTACTAGCAACTTTAAAATATTCTTTAAAACCCCTTGATAATCGAGGTATAAGTGCATAATTAATATACAAACAAAAATAATAATAACACATACACGCAGACTTATACTTACACACATACGAAATTAAACAACTATGAAAGTCAGACAAGAAAAAAAAAACTACAACATCGGGTGGCTGGCAATTTGCACAGAGTTGTATTTAATTAAACATTTTCCAAAGCGAAACATTGTCAAGCGAAAAATAATTAGTTGTGTTAAAGCTAAGAGAACATAATATAGAGTTAACAAAAAAAATTAAATAATGTTGCAGATGTACATATGAAAACATTTATACAAACATACATATTTTACTACTTTTACAAAATTTTATAAATGAATTTCATATAAAATATATGTAAAGATGCAACACGACTGGTAGGAAATAAGCAAAATTCTGATAAAACCTGGATCTGTGGTATTGAAGTTATTACCTAGATATCCTTTGTAATGTTCATCCATGGTAGAAGTATACATTTATATTCATGATCTTCCTGGGTGTAAAACTCACACTTCTTCAGAAAAATAAATGAATGTAATAAGAAAATTTTGCTAACGCAAACATTATCCAGTGGCTGATCTAGCTTTTGGATTTGGGAGAGGGGAAAGAGTATTATTAACTTTTGTTTATTAAAAAAAAATCACAAGGGAACCTGCCCTTCCGATTTATATCATTAACAAGACTCATTTTTAGTCAAGTATTATTTATGTATATAATAGTTCTAAATTGTAAGACTTTCCAACAAAAATTCTGTTTCTGAAAGTCCTAAAAAAAGTCTAAAATGTTTATCGGATATTGAGGACAAAGTCTCAGATTTTAAAAATTTGTTCTTTAGAAATAATCTTAGATTCTAAAATATTCTTTCTTTATAAAAATTTCCAAATTCTGATGCACCTTTCTTATAGACAAGTTCTGAGTATAAAAATTATATACTTTTACGTAATTTAATTCTGAAAATTTTGTCGTGTACAAAAATCCTCAGATACTAAAGAATTTATCGTAACAGAAACTTTTTAGATTCTAAAAATTACACCGTCCGACATACATAGATAAAAAAAGTTTTAAACTCGAAATGGAAATGAAACTAGAGACTAAATGTAGTAAAACTACATTTAAATTTTTTCATTTCGTGATCCTGTTTTCTTTTAAAAGGACTTCACAGTTTTGGAGGATTAAATTTTATAAAATATTTATATTTGTCCTAGGATGTCACTATTTATAGCAAATATAATTTTACGTTTTTTTTTTTATTTTTTTTACATATCAGGAAATAGAACCTTTCAAAACTTTATCAACCAAAATTTTCAACAAAATATTTTGATAAATTTTTTTTGGGAACCTTATACACATCCTTTTATCCCGATATGGCAACATAAAAAAGGACAAATTAGGGGAGATCCTCCTCTTTCATTTGCCGTAACCAGTGGCATCCTATCACAAGCAAAAATATTTCGGAATCATTTTACAAAATGTATCCATTAAACCTTTGAAGTCCTTTTTTTAAAAAAAAGGATAACGAAATGTAAAACTGTAAATGCAGTCTTACTCCACTTGATTTCTACTTTTAGGCGTATACAATACAGTTCATGTTTAATATTGGCTGTCGGACGGTGTTATAAATTTCTAAATCATTCTTCCTTTCTGGAAGACTATTAAAGTTAAATCTTTAAGTTTAAATCACTCTTCGATATAAAATATTTAATAAAAGAAAAATGTTTCTTACATTTCATAGATTCTAATGCAATTTTGTAGATTCCTATAAAAAAAATTCTTAGAATCATTTAACAGAAAAGTGTTCAAAGTGTTATAGAATTTTCTTACAAAAAAAAATATTTCTTTGATATAAAAAAAAAAAAAATATTTTTATAAAAAAAAATATTTTTTTTTGATATATTCCTTTATAGAAAAGTTCACCAACACTTTTCCTATAAAAAATTAAAAATTTTGATAAACTGTTTTGATAAAGATTATTCTAGGTCAAGGTCATATTTCACGGTGCCCTGGAGAGGATTTAAATAAAATTTTGGTGTTACTCCAATTTTTAAGTGGATTATGTTTTTAGAAGATAAAAGAAAGAAAATGAGCCAAAAAAGAAAAAAAGTAATAGGCGCTTTTTTTTTGGCGGGCAAAAAAATGAATTTCAAAAAAACATAAAAAGAATTTATTCTTTCAAATGCATTAACAATTTTTTATACAGGTGTAAATTCATCACATATTCACTTGTCAGTGAGATTTAAATATATATGTCACATATTTTTTCAGATATGAGACTTAAAAGAATAATTTCATTATTTAGTGAGACTAAATCAAATTTCTTCTTGAATTTAATGAAAATTTTAACTCTAGCAGTTACTTCACATTTAATATTGATCCTGTTTCTAGATTTTGGAGGGGGGAAGTTACCCCAACAATACAAACAAAATTTTCAAAGGATTTTTGGCGAAATAAACAAAATTAAAAAAGGATATTAAGTCCATCCATAAGTTTCGCAATAAACAAATAGTCCAAACCACTTTCTGTATCTCTTTTTAAATTATTTACTTCATTTTGCTCTTCCTTAGGCATTGCAAGCACATTTTTAATGATTTTTACTATCGTTTTCTGATTTTTCTTAGTTTTGAAAAACCATTTTTAACAAAAAAGTATTAATTCTTTTAAAATTATATGACTCACTAAGTTCTAAACTGAGGCAACTTTGTGTTCTGCTATCCGTCTGAGTAGTACACTGAAAACTTTTAAGAACTTACATTTATAAATAATTCACAAGGACATATTTCATTTAGTTTCAATTAATAGTGAAATTATTCTTTTAAGTCTCATATCTGGAAAAATATGTTACATATATATCAAAATCTCACTGATAAGTAAATATGTGATGAATTTACATCCGCATATACAAATTTTAATGCATTTGAAAGAATAATTTTTTTTTTGTTTTTTTGAAATTCATCTTTTTGCCCGCCAAAAAAAAGCGCCTAGTACTTTTTTTCTTTTTTGGCTCATTTTCTTTTTTTTATCTTCTAAAAACATAATCCACTTAAAAATTGGAGTAACACCAACATTTTATTTAAATCCTATCCAGGGCACCGTGATTTCTTTTACTAATCATTACAATGATATTGTCAAAGTAAAAATTTTCAAGAAACTATTTTTAAAGTTGTTTGTTTTAAATTGATAGGTTTGGTCACTTTGCAAGACTTACTCGACACGTAATAAAATACAGCTTGTATTACAGGCTGTAATACAAGCTGTCTATATATAAGTATATTTGAATTAAATAGAGATGGTTTGGTCGGACATTTCGTTTGTAATTTAAAGATGTATTATGTTGTGTATTTAGTACATAAATTCTCTTTATATGTACTTACATACGAATATAAGACTTTATGATTTGCCACTAACGATTGATTGTCAATTTGCTAAATACTCTTGACAATGGAATTTAACGACTTTCGAAACACGTGTCGAGCAAGTCTTGCAAAATGAAAAAACCAATCAATTTAAAACAAAAAACTTTATAAATATTTGATTTCTTCTGTAAGTACAGATCGAGCACGGGCTCTAATTACATTTGTTATAAGGAATCAATCCATAAAATAATTTATAAATAGTTTCTTGAAAATGGTTACTTTGTCAATATCATCGTGAAAATTAAATATGACCTTAAGCTAGAGTAATCTTTCTCAAAATAGAATTTTAAAGGTCGAATAATAAATAATTTTTATTAATTTAAAAACTAAAACAGGATTTTGATAAACTTTTTGTAGAGAAAAGTTCTCAGATTTTAAATGATTTTTTAAACAGAAAATTCTCATATTATTAAAAAAATGTCTACGATGTCATTTAAGATTTTTATTTGCCATTTTTTTGATTCTGAAAAATTTTGCAGAAAGGATGTAAAAAAATATTCTTAGAGACTATGCGCGCTGAGGTAAAGTGAAAGTCTAAAAAAGCCAAAAGATTAAAAAATGTTAAAAAAACCCACTTATAGCTAAAAGCAAGTAGTGTTAATTAGGGCTTCCAATCGGGATATCCCGATCCCGGAAATCCCGGGATTTTCGGGATTATGCAAAACCCCGAATCTCGGGATTTCTGATTTTCAATCCCGGGATTTTCGGGATCCCGATTTTTTTATTTTTTTTCAATATTTTTTATTATTTTTAGATTTTTTTTAAATAATTTGAATAAGATATGAATTTTTTGAAACAAAATAAAAAAAAAATCGACATAATTTCCGTCAGGCACCATGTTTTTGTTATAGAAAAAGGTGAAATGTTTGCGAAATGTAAAGAAATTCTAAAAACTAGTGGTGGTTCGACATAAGGGCTTTTATATTTATTCCTTTTACTCTTACAAGAATAATATTGCCGTAAATGGCTTTTGACACATCTTAACTCCTTAAGTTGTAAACTTTTTTTAATTTTATGTTTTACTAAAACATTTTTTTGAAGGCGTAAAGGTACCTACAGACGACGCAATATTATGCACAATATTTTTGACGTTTACCCACAAATGGCATACATAAAAAAACTGTATAAAATATTGTAAATAATATTGAATCGTCTGTAGAGGCCTTAAGTGGGTTTTGACTCACACTCAGTCACGCTCACGCAAACAATAATGGAATCAGTCACTTATCGTTTACGCTCACGCGTGAGTCATGCAAACTCTACTCTCGCTAACACATTTTTTACCAAAAAAAAACATTCCTAAACAATATTTTTTTTGCAAGAAAAAAAAAAACAAATAAATTAAAAAAAAAAATCAAATAAATTTAAAAAAAATAAAAAAATTAGCAAAAAATTAATCACTTATGCAAAAATTTGAAAATTAATTTATTTTTCAACTCACGCTCACTAAAAGTTGATAACGATGAGCCACGACGAAAGATAAGAAAGATAACCGAATACGTATATTCTTCACAGGAGGAATCCTGACCTTTTTCACAACATCAACAAAACTTTGCTAATTTTTACGAACGCGTGAATTTGTTAAAGTGACAAAAAATACTAAAAATTTTTGAAAATCCCGAAAAATCCCGAAAATTTCCAAAAAATCTCGTGAATCCCGGGATTCAAAATATCCCGAAAATCCCGGGGTCCCGAAATCGGGATCCCGAAAATTTTTCTTCAATCCCGAATCCCGGAATTAAGAAAAAGCAATCCCGATTGGAAGCCCTAGTGTTAATACAAGTAGTTGGCTCCGTTGCGTATGAGTGATATTCATTTTTCATTAATCATACTCCTAGATTTTTCAAATGAAAAAAATATTAGCTACATTTTGGAAACTGTTGTCCATTATAAAAACCCTTTCAAATTGAAACCGATACTTATACTAATAAACAAAACAACAAACAATTAAAAAACTCATGTATTTAATTAAACAAATAATTAAATCCGGACCAATCACTAAAATGCGCATATAATTAAAAATATTTGTATGCCGTTAATTCAAACAAAATAGATATTAAGTGTTTTAAAAACTTAATACTACTAACTAAAAAATTTTATTTAAATTAAAAAAATATAAAAATTTTAATTAATAAAATCAAAAATTTAGGTGAAAAAAAGTTTGTGGAAACCACATAAAATTTAAATTGGATAAATTAAAAAATCAAGTAAAAATAAATATTTAAAAAAAAATAAAATTTCATGTTAATGTCTTTAATTTTTTTTTTTTTTATTAAAAAAAAGATATTTTTTGTCAAACTTTACAAAATACACTCGAAATATTATGTAAGTAAATTCAACAGAAAATAAGTTTGAAACAAATGAAACTTTATTTTAAAAACGGACTAGTTACATTTCATTTAAAACAAAAACATTTTTCAGTTATTGTAAATGTTAATTAATAACTGGTAAAATAATGTACATTGACATTAATTTTAATTTATTTTTTAGAAACAATTTTAAGAAACTTTGAACCTGAGGAGAATCGACCTCGTAATTTCTGGCTGATAGCCCAGCTACTTATATTTTTAGCAACTAAAATTTAATTTAAAATTAAAAAAATAAAAAAATGCTTCTTTTTAAGAAATTTTTTAGTGAATAGGCCAATTTTAAAAGCTACGTAATTATATTAATTTACGTTTCATTTGAACTCTTATGGTTTCTGGAGGAAGATATTAATTAAAATATTGTTTTAAATGTTAAAAGTTACAAAAAAAAATATTTTTTAACTTTTTTTAAAAGATGCCGCCATTAGGAACAACAATTTTTTACAATTGCCAATAGTCGGCATAGGTGTGCCGACTACTGGTATATTAGAATTTTTCTATGTTTCCTATAGTCGGCATCAGTTTTTCTTCCTTATTTTATTTAAACCTTTCAACCATTTGCAGATGTAATTCGTAAAATATCAATTGAAATTCAAAGATTTCATTTGGAATTTGATCAATTAAAATTCAAAAATTATCAATTAAAATTTAAAAATTTCATTGAAATTGGAATTAAAATTACAAAAAAATCAATTCGAATCCGAAAAAGATTAATTTAAATTCAAAAATAAAGAATTGAAATTAAAAAAATATCAATCAAAATTAGAAAATTATCAATTTAAATTCCGAAAAAACGGTGAAAATTGTAATACATATCTCTTTTACGAATTTCAAGTAATCTGTTTTGAATTAATTTTAATCTGTTTTGAATTTAATTTGATATTTTTAAAATTTCACTCAATATTTTACAAATTTAAATTGATCTTTTTTGAATTTCAATTAATGTATTCAAATTTCCATTGCTCTCTTATGAGTTTCAATTGAGATTTAACAAATTTTAATTGATCCTTTTAGTTTTTTTCAAATTTCAATTGATGTTTTACAAATTTTAATGCATTTTTTCGAATTTCCATTGGAGTCTTCGAATTCCAGCTGGAATCTTCAAATTTGAATCGATATTTTTCGAGTACCAATTGGAGTCCAGAGTTTCAATTGGACTTTGAATTTCATTTAATCCTTCTCGAATTTGAAATAGAATCTTTTAATTTCTTTTGATATTTTTCATTTTTCATATTTCAATTGAAATCATTAATTTTTAATTGACATTTTTCCATTTTCAATTGATCTTTTTCGAATTAAAATTGAAATCTTCGAATTTAAATTAATCTTTTTTAATTTTTAATGAAATTCTAAAATTATAATTGGAATTTCAAATGGAGTTTTTGAACTTCAAATAAAATATTTTAATTTCAAATAGAATCTTTGAACTTGAAATCGAATTTTTGAATTTCAAATTGAAAAGATTCAATTTGGACTAATTTTTATGACATCTGAAAATAAAGTAGTCCTGTAGGTGCAAACATAACAGAAAAAGTCATGCCGACTATTGGATCACCACATGCCGAATATTGGGAAATGCATGCCGACCACTGGCAAATATGGTGTATTTTACAAAATATATAAATAAGTCAAATTTAATAAATAATTTTTTTAAAACTGTTAATAACACTTAAAACACAACCCTTTTTTGAAGTGGAATATTTAGGTACCATTCCAATAGCATGCTCACATACGTAAGGACCCTAGTTTGAAAACAAAAAAAACGTTAAAGTGCCGACTACTGGTACACTTACCCTATATGATGAATTCCACGAGTCATTTTTTACAACCTAAGCAAGGGTGCTCTGATATTAATTAGATCTTACATACAGGTTATCTATGGAGCCAAACACTAATTTCATTCATCAAATCGAAAATATTCTAAAAATTTGCGGTTTTGTTTACGATTTTTCGTTTTTTGAAAAACCCAAAAAAATCTGTGTAACATTAAGCAGCAATATTTTTTTTACTACTTATTGCAAGTTTTTTTTTTTTTTTTTGATATTTGATAACATTCTAATAAGACAGTGATACAAAATCGACCTTTCCGAATCCGCTGAATCCGAAAATGAACCGTTTTCGAGATATTTCTAATTTTTCAAATTTACAACTTTTTAAAAAAGTGGTTTTACTTAAGCACTAAGGGCGGATTTTACAGTCAGCACTAAGTAGTTACTTAAGCTAAGAAATTACTTAAATCAAAAAAACTATTTTACAAAAACCACTTAAGAAAAACTTAAGTCCTCTATTACCATGACTTAAGTTTTACTTAAGTAATTTTTTTTTGATTTGACAATTTAAGAAAAATACAAAATAAAATTAAAATAATAAAAACATAAACATACGAAAAAAAATTAAAAAATCATACAATTGCTGTATTTCCCGTTGAAAACTTCCGCCGTCTCCGCCACTCTCAAATTCATGGTATTTCTATCAAATTGCGTGATATTTCCATCATGTAAATGATATTCCCATCATGTAAATAAATAAAAATTTGTAAGGAATTTGAGATTGGCGGACATGCTCCATCAAAGGGGTAATATAACTTAATCAAATGGATAACATAACCAATCTTATTCCTCAATGGCTTGCTGGAAACAAAAAGGTTTGTTGGGGTTCAAATCCGAAGTCAATCGGCGGAGCAATTCTCAATGATAACCTTAGCGTCGGAACATTTTAATAAAAAGAACAGCAATTGTGTGATTATACCCTACACCACTATGTGATACAGGGTATGAGTATGTGATGATGTTTGAAACTACCCGAAATATTGGTCCCACCCCCTTATTTAAGTATAAGATCGACTTTCTTTCCGTCTGTCTCTCCATGTAACGTTGTAAACATTTCAGCCATTATTTCCAACAAGGAAAAAGATTGCAGATTATGTTACCCACTTGATGGGCCATCTCCGGCACTTTCAAAGTTTTTAAACATACATTTTTCTTCATTTTTGTTTTGATGGAATGCCACGCAATTTAATGAAAATACCTTTAATTTGAGAGTGGCGGAGATGGCCTATCAAATGGTAACATAATCGGTAATCTTATTCCTGAAAGTTTTGGTGAAAATAACAGAAATCTTTTCACGGAGACGTTTGTTGGTGTGCAAATCCGAAGTCAAGCGGGTGGACTATTTTTCAACTATGTCCTTTGCCGCGTTCCTGATTGTTTTGGTTCCATCAAGAAATTTTTAAAGAAAAATAACAGCATTTGTGCGTTTTTTTTTGGTTATTTTGATTTTTGTTTTGCTTATTTTTATAATTTTATTTTTGTTTATTCTTTTTGAATTGTCAAATCAATATAGTAAGTAAAGATTTTATTGAGACTTCATAATAAATAGCAACAGGATTATTTTTAACGTTAAATTAGAGTGTACTTAGAACTATGTGTATTATTCTAATGAAGTGGAAAGAGTACGCGTCTTGCTAGCTTAACGTAAGAGTGTGGTATATAATATAGCGGATAAATATATGTTTCAAATCAAAATAAATAACTTATGTTACCATATTTTTTAACAAATTTTCTTTTTAACTTATGTACAAACCGTAAAATGGAATTTAACTTTAGTAATAAAAAATACTTAAATAAATCTTAACTAAGATTTCACTTAAGTAAAAACTTAGTTTGGACTATAAAATCCACCCTAAATATCTAAAGAACAAATCACTGATTTTTTTTTTTTTGATTTTAAATTATTGGTAAATTTATGATTTATCAATTCTGTATACAACATTTTTTAATCTGATTGTCGCCTTAAGGGCAGTTTACATATTGTCAAATAAACTTAGATTAAGTATAATTTAAGTGATATAAATAAACCCCTACTTATATAAAACACAATTTAAGTTTTGTTTTAAATAGTATGCATTAGACCGGGTCGAAAAAAAAGTTCCCATTGTGCGGGCTTAATTTTAAAGCTTACCTCGAAAAAGTTCCATAGCCAAAATATAAGATTTTTAGGTCGCGATTTGGTACTGCCGAAATCGTTATTTGTTCATAACTTTGTCATTTGATGTCCGATCGTTTTAAAAAAAAAATTGTTTTAAAGTCCTCCGCGAGTACTAAATTTGACCCATATCTGGTTTTGACCTCTGAGCTCATCTTCGTGTTATGAGTGTTAGTTTCTCAGCTTTCTACCCACCTAAATGATTTTTATTTTTCCATTAAATTATAGCATTAAAAAATTCATGAAATTCTTCCCTTAGAAGTACCCTCTTAAATTAATTAACAAAAAAGTTAGATTCAATTTTAAATTTCCATAGAAAAAGATTTAAAACACTTGTTCGTATGTATTTAAATACAAACTAAAAAAATTAAATATAGTTTAAAGGCATAATAACAAGTGTTTTTTCTAATTTTCTTTATATTGTATATGAAAATCTTAAATCAAATGTTACTTTTTTGTTAATAAATTTAACTGGATACTTCCAAGGGAAGAATTTCATGAATTTTTTAGTGCTATAATTTAATGGAAAAATAAAAATCATTTAAGTGGGTAGAAAGATGAGAAACTAACAATCATAACAAGAAGATGACCTCTGAGGTTAAAACCAGATATGAGTCAACTTTAGTACTCGCTGAGGACTTTCTAACAATTTTTTTTTTAAAACGATCGGACATCAACTGACAAAGCTATGAACAAAAAACGATTTTGGCGGTACCAAATCGCGACATAAAAATCTAATATTTTGGCTATGGAACTTTTTCGAGGTAAGCTTTAAAATTAAGCCCGCACAATGGGAACTTTTTTTTTCTCCTTTATGGTCGACCCAGTCTAGTATGCATGTATTATTATACCCTCCACTCTGGTGATAGAGGGTATATATAAGTTTGTCATTCCGTATGTAACACATTGAAATATTGGTTTAGGACCCCATAAAGTATATATATTCATGATCCTTGATCGATTTTAAGTCGATCTAGCGATGTCCGTCTGTCTGTCTGTCTGTCTGTCTGTCTGTCTGTCTGTCTGTCTGTCTGTCTGTCTGTCTGTCTGTCTGTCTGTCTGTCTGTCTGTCTGTCTGTCTGTCTGTCTGTCTGTCTGTCTGTCTGTCTGTCTGTCTGTCTGTCTGTCTGTCTGTCTGTCTGTCTGTCTGTCTGTCTGTCTGTCTGTCTGTCTGTCTGTCTGTCTGTCTGTCTGTCTGTCTGTCTGTCTGTCTGTCTGTCTGTCTGTCTGTCTGTCTGTCTGTCTGTCTGTCTGTCTGTCTGTCTGTCTGTCTGTCTGTCTGTCTGTCTGTCTGTCTGTCTGTCTGTCTGTCTGTCTGTCTGTCTGTCTGTCTGTCTGTCTGTCTGTCTGTCTGTCTGTCTGTCTGTCTGTCTGTCTGTCTGTCTGTCTGTCTGTCTGTCTGTCTGTCTGTCTGTCTGTCTGTCTGTCTGTCTGTCTGTCTGTCTGTCTGTCTGTCTGTCTGTCTGTCTGTCTGTCTGTCTGTCTGTCTGTCTGTCTGTCTGTCTGTCTGTCTGTCTGTCTGTCTGTCTGTCTGTCTGTCTGTCTGTCTGTCTGTCTGTCTGTCTGTCTGTCTGTCTGTCTGTCTGTCTGTCTGTCTGTCTGTCTGTCTGTCTGTCTGTCTGTCTGTCTGTCTGTCTGTCTGTCTGTCTGTCTGTCTGTCTGTCTGTCTGTCTGTCTGTCTGTCTGTCTGTCTGTCTGTCTGTCTGTCTGTCTGTCTGTCTGTCTGTCTGTCTGTCTGTCTGTCTGTCTGTCTGTCTGTCTGTCTGTCTGTCTGTCTGTCTGTCTGTCTGTCTGTCTGTCTGTCTGTCTGTCTGTCTGTCTGTCTGTCTGTCTGTCTGTCTGTCTGTCTGTCTGTCTGTCTGTCTGTCTGTCTGTCTGTCTGTCTGTCTGTCTGTCTGTCTGTCTGTCTGTCTGTCTGTCTGTCTGTCTGTCTGTCTGTCTGTCTGTCTGTCTGTCTGTCTGTCTGTCTGTCTGTCTGTCTGTCTGTCTGTCTGTCTGTCTGTCTGTCTGTCTGTCTGTCTGTCTGTCTGTCTGTCTGTCTGTCTGTCTGTCTGTCTGTCTGTCTGTCTGTCTGTCTGTCTGTCTGTCTGTCTGTCTGTCTGTCTGTCTGTCTGTCTGTCTGTCTGTCTGTCTGTCTGTCTGTCTGTCTGTCTGTCTGTCTGTCTGTCTGTCTGTCTGTCTGTCTGTCTGTCTGTCTGTCTGTCTGTCTGTCTGTCTGTCTGTCTGTCTGTCTGTCTGTCTGTCTGTCTGTCTGTCTGTCTGTCTGTCTGTCTGTCTGTCTGTCTGTCTGTCTGTCTGTCTGTCTGTCTGTCTGTCTGTCTGTCTGTCTGTCTGTCTGTCTGTCTGTCTGTCTGTCTGTCTGTCTGTCTGTCTGTCTGTCTGTCTGTCTGTCTGTCTGTCTGTCTGTCTGTCTGTCTGTCTGTCTGTCTGTCTGTCTGTCTGTCTGTCTGTCTGTCTGTCTGTCTGTCTGTCTGTCTGTCTGTCTGTCTGTCTGTCTGTCTGTCTGTCTGTCTGTCTGTCTGTCTGTCTGTCTGTCTGTCTGTCTGTCTGTCTGTCTGTCTGTCTGTCTGTCTGTCTGTCTGTCTGTCTGTCTGTCTGTCTGTCTGTCTGTCTGTCTGTCTGTCTGTCTGTCTGTCTGTCTGTCTGTCTGTCTGTCTGTCTGTCTGTCTGTCTGTCTGTCTGTCTGTCTGTCTGTCTGTCTGTCTGTCTGTCTGTCTGTCTGTCTGTCTGTCTGTCTGTCTGTCTGTCTGTCTGTCTGTCTGTCTGTCTGTCTGTCTGTCTGTCTGTCTGTCTGTCTGTCTGTCTGTCTGTCTGTCTGTCTGTCTGTCTGTCTGTCTGTCTGTCTGTCTGTCTGTCTGTCTGTCTGTCTGTCT